>JAVDPK010001510.1:463546-506346 GCA_034780415.1 Cichlasoma orientale
GGGGGTGCTGGAGCCTATCCCAGCTGTCATAGGGCAGGATCCAGGGTACATCCTGTATGGACCACCTGCCTGTCACAGGCCTGAGACAGACAACTATTCACACTCACAGGCAATTTAGAATTAGAATTACCAATTAACCTAACCCCAGCAACTACATGTGTTTGGACTGTGGGAGGAAACTGAAGTATCTGGTGACAACCTATGCAAACACAGGGAGAACACAAACTTCACACAGAAAGGTGGATTTGAACCCAGGCCTTCCAGGTGTGGGGCAACGGTGCTAACCACCACACCACCACGGTGACGTAAAACAAGTAGAGATTTACTAATCGTATGCATACATGCAGCAGAGGACAGATCATTCTCAATGCAGATATTTCCAATCACCAGAGCTAGTACAGGCTACATTAGCTGAAATGGTATTGAGGCCAGAGTACTCTTAGAGGGGTACGGGTTATTTTCAATCATGATAGAACAGCATGACACACACATAAAAATGGCTGCAGCTTGGACTAACTAGCATGCAGGTGATAAAAGACAGGAGAGACCACAGCTGGTTTTGCCAGAGGCAACAACAAAAACCCTTTTTTTTTTTTTTTAAAGGGGAAGTCTGGGATGCAGCCCTGTGGCTGGACAACTACTGTTATGCTAATGTATCTTTGTAATCATACCAATATCATAATTTATTTCTTTACTCTCCAAAACCTGTCTCTATGTAGAAAAGCTATGCCAGCGTTCACTTTTGTTTTGCTGCTGTATTTATCCTTTATTTTCTTTACAACCAACGATAGTTTCTATCTGGGAGTTAGTTCTGGTCCCTTTTCGGGTCCGGCACACCTTTCCCTCCAATCTGCTTTTCAGTTGACATCTCTTCATATTCTATTGGCCTTGGGTCAAAGTTGATGTTACATTGACTGGCTACGCCATCTTGTGGTACAATTTGGTATCACATGAAAGTCCACTAGTTGCTGTGGCTCTGAATTTGATAATTCGCTTTCAGTTTCACAAGCCCATTACACAGCAGTCATCTCTTTGCACTCTGTGCACAACATCAGTTCATCTCAGAAGACTGTAAACTATTTAAACTTCTATTTAAACAGCTGTGTTTTTAGATCAAATATAACGATGCTATTCAGGTTTGAAAATCTTTAGAACTCGAGCATCGCTCTAGACAAAATCGCTGTGCATTGTTTAACACTAAATTGCTAATTTGCTTGTACCATAAAGTGCAGTGTTTCATGTCAGCAGGTTTGAATGATAACTATAACAGCTGAACCCCTCCCTTGGCATTGTCAGCCATAACACTCATTTTTGCCAGAGCATCTATGACACAGGCAGGAAGCCCTGTTCTGGTAAGAGGCATGAGTACATTTAAATTTCATTCAAATTCCAGTGTACCAGTAAATTTAAATTTCATTCAAATGAAATTTCAATGTACTCGTACATTGAAACAGCTTGTTTGGGAAAAGGATAAAGCCGGAACGGTCGTGTGGATGATTTGTGCGGTCATTCTTTTTAACGAAGGGGGTATACTGTATGAAACTTTTAAAACGTTCTTAGACAGAATTGCAACTTGAGTTGGAATTGCCTCAAATGACTTTAATATATTACTTTAAGAAATGACACATGCGTGCCTGGATCTCAAAACACATTTGATATGAAAATACCCATGCTAGGCACACAGCTGATGAGCAAGGTTTGAAAAACGCAGCCTTAATGTGCCATCCTTTCTGTCTATCCTGCTGCCTCCAAATGTTCCAAACTTCAAAGTGTCTGTTTATCAGGATATGCTCTTACTACTACCTCCAGTGCACAGTTTTGTAAGCTGAATTTTATGTTAATAAATGCTGTTTGTCTTGCCACATCTGACAAAAAGGAGCTGAGACTGAAAGCAAAAGGGTGCGCACACACACATTCTTTTATTCATACAGTGTACATACAGACAGAATGCTTGCTGTTTATTAGACAGCATTCTTCAGTCCCCTGCAGGTTTCTGACAGTGCTGAATAAATGTTGTTTTTCTAAGGCTACTTATCATATGACAGGGAGAGCTGAAGATCTTTTATTTAAAAATACAACCTTGAATTTTATCAGTGGATGTAGAATGTAGATTGTTATTGCCTGCCAGCATTTGACTGTGACTGAGTGTTATGGGCAAAAAGACAATCGCATGCTATGGCAAACTTTGCAGAAAGGCAGATAAAAGCAGGCCTGACAAACCTGAGATTTCATATAGAACAGCAGCCCCATCTTCTGTTCCTGCTATGCAAAGACAGTGCTGTTTATCTTCATTATATGAATACAAACAAACCTGTGCGGGAAGTAGACAAAGTAGTAGAAAAAAGGAAGTAGAAAATTTTGCGTCATCTTGGTGTCAGGTTGGTTTGCATCCCTCCCAAATAATTTTAATGATTACTGATCAGGTAGGACAGATCTACATGTAATATGACAACGTGCTGTCAATTCCTGACATTAACTCAAATGCTCATGTAGTGCTGCTGCTGATGGTGTCGTGCATGTAATGTTGGCTCCATTCCAAAACCCATATCTGTAGCTAGTCTTGTTAACAATCTGGCTGAGGGGTTTCAGGCCTATGCATAACAGCAGAGGGGATAGAGCACCTTCTTGGTAAATGCCTTACACATGGATCCTGATTCCAGGATCCATGTGTAAGGCACTGAGTCGTAAGCTTTTTTTGTAATCAATCCACGCACTGCACAGGTGGGTCAGTCTGGTCTTGCAGTCTCGAGTGACCCCTATATAGCTGGTGATTTGCTTCTCTAGTGTTACTGGCAATTCCTCTCTGTGCCCCGCTCATGTGCTGAGCCATGTGCCAGTTCATCTTAGCTGCTGTGATGCCTGACAGGAGTCTCCATGCTGTGCTGAGGCAGGATATTGGCCATTAGTAGGATGGGACCGGTCCCTTCTGGGGATCCTTGGGACCGTCCGGCCTTCAGTTAGGCTTTCTGGGTGCATCTTATCCATTAGCAGCTGGTTCATTTGTGCTGCCAGGAAGCCCCATATGGACAAGAAGGCTGGAAGCCAAAATCAGGGAAGCCTAGAAGAATGTTAATCAGTTAACTGAGGTGCAGAAGGATGTCATGAGAGACAGTACTTGGATTAAAAAAAAAAAAAAAACAGGTACAACAAATGTCCATAACAGAGGCTCTAGAAACTGTCAAAGTCTCACAGCTCTGGCCACTATGCTGTGAAGTGATATACCAGAGAACAAATGGCCTGCTCTCCAAAGATCCATGTTATTGTGCTATTGCTGCCTTATAGCTCGAACACCGTGGTACGAGCTATAAGGCAACAATAGCACAAGTGCAGACCCACCCACAGCTGAAGCTGAGCAATACTGGAAGAACATCTGCGAGAAAGAGGCATCACACAACACCAAAAGGTAAGCGGCTGCTGGACCTAAAAGCAGGCCACAGCAACCTCCCACAGCAAGAGCCAGTCAGCATCACAAAAGCAGACATCCAGTGACACGTCTGAAGAGCTGGACAGCACCAGAACCTGATGACATGATCCATGGCTGTTGGCTGAAGATGCTAACAGCACTCCATGATTGCCTGGCAGCACAAATAAGAGGCCTGCTAACAGCAGGTACTCATTAAAATGGCTAACGCAGGGCAGAACAATCGTGATCATGAATGAGTCCCACAAGGGTAGGACCCCATCAGACTACTGGCTGATTACCTGCTTCTCCACAACATGGAACTCTTCTCAGGCACTGTAGTAACCAAGCCGAGTAGACACATGAGTGAATACATGAACACAACTCAGAAAGGCACTGGAAATAACTCCAGAGGGTCAAAGCACCAGTTCCTGGCTGGTAGAACAGTACACCACAGGACTCTAAGAACAAGCAGCCAACAGCCAACTGACTTTAAGAAAGCCTACTACTTGATATGGATAATGGAGTGCTTGGCACTGTACGAGGCTAATAATGTGCTAATAATATTCATCGGGGACTCAGTGGGACTGTGGGAGACAACACTGGAGGCCAGCTCCAAGGCAGTCACATAAATTACCATCACGTATGCAATATACCAACGTGATGCACTGTCCCCATTGCTGTTCTGCATAGGCCCCACCCCCTAATCAGCTCATCACTAAGAACAAATATAGATACATGTATAGATTCAGGAGTGGACCGTCCATCAGCCACCTCCTGTGAATGGATGGCATCAAGCTGTATGGCAGGAGTGATCCACCTCTCCAGCATCTACAGCAAGGATATCGGGATATTACTTGGACTGGATAAGGGGGGTCGAATGGTTGCAAAGAGAGGGAAGGTGATTTGGACTGAAGGGGTGAAGTTGCTAGTAGGCAGAATAGCAGATATACAGGACAGCTACAAGTACCTGTGTATTCCACAGGAATACACAGCAGGAACCATGATAAAAATGCACAAAAGATCAGCCACAGGCATATACCTCCAGAAGTTAAGGCAGGTGCTGAGAAGTCAGCTAAACAGCAGGAATGAGATCCAAGCCATCAATACATACACCCTACCAGTCATCAAATACATCAAATACATCATGACCAATCACACGCAAAGTGTCAGAAGCAGTGGTGTAAAGCACGCCTCCACTGGACTCTAGGGGAGACGTGCTCTCTGGAGTGACGAATCACACTTCATCTGGCAGTCTGGGTTTGGTAGTTACCAGGAGAACAATACTTGTGTGACTGCACTGTGCCAAGTGTAAAGTTTGGTGGAGGTAGGATTATGGTGGTAAAGACACAGATGGGTGAGTTTGGTTTGGAAAAACCTGACTGGCCTCCATAGAGTCCTGACCTCAATCTGATGGAACACCTTTGGGATAAAGTTGAAGCTGTTGCAGCTGCAAAAGGTGGGCCAACATCATATTATTCTGTGGATTAAGAATGGGAAGCAAATACTCACGAGCAAATACTTCTGGACCAAAACATAATGTCCCAGAGGTGTTCTATTGGACTTAGTCCAGGCAAGTGTGGGGGCAGGTCAATGCTGTCAATTCCTTCATCCTCCAGGAACTGCCTTCCTCTCACCACATGAGGCAAGGTATTGTTGTGCGCCAGGAGGAACCCAGGACCGACAATGGGTCCAAGAATTCAACTTCAGCTTCATCTTATGGTCTGTTGATTTCTCAATCTGAAAGCCTGTGTGTGTTCCTCTGCTTACTCTATGCTTTTCAAACAAGCATGGCCTTATGAATGAGAATATACGTAGTCTACCAGCCAACAAGGGGAGGTGCACAGTGACAACAATACTCATGAGGTCTTAAGACGAGACCCCACAAGCAGCTACAAGAAAAAAGTCATGTTGCTTATAACAACGCGAAAAGGAAAAAGCCACTGACCGCCATACTTGTCTTTACCCTGGAGAAACTACTCCATGCAGTTATGCATGTAAAGAAAGCCCTTAAAACATGTGGTTATCCCGGCTTTCATCAAATCAGCCAAGATGCACAGGAAAGAAGGTCAAACACAAACTAGGGAGAGTAAGAATGACAAGCAGAACAACATTGTCATCCCTTATGTGGCAGGCTTGTCAGAGAAACTCACTGATATCCCAGTATACTTCAAACCTAAAGCAAAAACTGGTCCATCCCAAGGACAAACCCCCCAAACACAAGATCAGCAGCATGGTGTGTGCTATCCAGTGCAGTGAAGAGTGCTCGGACCTCCACACTGGAGAAACCAAACAGCTGCTTCACAAACAAATGGCACAACATAGAAGAACCACCTCGACAGGACAAGACTCGGCTGTCCAGCTGCATCTGAAGGTCAAAGGTCACTCTTTTGAGGATGCCAACATTCACATTTTGGACAGGGAAGACAGCTGGTTTGAAAGAGGAGTTAAAGAAGCATCTAAGTCCACTGTGAACAACCATCACTGAACAGAGGAGGTGGATTACATCACCAACTTTCCACCGTCTGCAGTGCTGTCCTGAGCTCCCTCCCCAGGTGCCTCAACCCCCCTTCACACCTTTCTTCAGGTGACCTCAATTGGTCATTCGATAGAATGGGGTGAAGTCCCAAATTGGTTTCACCCACATACACTGACTGTAATGACCCACCCGTACTTTCACACCTTGGCACATGTGATTATGCACATCAACAATAGTGGGTCACAACCACCTCCAGGGGACTACCCCCCACTGGGGTTTAAATACCTGGGTCTCCGCCTTTGGTTTGAGAACTGAAGAAGCCCAAGTGTACCACTTGGCATGCAATTAATTAAAACACTGTGGCAAGGTTATAATGACGACAACAAGAAAGCAATTTATTTTGTGAAATTCTAAAAGCCCTCAAAGACACAGAGTTTATTCATGTATTTGTGTTCCATATGCTTTTCAGATAATGTTTTCTACAAACTATATGCTCTATGAAACAAAAGAAAATGAGAACATATTGAGTTCGGGACCGGGCCATAGAAGCATCATTATGCACAGACTGATTTAAAGGAGACGTGATCTTGTGTTTTGTGGCATTCTCTACCGAATTATTAGACGCAGACATTCTGAGACTGTTGGAACAGCGAGTATTTGCTGACTGTAGAAGGAGCGGATGAATCACGTCTCCTTTGCACACACAGATACTATGAACACACACCAAAAAATGAATTTGTGCTGAACAAAACACTGAAGTCTGCAAAGATCATTAAGAACATTACAGAGGAGTACAAACCAGTGATAATGAGCCGTTAAGATAGATTTTACAAGCACAAAGTGAGTTGTGTTAATGACAGCAGACAAAAATAATTTTGAATATGTTGCAACCAGCAGAGACCAATCACAGGAATACTCAAAACCTTGTAGACCAGTTCTCATCAGCAGCCCCAAATAAATATCAACACCAATGACTTAATGTCATTCATTCCTGTCATGTCAGTCATTAGTATCCTGAATTTAAAGCTGTTTCTAGTATAGCTAAATGTCAGCGCTGTCAATAAAGCAGAATCTCAGCGAGTGTGACAGGTTGTATCGGCAACTATTGAAAAGCTGCAGAGTGACTGCGCTCCACAGATTATATTACTGTATTTATTGAGTTTAATAGAGGATAGTCAAAGTATCATGAAAGTTTTTTTTTTTTTTTTAAGGTACTTCCATTCAAAACAAAGGGAGAGCACTCAATGGAACAATAATGGTTTCTAAGTGAATTCATAATCTTGATGTAGCTATCAAGACATCATAAAATTTCACATAAGTAAAAAAGAGGAGAAGGCCTTTAGTCAGGCCCTATCAGCAGAAAGGTTGGCTCTCTAAATCTTATATTCTGAACATGATACTCTAAATGGCCTCTTCTCCATGTTGGCCTGGAGGCAGAAGCCCTTCCACCATAGATTGCATCTCCTCCATCCCTGAAAGCACCCATTTATTGGAAGTTCCATTCAACAGAACAGATCTTACCACCCTGCGAGCCAGCAAGCCAGGTCTCTGAAAGGCCAAGGGAGCCATCCAAGGGAGCATCCCCTCCTTCAGTTATTAGAACAAGACCCCGGTCTGCAAAGAGGCCGAGCAAGGGAGGAAGTAAAACCTTTATCAGGATTCTTACCCCACACCCCCCCATTCTTGTGAAAGCCTTACTATCTGTGTAATGTGTCTGTTGTGGTGATTAAAATCCCCTGAATGCACCTTTAGGGCTAAAAAAAAAAAGGGAATTGAAATTAAGTGAGGTTCAGTATTATCAGCCTGCGTACCATAGGTGGCTGTGAGTCTATCAGCCCCGAAAAGAACAACTTAATAACGGCCTCATTAAGAGCATAGCCCATTACTGATAAGGGTCCCCTCGAGATGTGCTAATTAGAAGTAAAGGGGGGGGGGGTGCCAGTGTGGGCAAATTGGACACAGTCAGTGAAACTTTAAGTTTTCATGGTGAAACAAAAGCCTGGCTAATCTGGCTGTTGCCTGTGTGAGTCTTCCTGTCTACCCTGATGCACCTCATCAAGGTGCTGCCAGTATTCCTTACCACTGGAGATATTACAGTGTGAAAAAGGGTGGCCTTGCCCACTGATGCTGTCATATTATATTTTGCTTCTATGTGTATGCATCAAAGACACATCTGTGGCAATATGCATTTTAAACCTGAGCGTGAATGCAGTCGCCCACTTGATGGCAGAAGTGCTCTACTGTATGGCACATATGTCTCTCTGCTTCTGTCTATGCGGGGACGAGAACTGGGTGAAGAAGGAAGACACAGGAAATCAGTTGTGGATGTCATGAGTATCACCGTGTTGCTGTGCAGACTGACATATTCACTTTCCTGTTCTGTGTGTGTGTGTCAAAGAAGTTGATGATGTATTGCGTAGGAAGACAATGAAGGTGTTACTGCTGGGATTTCATGACAAGATGTTAGAGAGCTGCAGAAGCAGCACTGCGGTTGTGTCTTGAATGACATCTTCTTTTCAGCGAGACTCTCTGATGTGAGTGCTGGTGTTTGAATCATCGTGAATATGAGTTCTTTGATTAAGCCTTAAAGTATTTTAAGTGGATAGCTAATGACTGCGGCTAATTCGAATGCTACTTTTGAAATGAATTTTACAGCAAATACATTATAGGGCCGACCGCACTGCAGCGTGATTGCAGGCAGCAGTGGTACTTGGCAGGGTTAAAAGTATTCCTCCATTACTGGAAGCCTCGAGTAATCTGTGTCACACGTTAAAAGCATTTTGATCACAGAGCAGTGCCCATTTAGACCCCTGTGAAAAGACAGAAGGAAATTATTAGCCTTATAGAAACAGTGTCGCCCGTCAAAATTCCTTTTCTGCTCCTGGCAGCATTTTGTTGAGACACTTCAAAGTTACTCTTTGTTGTTTCACAAACAGCACAAACACCCTACCTCAGTGGATTTCATGTTGGCAGATACAGTGTTTCTGACTTTACTTTCATCCTTGAAACGGGGAAGAATAAGTGACTGTCAGTGAATACTGCGCGTGGAAGCCCATGCGCACGTGGCGTGCCGTCCTATTTAGAAACAAACATGCATGCCTAATAGAACGGCTTGAGCAAGCAGAAAATAAATGTCCTTCTCTGTACACTCCAGTTGTCTTTGGTTTCATCCTTATTCATTTCAGTGCTGCTGCTGGTTCAGTCACTGATAGTACGGGCAAGGACTGCTCATACACAAACCATTTCTCTTCTGGGAAGAATTGATTTAATGACAACATCCAGTGGCCGCAATCGATGGAGCAGAGGGAAAGGTACATTATGAAGAAAGGAAGACAGATAATGGAGGATCACAGAACCATTTCCATCACTCGAACTAGCATCCTTGAACACTCCTCCTTTTCTTATTCCAAGAACAAGCCGCTTTCCGAACTTGTTTTTATTTTCTTTGCACAGTATGTGAATATTGCATGCCTTTACCTTTGACCCACTCATGTCTCACTGCCCAGTAGAGTCACATCTGGGATCACAGCATGCGTTACTAGATCATTTTAATTTTACTTTCGATCCCCTCTGTTTGGCCTCACGGGGCTTCCCAGCTAACTGCTGTAACCATGGCCGTGGACAGATAGATTTCTTTCATTAGTGCCTTTTTGATCAACCTGCTGGTTTAAAACCTTCTTGACTTTAAAAGCAAAGAGTCTCTTTTTCTCTGCTTCTTTCTTATATGAGCATCTAGGGTTCACATCCACTCATTGTGCATTTGATGAGATGTCTCATCAAACTGAAAAGGCTTAATTCTTCTCATATGTGTAAAGATGCACGCGTCCCGCAGCCGCCACGCCGTTGCTTTGGTGTTACAAAAGGCTTTCTGTAGCTTTCATAACAATGAGCGTCAACATACAGTACAGGGCTTTTTTCACTTGTCCCAGATATTATGACTTCCACTCTTGTGCCCTGCACGGTGTTGCAAATTTTCACAAAATATTATTTGTTTCAGCCCTTTATATTCAGCTCATGAGGGAAATACACTGCGTAGTGCACCGTGTAGTACAAGCAGTGACAAGCAGGGAATGAGTCAAAGAGCCTCAGTAAAATAAAATCCTGGATATAGTGAAGACATCCAAGTGAAATCTCACATGGTTTGGAGACGTTATTTAACTGATAACAGTGGTCTAGGAGTCCTCACATCAAGCAGGTCTTTCTGAAGCCCTCACAGCTGAGGTCATGCTACATGTTGCATTAAGTCTTTGATTATGAAGAGCTAACATAATCAAAGACTAAATACAACAGGTAGCATGACCTCACGCTATGCTCTGACTTTTGAGAGGTAGCTTGGAACAAGAGCTGAACAAGCTGTTACTATCACTACTATAGTCCAGTGAAGGCCAACTGGCGGCCCGTGGGCGACATCCGGCCCACCAGAGCTTTCAATCCGGCCCCCCGAATATTACTGAAATCGAGAATCAAAAATGGCGGCACGGTGGTTAGCACTGCCGCCATACAGTTAGAATACCATCTGGAAGGCCTGGGTTCGATTCCACCTTGGCCCAGGCCTCTCTCTCACTGTGTGGAGTTTGTATGTTCTCCCCGTGTCTGCGTGGGTTTTCCCCGGGTACTCCGGTTTCCTCCCACAGTCCAAAAACAGGCGCTTACTGGGGTTAGGTTAATTGACTACACGAAATTGCCCATAGGTATGAATGTGTGTGTGTGCTTGTCTGTCTCTCTGTGTTAGCCCTGTGACAGACTGGCATCCTGTACAGGGTGTACCCTGCCTTGTGCCCTATGTCTGCTGGGATAGGCTCCAGCCCCCCCGCGACCCTAAACAGGATAAGCGGAAGCAAATGGATGGATGGAGAATCAAAAATGAGAGCAATATTTACGATATCCTTTCCACACGTACTAAACCCGCCTCTGACTCGTCTGAATTGTCAAAAGCCTCAAAATGTCACTTCCCATTGCCCGCGAAAGCCTCCATGTCCCTAGAACCAATCAGAATGCACGATCGGATCATGTGACACGTGAAGTATTTTCAGCACTGCTGCCACCAGACAGATAGATGTCACTGACTTTGGTTCTCATGTGTTCTTGCGTTTCTTTAGCTCACAGCATGATGTGTTGCTTTTAAAATCTTTTAGACCGCTTCTGTTTAATTGATTTCTTGGTTCAGCAGGTCTGGCAGGAAGCAGGCCTGGGTGTGGCTGCTGAAACTGATCTCAGCTTTCTATCCCCCCCAAAACATGGTTAATCATGCTTAATACATGATTTTACAAGGAAGGGGGGGGGGGTCTTTTTCACATACAGTCAGGTAGGTTTGGATATCTTTTGTGAATTCCTCATTTAAAAAATGCAAATTTTATTTACTCAGGTTATCTGTGTCCAATACTAAAGTTACAATGTGTCAATTTTTCTCAGCTATTTATCAGTAGATTGCAGTTAAGCAAACAAATTGTTGGAAGACATAGTTACACACTAATCTCTGTATACTTATGAGTACAACATCCATATTTTCTATTACATGTGAATAAGCTAAAAAAAATACTGACTATACCTTTAAAATTAGTTTGATTATCTGAAAAATGTAAGTAAAAAATGGACGGGTTCTTGTATAGTGCTTTTCTGCTCTACATGAACACTCAAAATGCTTCATGCAGCACATCTCTTGACAGTTATTGACGCTTTCACATCATTAAGTGAAAGTGTCAATGTTCCATTTTGCTGGGCTGCAAGGAGCCAAGTCCTACCTGTGCAACACGCCAATAAAAGCCTTTATTGTGAAAATAGCAGCGCTGTGGACTAGCATTGCTGTTACACATTTTGCAGTGTTGATGGGCTGTGCTTGGATATAAAATGGTTGTATCCATTAGTAACCACAGGTACTGTGAAACCACCCCGGACCAAAATTGTACAGGAGCTATATTCAAATATATATTTGGAGTGAAAATTGTCACAAATGTAATGTTTTTTTCTCCCCACTCTCAAATCTGCATCATCCAGATAATATCCTGGCTATTTCTGGATCATAGCATTAAGCACCAGTATAAGACTTATTAGTGTATCAATTTATGTATACGTCCCTATGATTCCCCTCATATTATTTCACTGGTGGTGCTATATGTGATTTATGGAGGCCAAACAGCAGGATTCAACTTTTCCTATGCAACTGAAAAAAGTGAAAGCAGTAATTTCCTCAGGTCAGAGTCCTGTATAATATTCCCATTCTGTTACTGTTTCATTGTAAAGACCGAGCCTTGCTCTGAGAAGCAGACTACCTGCAGCTTCTGCCTGTCTGTTCATTTCTTGTTGAAAATGAATGACTTCCGGGTGGCAATCACTTACTGCATGTAATGACCCTCAAGGTGACCCGTCATCCTTCACTCCCAGTGAGCCTGTGATATGTGGAGAATTGATAGCACCACGATGATGAGTTTGTTACATCTGTTGAAAGGGCTACGGAAGCACCCCACATAATTAGCATTCTGTTAGACATTTCGATGTTTTGTTTTGCATTTTTTCCAAAACACAAAATGTATTTGAACACTGTTCCTTTTTAAAAAAAAAAAAAGAAAAGAAAAAGAAAATGGTAACTGGGACACTATAGCAGTCTGTAATATGTAATTACATTTGAGTGCTTGTCAGAAAGTAAAAACTCCATCATCTGTCTGTGCTTTCAGCCTTAATAACCCCTTACAACAACCCACTGATTTATTCTGTGTCACTTAACAGTTGAACTTTAGCTGTGCTGTCAGACAATGCAGAGCAATATTCTAAACTTTTCACAGGTCCACTTGGCTTGTTAAAAGCTGCTATTGGCTGCTGTGGTTGTTTCTCTTCCCTTTATTCCCTGAACACTGAGGAGCCCAGGTGTTGGCGGTGAGCAGCTTGCATGGCAGCAAAGTGATATTTTGATGAGATGACAGTCAGCTCGCTTTGCAATTCCGCTGTGCGGCACAGTATTGTGGCTGGGCACTCCGGTGGGATAGACAGATCCTTGGGTCTACACAGCTGGCAGTGGATCCTGCCAGCTGTGGCAGCTCCCCATCACAGATGTTCATGCAGCTACCACATTGGCAGCATCCAGCCCTTTGTGTTGACCTTATTCACAAAAATAGCCAGACACGGATTAAAAGCAGAATGTTGCAGCCTTCGGTGAACCTATTAAAGGAGTATACTGTGGATATGGGAGATTAGCTTGTTGGTTAACCGTGAGCTCAACTCTGAAGACAACACAAAGGAAAAGTTCCCACTAAGAAATGAACAGCAGCTACTGTATGACTGCTGGCAGGTAACTGACCTTTTTCTTGCTGAGGTGGACCGTGCTTTCTGGTATCCCGATTCCAAAAAAGTTGGGACGCTGTGCATAAACAAAAACAGACTGCAATGATTTGCAGAGCTCGTAAACCCATATTTTATTCGCTATAGAACATAGAGAACATATGATATGTGACATTTTACTATTTTGGGAAAAATATTGTCTTATTTTGAATTTAATGGCAGGACCATGTCGCCAAAAAATTAGAGCAAAAAAAAAAATGACAGAAGTAAGTGTGAGTGGCACTAAAAAGAAAGAGCTGGAGGGACATTTTGGAACTAATTAGGTTAAGTGGCAACATGTCAGCAATATGATTGATTAGAAAAAGAGCATCTTAGAGAGCGAGACTTTATCAGAAGTAAAGATAGGCAGAGGTTCACAAGTCTACAAAAAACTGTGTTTACAGAGTGTGAAATAGTTTTAGAACAAGAAGAACTCCCGAAGCATAAACCTTCATCGAGGCAGCTCACGCTCTGGGCACTATTTACTTTTAAGGTAATTTGTATATATTCATTTGGTTTTCTATGTTCTTTATAAATGTACTTTAGGTAAATAAGAGTAGAATAACAGATGTTTACTTTGATTACACAAACATTATGTAGGAGCTTATTATGTAATATTATACTACAGTATATTTCAAACTAACTAAGTAGCTCATTCTCTTTCCCTTTCTTTAAAAATATAATGCATTTTGGGGTCAACTTGAAAGACCTTCAGATCAATCTATTGACCTTTAAGGATAGGTCAGAGGTCAAATGTGACATATTTATTTATTTATTTTAAACACATGATATTTTAAATCTTTATATGTACTTTCTATATGTTGACAATGCACATCAAGCTTGTAAGAATGATGGTTTCTAAGTTTAAAGGCTTTTTGTCAATTTTTGACCAATAAATCATTGAGCTGACCTTGAAGACCTTTAGTTTATGTGAGCCAGATTTTAATGGATTATGAACATGACTCCATTCTACACCTCAGCAGAGTTTTATCAGAATTCATTCAAAACATTTCAAGCTATTGTGTTTACAAACAGAATGATGGCACTGTAACAAAAACAGCCTCTGTGGTGGAGGTAATAATGTTTGATAATGTAGACCTGTGATAATCATCTACAGTACATAATATCAAAAGATTCTGAGAATCTGGAGAAATCTCTGTTCACAAGAGACAAGGCCAAAGATCAATACTGGGCACCCATGATCTCATGGTATACTGCTGCATTAAAAAGTGTAAAACTGTTCTGTGGTCAGACATCTAGAAATGTAAAATTCCTTTTGGAAAACATACTAAAGAGCAGAGGGACCATGCGGCTTGTCATCAGCACTCACTTTAAAGCGTGTGTCTCTGATGGTACGGGGGTGCGTGATTTCCTATGGAATTGACAGCTTCCACATTTGAACAGGCACCATCAATGCTGAAAGGTATATACCGCTTTTATAGCAGCATATGCTCCCATCCAGGTGAGATCTTTTTTAAGGAAGGCAGCAAGACACTTTTAAATGAAATCACCTATTTCAATAGCATGGCCTTATAATAGAAGAGTCCAGGTGCAGTCCAGACCTTTCACCGTCTGAAAACATTTGGCGCATCATGAAAGGAAAAACTACAAGAACCCAGGACTGTTGAGCAGCTGGAATCCTATTTCAGACAACAGGACAATGCTCCTTTCCCAAAACTCCGGCAACTGGAATCCTCAGTTGTTTACAGACTTTTAAAAGATGAGGGTATGCTACAGGAAACATGTTCCTGTCCCAGCTCTTGTGTTCTTGCAATCAAATTTTAAATGACCTTATTTTTTTTCTTAAAATGGTTCTCAGTTTAAATATTTTATGTTTTCTATATACTGTTATGAATAAAATATAGTTTTGAGATTTTAAATTTTATTTACATTTTACATGGCACCCCAATTTTGGGGGAATAGAAATTGTCACGGCTTAGCAGAAAGACTCGCAGAAAGATGCTCACCTGAGAGTCCTATAGACTTCAAATCAGCGTATTAATCAAAAGATTGTGAGTTTTCAGTCCTAGTATCCACAGGTCCTGAACAAAATATAGTTTTCAAGGCAGCTCTGGAGGGTGCTTGATTTAAATTCCAGAGTTCGCGTTTATCTTGGAGGTGTGTTTTTTCAAGAAGGCAGGCGGGGTTTTGCAAAGCCGGCAGACTGGCGGCCAAGGCGGGGTGACTTCCTAGAGCAGAGCAGGACATGGCAGGTAAGTATGATTTGGGAGTTTGGCAAAGGAAAAACATCAAAAACTTGCTTGATTTGAGGTGGCCTGAACAAACATACTAGGAGGGTACAAAGGGCTTGTGGAGGCTGGTTTGAGCTGTGAGATGTGGAATGCATAATGGATTTTCATGGTCCTATAGGGAACTTAAGATGGACAGTGACCAGGTTGATTAAACTCTCCATGACAAATGGTCCAGTATACTGAGGAGACAGTTTGTTTGAGTCAGTTCTAAGTGGAATGTCTCTAGAAGAAAGCCACACTGACTAAACTAGCTGGAAGACTGGAGCAGGGTTGTAATGGTGATCAGGCTGCTGCTTGTTTGGTTGGAGGTTTGAGAGCATTTTGGTATCCCTGCAGATCTTCTGGCAGTGCCTGAGGTGATGTTGAATAGAGGGCCAACATAATTTCACCTTCCAGGGCCAGGATCAGAGGTGGCTGGTACCCTAAGGAAGCCTCAAAAGGAGCACGATCAGCTGCTGGGGAGGTTAAGAAATTATGAGCATATTCAACCCAAGGCAGAAATGAGCTACAGTGTTGGTTGCAGTAATACAGTGTAGAACTGCTTCCAATTCCTGATTCAGATGTTCTGTTTGTCTGTGGGTGGAAACCAGAAGACAGACTCACATGTGCTTCAAGTGCAGTACAGAACTATTTCTAAACCTGGCACGTGAATTGCGGCATTTGGCTGTGTTCTTATGGCCAGTCCAGACCAGAAATGGATGCTGACTAAAACCTGGAAAACAGCAGGTGCATTAGTGAGACCGAATGTCACGACTAAGTACTCAAAATGCCCCAAAGGTGTATTAAAAGCTCTTTTCCACTTGTCCCTCTCCTGAAGGCATACATGATGATAGGCACTGCATGCGTCCAGCTTGTAGAAAATGGTGGCGCCCTGCAAAAGCTCAAAAGCAGAATTAAAAAATAGTACCAAAACAATACATGGGTGAAGAGTGTTGTCTGTTTCTTTCCACAAAGAAAGCTCCTGCAGCAGCTGGAGAAGATGATTGTATTATGGGCCTGAGATGTATTTTTCCATAGCTTCTGGCTCAGGGTGGGTGTACGGGTTGTGTAGTGTTAACCAAGGATGACCAACAATTTGCGGAGTCTCGGGTGCTTCAAAAATAAAACAGGTTTTATGATGATAACCGGACTGTACTAAATGAAGTGCTGGGTTACCCAGGCTATGACCTTTCAGTTTAATGCTCATGCTTGAAGCGACACGGGGAGCTCTTCAGTAGGTATGCCATGTTGAGCAATAAAGCCTGATTGTAAGAAACTCGGCTCAGCTCCTGGATCTACTAAAGTAACTCAGATGTGTCTAGGAGATGACTTAACTTAGCTGTGAGCATTTGCATTCTGCGCTTCTTCTTTCTGGGCTCTTTTGGGCAGAGTTGACATTTTGCCACTAGATGATCAGTATTTCCATAATAGGAGCACTCACCAGCTATTCTCTTTGCAGCTCCGCATCTGTTAACTTTGCATGTCCCTCTGTCATCAGCTCCTCTTGGCATTTTGGGACAAACGAATGCTTGGTATCTGCGAATCACAGACCGTGTTGCGCCGGAAGAGAAAGTCAAGAATGTGCTCCCATGGAACTCCCATGGAATTCAGTTTCAAACCAGCTCTAAGTGCATTCTTTGTTTTTTTGCCAGTGCTGCTTCAGCCCAATCCAAAGCTCTTCCTTGCAGTAAATTTACCATATGATCTTGACACAGTCAGAGGAGCAAGTTTGTGTCAGTCTGTCAAAAACTAGATTGCATTGCAATAGAAATCTCTCACGTTCCAAGCTCACTGGAATAAGGCTCTGGATGTGGGCAGTGCAGAGGGAGCTGGTGGGACCACTGGACTTGGGGATGTAGCTGTGGAGGCTGATGATGACATTAGGTGAGTAATTAGAGTTTGTAACATACCTCCCATATATCAGAAAAAATACTGGGGGGCATGCTGTTGTTCAGCCAGCTCCTGGAGGACTTGGTCATGCTTGCCCAAGAGTGCGTTCTGAACCGGCTTTGCGTCTGCCAGATGGTTCTGTCAGCTGATGGTCAGTGGAGAGTTCTACAGACTTTAATCAAGCACAGTGCAGGTTTACGGGACAAGACTTACAGCAATAGCTCAAAGTATTAATCACAGGATTGTGAGCTTTCAGTCCCAATGTCTGCAGGTCCTGAACAAAATACAATTTCAAGGCAGTTCTGCAGCTTACTTGATTTAATTCCCAGAGTTGGCTTTTATCTTGCAGGTGCATTTTCTCCAGAAGGCGGGCATGGCAAGGCAAGGCAGGCAGACTGGCTGTCAAGGCGAGTCATCACCTAGAGGACAAAAGGGGCCCGTGACACATAACCCACTATAATAGTAATAATAAATACAAAAGAAAAGAGAAAGAAAAAATATATACATCTTATGATGCAGCTTACATTTTTGAACAGTGAATTTGAACTGATGCTCTGGGTGAAATGGAAGAACACAGGATTATAGTAAACAAGTATTATTTTAGTCTTTTGTGAGGGA
This sequence comes from Cichlasoma orientale, assembly GCA_034780415.1. Lineage (NCBI taxonomy): Eukaryota > Metazoa > Chordata > Actinopteri > Cichliformes > Cichlidae > Cichlasoma > Cichlasoma orientale. The sequence continues at coordinate 481,476 of JAVDPK010001510.1, forward strand.
AACAAATAAATATGTTTTTTTTGGGGGGGGGGGGATGTAACAGTTAAAGCTGTGTTCATGTTGCTTTTTTAGTGTGTGGGAGACTATGCAATAAAAAAGAGAGGGGCTCAGTGGCACCCATGCTGCATGCATTTATTATCAACAAGCACAAGTTGAGGCTGAGATTGTGCAGCAGCTCGTCGTGGGTTTGTTGATGTAAAATATAAACGTATAGAGGATTCCATATAATTAGCACGTTAAGCCCTCTAATTGCACGATGAGTCTAAGGCATGTAGAGTGTAATATTATCATTGCCTGTTTTCATTATTTTACTATTTAATAACACAGTAAGAACAAGGTGCTATACCAGCACCACACCCTGTAGGTACCCAGTAAATAATAAGGGTGCCACATTCTCACAGGCTCCGCTACACATGAACTTGAAAATATCTTTTTCACACTGCGCTAACAGTGATAATTACTTGCCAATGAGAGGCAATTAATTTTAGAAATGTATCTGATGAGTAACAGTCTCTTTAATAAGTTAAACAGCTGTTGTCATCTGTGTAAAGGCGTGTTGTTTGTTGTTGTTAGCTCAAGAAGATTTTAGAAGGTACACATACACCATTACTGCCCCTACATGCACCACTCACAACACCACTACCATCAACTACTGACCTCCACCACCCTCCAGTTCTCAATCTCATATGCACAGAGGCAGATGCAATTATTTTCACAAAGATAGAGGGAAATGTCATCAGGACTCTCCTGAAGCATCCATGTTCTGTCACCTTCTCTCTCTCTCTCTCTCTTTTTTTTTTCATTTCCATGACTCCCTTATCTCAAGATTGTCTCCGGCAATTTCATTACAGTCAATTAGCCTGGAGAGAGAGCGTATGAGACTGAGGAGAGCTTCCCAGGCATCAAACAACATGCATCTGAGCCTCTGCATACCAAACAGTGACAGCGTCAGGCTGCTGCCCAAAAGGCCTTCAGACTAGCTGAGGACATTTACCACTCTCAAGCCTAATAATGTTTCCCAGACAGTCACTGGAGACTGCAGAGACTCACTGCTGGAGCTCGGTGCCTGTGTGTATTTTTATAAAAATTATTGTGACAGACATGTTGTTGACCACAAATGTAACAGGTATGAAATCTCCCTCCTCTGTTGGGAGATGTAACACAACCCTAAGTTAGCATACACACGTGTGGAGTGGGCAGAAACACAACCGATGAGAGAACACTCATAAAATAAAGTTTTTCACAAGACACCCCAGCAGCAAAGTATGTATGGGGAAACACTGACCTTCTTTCTTCTTTCAGCAGCTCCCTTTAGGGGTCGCTACAGCAGATCTTCTGCCCCTTAGCATCCTCACACCAACCCTCTGCATGTCCTCCTTCACTACATCCATCAATCTTCTCTGTGGTCTTCCATTTTTCCTTCTGCCTTGCAGCTCTGTATTCAACATCGTTTGCCCTCCTCTTCACATGTCCAAACCATGTCAACCTTGCCTGTCTCCAAAACGTCTGTCCTTAGCTGTCCCTCTGATCTACTCATTTTTAATAATTTCCATTCTGGTCACTCCCAACAAAAAACTTCCAATTCAGCCTGTCTTTCTGTCAGTGCCACCACCTCCAAACCATGCATCATAGCAGGTCTCGCTACCATCTTGTAAACCTCCCTTTTCATTCTTGCTGCTATCTTTCTGTCAAGACTCACTCCGGCACTCGTCTCCAGCCGCTCCACACTGCCTGTATTGTCTCCTTCACCTCTCTTCGACACTGTCCATTCATTTAAATGGTTGAGTCCGGGTATTTATACTTGCCCACCTTTACTACCGCTACTCCTTGCATCATCATTGTCCACAGACAGTCCTACCTGGCCTTATCTGTCTACCTGTCCATCACCATTGCAAACATGAAGGAGCTCAGAGCTGATCCCTGATGTAATCCAAGCCCTACCTTGAACCCATCCCAGGGTGTCTGTGGCTGCGAAGGCTTAGTAGGCCATCTACTAATTGGACGGTTGGTGGTTCGATCCCTGGCTGCTCCAGTCTGCATGTCAAAGTATCCTTGGGCAAGATACTGAACCCCGAGTTGTTCCTGATGTGCTCATCGTGATTGTGAATGTTAGTTAGAAAGCCTTAAGTGTAGAAAGTGCTTCAATGAATGTGTGTGTGAATGGGGTTGCCTGTCTGCTCTGCTTGCATCTCTGCTGCACCTCACCACCACATAGTCCATTTACAATGTCTCAATCTTACCGTACACTGCACCACTGTCCTCATATACATGCACCAGCCTCACATGCTTTTCTCTGCCAGTCCTAACTTCCTCACACATTACCACAGTTCCTCTCCTGGCACCCTATCAGGTGGTTTCTCTAGATCCACAGAAGCACAGTGAAGCACCCTCCTTCTGACGTTCTATATGCTTCTTCATCAACACTGTCAGAGCAAACATTGCATCTGTAGGGCTCTTTCTTGGCATGAAGCCTACTGCTGCTTGTCACCCACTGATCGGAAGGTCGGCAGTTCGATTCCTGGCTGCTCCGGGCCACGTGCCAAAGTATCCTTGGGCAAGATATTGAACCCCAAGTTGCTCTCCGACACATGCGTCGGAGTATGAATGTGTGTGAATGTTAGACAGTAAGCACTTAGCTTAGTTACTTACTCATGGAAGTGCTTGTATGAATGGGTGAATGCAAACGTGTTGTATGAGTGCTTTGAGTGCTCCGAGAGAGTAGAAAAGTGCTATATAAGAACTAGTCCATTTACTTTATCTCTCTTTAATCGTTCAGATGCCTTTACTTGCTTCCTCTTGTTGATTTTGAAAGTCATCATGCAGACTACCATCCGATGCCGCCCAGCTGCATACTCCCGACACCACCGTGCAGTCTCCACTCTCTTTCAGACTGGACCCTCTGCATACGATGCAGTTCACCTGGATGCACACCTCAGCCATGTCCATCATTTTTGCAAAATCCACTACCATCTGCCCTTCTTCATTTATCTCCTAGACCCAACACCTCCTCATCACTTCTGTTCTCTTCACCTACATGCCCATTGAAGTCTGCTCCAATCACCACTCTCTCCCAAGGGGACACTCCACTATCCATCTTACTCCAGAATTCCTCTTTCTTTTCTCATTCATTATCCAACTTGTGGGGCAAACCCACTGACAACATTCAATATCATACTTTCAATTTCCAGCTTCAAACTCATGCTCCTGTTTGATACTCTCTTCCCCTCCACAGCACTGTTCACATGCTCATCCTTCAAGATTCCCTTCCTAGCTGCACCATGACTGAAGCATTACAAGTTCATTTCTGGGACTAAGGGGCTGAGCCCAACTCCAGCAACCCCACACCATAATCCCCCCCTGCATCAAATTTTACGCTTGGCCCAGTGCAGGCAGACAAGTTCTGTTCTCCTGGCAACCACCAAACCCAGACCCATCCATTGGATGGCCAGATGTAGAAGTGTGATTTGTCACTTCATAGAACACGTCTCCACTGCTCTAGTGTCCAGTGGTGGCGTGCGTTACACCACTGCATCTGACACTTTGCATTGTGCTTGGTGATGTGAGGCTTGGCTGCAGCTGCTTGGCCAATTAGACCCATTCCATGAAACTGTCTATGTACTATTCTTGAGCTAATTTGAAGGCCACATGAAGTTTGGAGGTCTGTAGTGATTGACCCTGCAGAATGTGGTGACCTCTGTGGAGTATGTGCTTCAACACAGACCCCGCTCTGTCATGTTATGTGGCCTCCCGCTTTGGAAGTGATTGGAACACCTGAATACAATGATTTGGATGGGTGAGTGAATACTTTTGGCAATATAGTACAGATGGATCCTTTATGAACCCTTTGCAGGAAATGAAGTTGTCACGGCAGTATCAATAAAAAAAATTAAATGCTCATGATTATGCTTGTTTGAAACAGGTCTCTCTTGCAAATGAGACACGAGTCTCAATGGGCCTACCTGTATAAATTAAGTTTACATGAAAAAAAAAGAAACTGAAGTATTATTCATACAGTCTTATAGCAGCTGGGATAAAAGACTTCCTGAAGCGCTCTGACTTGCACACTGCTGCAATCAGTCTTTGGCTGAAGGTGCTGCTGTTGATCACCCCAAGGGCCTGGAGTGGGTGTGCAGAGTTGCTCAGTATTGACTTCAGCTTGGTGAGCACACTCTCTGCTGCCACAGAACCAGCCTTCTTCATCAGCTTGTCTGCTCTCTTTCTGTCTGCGCCAATTCTTTCTCCCCAGCAGGCCACCGCAAAATATAGAACACTGGCCATCACTGTGTGGCAGACATTGCACAGCAAAGGCTGGTAGATGACCTTAGTCTCCTAAAGAAATTAAGCCGGCTCTGACCCCTGGCTGCTTAGCATTGTTTTGGAGCTGCTGTTTTGCAGGAACCAGGAACCCGTCAGGTGGTCTTGCATGACCTGGGGACTTTCTGTAGATGCAGACTTTGATTAAACAAGTGTGTTAAAATACCACCCAGCTCTGCAGAGCAGACCTCCAGCAGCCTTGGGCTGATGTCATCAGGCCCTGATGATGCTTTCCTCTGTTTCAGTCAACCCAACTCCTTAATGAGCTGAGATGAGTGGAAAGTCACAGGAATGGCTCCAGGTGTAGGAGAAGGGGGGAGGTGGGACTGTGGAGCGTTAATGTTGTGGGAGAGTTGACATATATGAAGGAGAGGGAGGGGCGAGAGAGTCATGCAGCAGACGGGAAGAAGGAACCTGCTTCCTGATGTTCAAGCGGTAACAGGCAACAACTTCATAGCTGGAGCACAGGGACGAGTGAGCTGCACCGTGTCATAGTCTGATTGACCAAGAGGGGGCAGTGCTGCGCATTTATATGCATTTTTCACATTGGCATAAAAGAGGTCCAGGGTCTTGTTTCCCCTGGTGGTACAATCCACATACTGTTTAAAAGTGGGTACGATTTTGGATAGTGATACATGAAGATGAACGCATCCAGGTACCTGGCCTGGAGTCTAATGATAGTACGACATCCCAGGCTGCGTGCTTGTTGGCAGACGGGGGATCTGAACAACAATGGCTATCACCACCGTGAACTTTTTATTCCACTTCACTCCCACATGGGTTCCTCAGTGTCTCCTCTGTAGTATCTCCTTCCATGTCGAATCCCAAGTCTTGCCCAGTGTGTCCAGTAGTTTCTGGTGGGTGTGTGTTAAAACAGTAGACTCTCGATCACGTTTCTCTGTCCGTTCCACAGTTATTATATACATGATGCTGTATAAAGTCCACTTCAGGGCACAGAAGTCAAAGAAAAGGTCATGTCGTTGTGACAATTAAAAATATTGTGGCAGTACCTAATAAATACGGTAAAAGAAATGAACATGCCTAAAACACACACACACACACTACCGCTGCTGCACGCAACAGGCTGCCGTCTCTCCAGCACAATCACCCTCTCTGCGCCATAACGACATCAAACTCTCTAGAGTCAAAGATTTTCTCCTGCTGCCTCCTAACACGCCTTACCCCTTTTCTCTTCTTTCGTCTTCAGCCAACAGCAGCACAGTTTACATCCTGTTGGCAGCCAGCACCGGAGGGGGTTGTCGTTAACCTGGGCCCCAACCGATCCAGTATGGAAATCTCATTCTTGATGAGCTGCATGTATGATTTGACAAAGGATTTACACCAGAAGCCCTTGCCGGCACTAGGAGTACACTTGCATTTGTTTTCATAGTGACACATTATTCTGCTTTTTGTAATATTATTTTAGCTTTTAGTTTGCAGGGAAACCAAATAAACTACCTCAGGTTTAGGGGAAAGTGACGCTTTGAGAAAAAGGTTCACTCTGCTGTTGTGGTGTTTGCACATTGAACATTGATCAAGATAGATGCTAATGTGACATAGTTTCCTGATGTTCAAAGCATGGTGTGAACACCAGAAATATCTGTCAAGACCTTAATAGGTAGTGAGGCAGATTTGTGATAGAGTATGCAAAATGCAAATACACAAATATTAACCTCCCACCTCCCTCTGCATCACAGTCTAAGTGTGCTTTCTGTCTGTGGCGCTGCAGCAACAGGCTATTCAGTGGTGGATAGATGATTTGGTATTAGCTAAATAATAGCAGATAAGTAAATTAAGTAAATGAAGTCCAGGGATTCTTGGACCATTTTAAACAACATAGCTGTTTGAATGTTTCTTGAACATCACAGAAACATTTATTCTTAAATTACAGAGTCCTCCTACATGCAGTAGTCGATGCTCTGATCAGAATTTGGAGCACCTTACTGCATTCATTTGCATACAAATGAGAAATAAACAATTTTCATGAAATCACATTATCTCTTTAATGCATTACAACATGGCACTTATATCAATACCTAACATGAGTGATATGAAGACAGAGGTTCCATCCAGCCAGCCAATCATTTTCTGGTGCTTATCCAGGGCTGGGTCGCAGGGGCAGCAGCCTGAGCAGAGAAGCCCAGACCAGCCGCTACCTCTCAGCCATCTCCTCCAGCTCATCTGGGGGAATGTGAAGCCATTTCTAGGCCTGCAGAGAGATGCAATCTCTCCAGCATGTCCTGGGTGTGCCCTGGGGCTGCTTCCTGGTAGGTTAAGCCCAGAACACCTCGCCCACGTGGCACTCAGGAGGCGTCCTATTCAGATGCCCAAACCACCTCAACTGGCTCCTTTCGATGTGGAGGAACAGCAGCTCTCCTCTGAGCCCCTCCCATTGGCTGCACTCCTCACCCTATCCTTAAGGGAGAGGCCGGCCTTCAGAGGAAGCTCATTTCTGCCGCTTGTACCTGCAATGTCGTTCTTTTAGTCACTACTCAGAAGTCGTGATCATAGGTGAAGGTAGGGAGGGAGATTTACTGGTAAATCGACAGGTTCACTTTTACACTCAGCTCTCTCTTCACCACAGCAGACCAGTACAGCTCCTGCATCCTGGTACTGTATTCAAACGTCTCCACTTGGAGCTTACAAGTATCGTGGAAAACGGTCCATGGCTCCCTGGCACTGTGACCACTAGTTCAAGGTCATACTGAATAAAAATATGACATTAATTTTGTAATTAATGGTTATAATTACTTTCATGTAAACATGGTTTCATGGGCTTTATTGTCTTTGTTACGTTTGTGTGCATCTTTCTTTCACATAGTGGCGATTTTACATGCTGCTTGGAGCCCTAGGCAAACATTCACAGGGGGGCCTGGGGGCCCAGTCCAGTTTTAATACTGTGACTTCCAGCTTCTGCATTCTTACAAACAAGACCCTGATTCCTGGCCACATCATAGTGAGCATAACGGGACAAACGGACCTGCTCTGCTAGCTAAGTTGACTAATGTTAAACAGCATAGCAAAAAATAGAAATAATATGATGCTATTGGAAGTTACACTATTCAAGTGCGTCTGGCCCACAGTTAAGGTTAGTTAGTATATTTAATCATCATCTGCTCCACTCACCACAGTCTTGCTTTTCTCATCTCTTCCTCTTCTTTCCATCTTTTTTCACTCCCAGAAGAACAACTGCGCTTCATTTTTATTGAGTGCTTTCTTTGTCGTCATTAGCTTTGTTTAAACAGAATCATCCATGCCACTTGCAATGGGAGAGAGTGCAGTTTGTCAGCCCTCAGGCAGCCCCCCAACAGCCTGGGGCCCAAAGCAGTTGCCTGCCTTGCCTGGTGGCAAGCGGTGCCTCTGCTTTCACATCACACGGCGCGGTTTTTTGTTTTGTTTGTCCGTCTGCTTAAAGCAGAATCCCAGAAATCAACCGAGCAGTCACAACAATGTCACTTCCTCTCATGTCCGTAAGCCAGGCTGGACTGCTGCTTCTAATTTGATTAGTTAAATTCATCATGTGTACATTAATACTGACTCATCAGTGTAGGTGCTTGAATGTTGCACATACTCTGAGCTCAAACCTTTCGTGCTCTTCTTTATATGTCCACTTCAATCACAGGTACACTACAGCTTGATTCCTTAAATTAGTCACACTTCTGCAGCGTGCTGTTGTTTGCTTGAGGCAAATTTGTCTCAAAAGGACCTGCACAAACGCACTGCAACGTCTCCAAACACTGTGCAGGTTACGATAGTTTGTGTGGATTTCCACTCACTTATCTGAACCACTGTGAAACCACAAAAGCTCCTCATGCGTTGCATTCTTCACTGTTATTAAATGTGAACATCCATTTCTCTCTTAAGTAATGCAGAACTAAGTGAATCCTTCAGAGCCTTTAGTTTGACAGCAGCAGTGGCTTAAAAAGAAAGTTAAAGTTTTTATGGATATGCCCCTTGGAGTGAAACAAGCTAACAAACCAAGCTGATGGTATTTGAGGTCTTTTCAAAGAGTTAACCTTCAAAAAAATTGAGAGTGGAAATTGCCATTGAAATTGAAATGAGAAGGTATAAATTTCCCATGCTGAATGAGATTATAATTCTTTGTGGAGCTTGCCTTTTTGAGATATATTTGCACAAGAATAAGGTATATTTATTACATCAAGCAACATTGTTGCTACCTTTGCCCCCTCTCATTATTTCTGCAGGAAGTCCAGTTTGTCGGGGATCAGTACGCAAATTGCCAGAGAGAAAGAAAAGCTGATGGTAGTCAGTGGGTGACGAGCACCAACAACTCCACCACCCACTCAAGTCCTCCTCATGAATGCCCAGTGGTTTCTGTTTCCTGTGCTCAGAAAGAATAGGCATCACATTCAATTGATCCCTCTGGGGTGATGTTTTGATAGTTGGGGGAGACTTGCCTACACAATGGTTTGAACCTTGATCCTGTGATTTCTAAGCAAACACTGCATTTTGAATGTTTTGCTCCAGGCAGCATTAATTACTTTCGCATAGGCACATTAATGCTTTCACTCTGCAGAAACCCTCAGTGGAAGATTTTAACTGCTATTTGAATAATGCAAGCACAATATTGGATCAGGAAATTTAGAGTGTTTGCATGCATCTTAGTATCCTGCATACGGTCAAGTTATTGGAGCACACAGCTGCATGAGAAAGGTAGAGTCCTCTTTTTTTTCCCCCATCATTACTTGACCTGGGCTTCAAAAGTCATTGAAATACAGCACACACTTAAAATTTCAATTGCAAATGTGGTTGTTGGTAGTTACACATGTAACCCTAGTTCCAAGTTCAGTGGCCAAGGCAGGGCTGAAAAAAAGAAAACCTACATCACAGGTCCATTAATCTAAATTTCAATATTAAGGTAATACAGAGTATATATGAGTGCTGAAGTATTACTTTTACCCCAGTTTCCTACTAATACTGGGAGCTTGCACCATTTGATGGTATGCTGTCACAGATGTACACTATACTGCCAAAAGTAATCACTCGTCTGCCTTCACATGCATATGTGGAATATTTACAGTAGTAGCGCAAAATTTTATGACTGGTATCATCCTATCACGGTACCACGCTGGAATTCACTGAGCTCCTGAGAGCGACCCATTCTTTCACTGAAGTTTGCGGAAGCATGGCTAGGTGTTTGGTTTATGCACCTGTGGATGGGAACACCTGAATTCAGTGATTTGCATGAGTGAATGAATACTTAATACTGAATACTGAAAAAAAAATCTGCCCCCTTCTTGGTTTCATTTTTGCACATTTGCTACACTTACCTGTTTCAGCTCATCAAACAAATTTTAATGCTAGACAAAGATAAGCTGAGTAAACACAAAATGCAGTTTGTAAGTGACAAATTCATTTATTGAGGGAAAAGCAAACAAAACAATTGCCCCTAAACCTACGTGGTTGTGCCACCCTTGGCAATCAAGTATCTGCAATAACTGGCAGTGAGTCTTTCACATTACTGTGGAGGAATTTTGGCCCACTCTTCTTTGTAGAATTGTTTCAATTCAGCCGAATTGGAGAGTTTTCAAGCACGGATGGCTTGTTTAAGGTCATGCCAAAGCATCTCAAGCAGATTTATGTCTGGACTTTGACTAGGCCGACTCAAAAGCTTTACGCAGAGGTAGCCTTGCCGGTGTGTTTCCAATCATCGTGCTGCAGCATAACCCAAGCATGCTTGAGCTTCATGACATGAGCTGAAGGACAGACGTTCTCCTTCAGGATTTCCTGGTATACAGCAGAATTCATGCCTCAATCAATTACAGCAAGTCCACCAGGTGCTGAAGCAGCAACGTAGCCCCAGACTACACATCCAGGACCACCGGGCCTCGTATGGCACATAGGGTACTTTTGGACAGCTTTTTTCCCCTTGAATGAAATCATCATTTAAAAACTGTTTCATTTTTTATTCAGGTTATCTTTGTCCAATGTTAAAACTGCTTTGATGATCTGACACGTGTGAGACAAATATGCAAATAAAATTAGGAAGCGGGAAAATACTTGAAAAATGCTAGAATGTGTGGACAGTGTGTGTACTGATCTACCATACAATACCATACATCCTGATGTAAACCACTGCACAGTTTTACAGCGTAATTTAATGAACTATTGTGGCTTGCTATATTATTCTTCTTGAGTTAAATCAGACTTGAGTCTGACTCTGTTCCTTGAGTCCACACACAGCTAATATATGCAAAATCATGCTGCATCTACAGCCTTTACCACCCAGTCAATGTACAGAAACTGAAAACTAGGCATTGAATGTTGTAGTGACCTGAGGAGGCAGTCGGTCAGACAATGATAAATTATTTGTGTTCAGCATGAGAAATGGTATTTATGTATTTTATTTAAAAGCTGAAATAAAAAACTGGCATTAAAGGAAGTCTAATGCTGGAATCATTTCTATGCTAGCAGTTTTCATTTGTGTGCATTTTAAAATGTCTACACTGTTGTCAGCTCCCAACTGTGTAACACTCTAAATATCACATTTCATATAATACAACAAAGAACAACACTGCAAATTTCTTTATAATCATAAACTGTTATATAATACAGCAGGTATTAAACAACGTAACACTTCCCTGCTAGTAGATGTAGGTATCAGTATTTTGGTGCAGATTCCTGGGGAAACTATAAACTGTACTTAAGCTCATAAACTGAAGAGTTTGTGCAAAATGATTGTTTTTCAGATTACAGTAGTTCTATTTTTTCCATAGCATGTATAACAAAAACTATCTGTCTGTACCCACACTTACTGTCTAATATAAAAAAAAATAGCTCAGGACTCCTGGTACAGTAGGTACTCCTGTTCACATAAACATTTTTCATATTTCCAGACTCTTTCCAGACTCTCTGTGACTATATTCATTAAGGTTTGGGTAAAAGGGCGTGAGAGGGGAAAAACCAAAAGAGCGACTGACTGTTCTTTGTCTACAGCGTGTTGGTAGGTGAGTGTGAGTCTGCGTGTGTGTGCCCTCTAGCCTGACCATGACTCATCAGTGGAGCTTTTAAACTCCCGCTAACCCTGTGGGGTATTACATGTCCTCATCCTTGTCTCTCGACTGCTTGAGTGGAGATGATCCTCATTAAAGTGTCCAGATAGAGGGCATGTGTCTTTGCAGCTTCTCCTTTTCTCACACTACGAAACCCAATCTGACAAATCCTCTTATAAAAATATCATTCTCCCGCTATCCCATCCCAGACCCCGCTCTCATCAGACATCAATGCCTGATTTGTCCTTCCTTATTTGCACACAGCATTGATCAGGTGAAACTGAACAGCAGAACTGAAACTGGTACAGGCCGTGTGGATGAGTTGTAATAAATGATGAATATCCTTCACCGAGCATTTTTGCTGGGACGTGACATGAGGTATGGTGATCACAGTTAATATTGTCTTACCAGCATGCAGATAAAGGGTCAGGTTGCCATCCCATTAGCTGCAATAATTGAACTGTCATCCAAACAGCCATATTCCCCAGTTCTCTTCTTGTATTCCCCTTTCTTATATATTTCATGAAATTTTCATCAGCTCAGATGGGGACTTATTTCCTGTCTCCATTTACTCAACTAACTTGAATGTTGTTCAGGGCTTGGCTGACAGTGAACACGATCTACAACATTGTTTTAACAGATGACAGCTGCATATTTATAAAAGAACAGATCAGGGAGATCAAGACACCCAACCTTTATATATGAGCAAATGACAGCACAATCTTTTTTTAAACTACCTCACAAACTCTGTCGCTCACTTACTGTGTCAGATATTAGGGCTGTTCTGCACTGCGGGTTTAGAGCGTGGACTACACCTGGAAGTAGGAATTTCACTAGTTGGTATCATACTGGATCAATTTAGTGTGATAATATCGTGAATCAGAATCCGAATTCTTTGGGAAAATATTCACCGGCGAGGAAGTGTGTATGTGTTCAGCGGAGAGTGGGTCGATGTAGCAGCTCTAACCTTCTATCCATACAACAGACTGTATCCTTGAGTAAACACATTCCTAATGGTGTAGTTGTAAAATTACTGTGCACCCATGACCTCATTAATCTTGGATAAACAACTCTGCCCTGTGGTTGGCCAAAGCAATAAGTTTGGGCTTTACTTTAGTGGCTTCGCTATAGTCATCCATTTTCTGTCACTAAGGGAACACAAAGACTTGTGACATTTCTTAAAAGATTTATGTCGCAGTGTTCAGAGATCAGTGGTTAAAGCTGCTGCCGCTGGTTCCACAGTATAAAGTGACTTCACAATCAGTTTATGCAGTGGAAAGAAAAAAAGATTTATAAATTGCTAATGAGGATAAAAAGCGTAATTGTATCTTAATAACATTAAATTTTGGTAAAGGTGGTATAAAAGCATAGAGCTTTGAGCACCTGGACTTTACACCAATCAAATGACAAGTAAAGTAAATAACACTGAATCAGGCAAAACGTTATGACTACCTGCCTAATATTGTTTTGGTCCCCCTTTTGCTGCCGAAACAGTGTTGACCCATCAAGGCATGGACTCCATTAGACCTCTGAAGGTGTGCTGTGGTATCCGGCACCAGTTCCTTTAGTTCTGGAAATTGTGAGGTTGGGCCACCATGGGTCGGACTTGTCTGTCCAGCACGTCCCACAGATGCTTGATTCAACTGAGATCTGGAGACTTTGGAGGCAAAAGCTAAAACTCGTTGTGCTCCTCAAACCATTCCTGAACCATCTTTGCTGTGTGGCAGGGAGCATTATCCTGCTGAAAGAGGCCACAGCCATCAGGGAGTACAGTTTCCATCAAAGGGTGTACATGGTCTGCCACAATGCTTAGGTAGGTGGTAGGTGTCAAAGAAACATCCACATGGATGAGAGGACCTGTTTCCTTGCCAAACACAACCCAAAGCATACCAGGTGGCAGTACACAGACCCAACAAATCAGAATCAGAATCAGAATCAGAATCAGAATCAGATTTATTTGGCCAAGTATGTTTATACACACAAGGAATTTGGTTCCGGTTGATGGTGTCTCTCTAGTATTATACAGTATCCTATAATTTAACTTAAATGCTATAAAATATACACACACAAAATACACAATATACAATACACAATATACAATACAGATCTGGGAAGGGAAGGTGCTGCAATAGAAAACATGATTCATCTGGAAAAGGTCAAATTCTTCTTCCACTGCTCCGTGGTCCAGTTCAAATTCACATGCCCATTGTTGGCACTTTCAGTAGTGGACAGGGGTCAGCATGGGCACCCTGACTGCTCTGTGGCTATGCAGCTGCATATGCAACAAATTGCAATGTATTGTGTATTCTCACACCTTTCTATCAGAACCAGCATGAACTTTTTGGCAATTTGAGCTACAGTAGCTCGTCTGTTGGATCAGACCACATGGGCCAGTCTCTGCTCCCCATGTGCATCAGTGAGCCTTCGCCACCAATGACCGTTTCACTGGTTCACCTCCGTTACTTCCTTTGACCACTTTTGATAGATACTGACCACTGCAGGCCAGGGACACACCCCACAAGAGCTGCAGTTTGGGAGATGCTCTGACCCAGTTGTCTAGCCATCACGATTTAGCCCTTGTCAAACTTGCACAAATTCTTATGCTTGCCCATTTTTCTTGCTTGTCCCTGAGGCGGAGTGGGCACTCCACCATTTTCCGGCTGAGGAGCATGGCCTCAGACTCAGGCCCCGTTTACACGAGAGCATTTTCAGTGGAAATGGTGTCGTTTTGACATTCTTGTTTTAAAAACGTAACGTGTTCAGACGGATCTCCGTTTACACGGAAATGCAAGACGCTGAAAATGGAAAATGCAGCAGTTCCCATTGCCAGGCCACAAGTGGGTCGTGTGGATATAGGAGCCGCAACCACATTGTCCATGTGCCCCTGTTTTCAAAAAGTAGCGTTTTTGGCCATTTCATTTCATTTCATTTTTTGGCGTTTCAAAAACGCTCCAGTCCAGTATCGTTTTCACTCGTTCTCGTGTAAATGGGGGTCCAAAATGCATCAAAACTTTTCCGTTTCTTGTGCAAACGGGGCCTTAGCGGCGCTAATTCTCATGCTTCACACTTTTAGTTTTTTCATACATTGCCAGGTCCAAGATTCAAGGTGCAACAAATGTATCAGTGCATTGTTACGTTGTGCTAGCTGTACAAGCTAAAGAGGACCCAATAGCAGGAACCAAATGGTCAGCCGAGTATACCTCAAGAAGCTTTATTCACAGCATGAAAACATAAAAACACAAAACTGCTGCTGAGACTCAAAAGGGGGCTGAACAGAAGAGCTCCGACAGGACTTGTCACTCATCTAAGCATTCGAAGTGGGAGGAGGGTCCTGAGGAGAATCTAGGGAGGAGGAGAGGAGAGTTAACGGGTGGTTCCAGGAGATGGTGATTTGCTACAGATTGGGGAAACGGAGAGCTTACTTGCCACTCTGTGAGATTTCTTTCCGGGAGGGGGAGGCGAGGCAGTGTGCTGGTGGGAATCCAAAGTTCCAGGGTGACGGGAGGGCAGACAATAGAAGAGGAATTAGATTATCCAGTCCTGTAGAGAGGTGACTTATACAAATAGCGGGTTACCAGCCGAGAAGCCGTAGACACAAATACAGAAAATCCAAAAACATGAAACAAACTCCAGCGTAGTGACCACGTTAAATGGGTAGCTGACTCTCAGGCGAGGAGTGAAGGTCTCCAATGGTCCTCAAATACCAGGTCCTTGATGGACTGATGGAATCCAGGTATAACAGAATGCTGCAAGAGAAGAGGCTCCACCCCAGGGGGAGGCGAACCAGCCCAACCCTAATCTCCCAGACCCTCACACCAGCCCGGCCCATGACGATTATGGTTGTCACTTTGCTGCATCCCTGCAATGCTGGTTCTCGGGAGCTGCTCAGAGAGCTAACCTGGTTAGATACTAATTAGACTATGCGCTCAGTCTTTGTGGTCAGCTTTTTGGACTGCAAACATATTGTCCCTCAGTTTGTTGATTTCCTCATGTCCATTCCAATAGTTTCAGCAGTCTCCCTCCAGGAATTTGATGACATTTGTGAGTCCTTATATGGCTGTTTTGATTATTATGGCGGTGGTTATGATGGCCCACAGTCAACATCCCTCACACTGCTCCCAACCCCCTTCAAGAAGAGGGACATCTAATGGTATTGCATCAGTACCATGTTACCCCATTGTACCCCCATTCGAGATAAAAAACTACACATTGTGTGTCATCTGCAAGTTTGCAGATGACACAGCTTTGGTGGGGTTGATAACCAACAATGATGAGGCAGCAGGAGGTCCAGGCCCTAACCTACTGGTGCCAGAATAATGACGTGCTCCTCAACACCAACAAGACAAAGGAGCTTGTCACTGACTTCAGGAAACATAAGGATCCTGCACATGCCAGTCTGATGATTACTGGAGAAAAGGTGGAACAGGTGGGGAGCTTCAAGTACTTTGGTGTTCACCTCACAAGGGACTTGCCATGGGTAGTAAACGCCAGAGAAGTGGTGAAGAAGGCCCAGCAAAGACTCTTCCTGCGGTCCCTCAGGAAAACTTGGCTCCCACTATGGATGCATGGTGTGGTTTTCCAGCTGCACCTCAGAAGAGAGAAAAGAGCTGCAGCGGCTCATTAAGGCCCCGTTTACACGAAAGCGTTTTCGATGGAAATGGTGTAGTTTTGCTGTTTTCGCTTTTGAAAAGTAGCGCGTTCAGATGCAAACGTTTCAGAAATGATCTGCGTTTACACGGAAGTGCTGCAGTTCACATTGCCAGGCCACTAGCTGTCGGTGTGGATATAGGAGCCGCAACCATAGTGTGCATGTGCCAGTGCCCCCGTTTTCAGAAATTAGCGTTTTTTCCGCTTCACACACACAAACGAAGACCGGAGCTTTTTGAAAACGCTCCACTCTGGAGCTCGTTTTCAAAAAGTATTGTTTTCACGTCGTTCTCGTGTAAACGGGAGGCGAAACACATTCAAACTTTCCGTTTTCATCTGAAAATGTTGTCGTGTAAACAGGGCCTCAGACTGCAGCGCAGATCATTGGTGCCACCTTGTGGCCTTTGAGGTTGGTGGGGTTTTTCCGCTTGAGAAGTGTTCCACACGTTTTGCCATCATCCACAAGAAGACGCTTGCTTCTACCCGTCTCACCATCGTACAGAAAAAAAAAATCCCATATGGGACTCTGCTGCTTTCTCCCAGCTTTTGCTGCTGCCATTATTTTGCAGACTGGTGCAGTGAGCAGACCCACACACAGTGAGGTGCCGTATGGCGCTCCCAGTTAAAACTGCTACAATGAAAAAATTATTTCATATCAATTCACAAGGCTTTTAAATAAACTGACAAACACGAAGACAAAAGCATTTTATCTATCATTTCAGTTCGTTTGAGTTATTTTGTAAGCACACAATACAGTGTCAGTTAGTTATTGTTTTTTTTTTCCTTTTAATCACCATTTTTATTTATTTCAGTTAACAAAAATGTTTTTTTTTTTCAATTTCCATCCATCCATCCAAAAAGAAAACACCTTTGGTCAAGTTTGACCATTACATCGTGGTCAGCCTATGAACTTTTCCGCCCACCCTCGTACTTATTCCACTGTTTTCTGTTATATCAGTTTCTCTAGAAGATAATAGCAATGCCGTAAGAACATTATGCCTGTAGGGTGAAAAAAGGCCTAATAAATGCCACATGCGAAGGCTCAGGTAAACACTGATGAGAAGAGCTATTAAGCTCTTCTCATCAGTGTAAGTTCAGCATCACCTGAGTTTCTCGTAGCATTAGATTACAGTTACAGGTTACATAAATGACCAAACATGACAGTGGGGAGATTAACAGAGGGAGAAAGGGAAGGGCAGCCATTAAGCAGAAAGATGTTTGTACAGATAAACAAGTTGATTGAATGTCCACAACCAACCTTTTTTTTGTTTGTTTTTTGACATCTCCCAGCTCTCTGCTTATTTCCACTAATCCTCAGCCCTCAGTCTGAAAAAAATAAATACACAAATAAAAATTAATAATTAAAAAATAGCTGCCATCTGCCCAGACTGCCTAATAAAAATAACACCATCAAGCTGTTAAATTATGTCTTTTTATGATTATGATGGGAGACTCTGTAATTATTGCTGTAGACTGCCCTCACTGTCTCTCTCACATGCTTTTTTTCTTAAATATTATCTTATGGCCCTTCTCATCTCCTCGTTTAAATTGAAGTGGTGAGCAAGCAGCAAAACAGAGACGAGTTAAACTGAGTGCTGGGGCATAAAATAGTCCACGTGGTTCCCGGCCTTCTGTGACAATCACGCCGTTTCCTCTTACTGTCACAGTTATTCAGTGCTGGTTGTTCACACACCAACGGGAACGTAAAAGCAGGAATATCTAATATGGCTTGCAACTAATTTTATTTTCAGCAATTTGACATAACACAGAGTAAAACAGAGCCCTACGAGCGCACCTGTAACTCTGCTCTGCACCTTTACCTGTAGCTGACTGTACAATGGCACAGTGATAACATTTTGTAAGTGTAGCTTAAATGTTTTGGGCTTTACTTGTTTGCCACTGACATACTGGTACCAAAATAAATGCTGTTGAGGGACCTCTCCTTTTTCCTCTCAACCCCCAACAAGCTGGGCCAGATGGCTGCCACTCCCGAAGCACTGCTGTAGTCTCTTCCTGTGGTCTGATTGTTGCTGTTTGCTCTCTGATATTGTTCTTGACTTTACCATACAATATAAAGTGCCTTGAGATGAAAACAGCCTTCAAAAAAACACTTTCCTTGAAAAAACACTAGGTCATTTCAGCTGGTGGGGGAGGGAAAACAATTTATGTACTTATAAAAGTAATAAATGGTAAATGACGTTCTTATATAGTGTTTTTCTTTTCTACTTGAGTACTCAAACTGCTTTATACAACACGTTTGCATTTACCCATTCACACTCTGATGAATACATCAGGAGCAACTCGGGGTTCAATATCTTGCCGAAGGTACTTTGACATGCAGACAGGAGCAGCCAGGAATTGAACCACCATCCTTCCAATTAGCAGATGACCTGCTCTACTTCCTGAGCCACAGCCACCCCTAAAATCCCTAAACCCACTCAACAAATCTGGTAATAATACCATTAGCCTAAATTAGCCAGAGAAATAAATTTGATCTAAATGGAGATCAAATCTGCAACAACAGAAGTTATTGGTAGCATTTAACACATTGTTAACAAAAAAGCAACTTAACTATGTTCTTTTCTACACTATATTGCAAAAGTATTCGCTCAGCCATCCAAATAATTGAATTCAGGTATTCCAATCACTTCCATGGCCACAGTTGTACAAAAACAAGCACCTAGGCATGCAGACTGCTTCAGCAAACATTTGTGAAAGAATGGGTTGCTCTCAGGAGCGGATACCGTGATGGGTCCCACTTGAGAGGTCGCCAGGTCTCTGCAGAATCAATTCCTACAGACCTCCAACCTTCATGTGGCCTTCAGATTATATATAGAACATCTTTGGGAAGAACTGGGCGGAGACTGAGCCAGGCCTTCTCTCCATCATCAGTGTCTGACATCACAGATGTGCTTCTGGAATACTGGTCATAAATTCCCAGAAACACTCCTAAAGCCTGTAGAAAGCCTTCCCAGAACAGTGCAAGCTGTCATAGCTGCAAAGGGTGGGCCAGTATCATCTTAAACCCTTTGGATTAAGAATGGGATTCACTCAGGTTCACATGTGTGTGACAGCAGATTAGCCAATATAGTGTGTATGCTGCTCCTTTGTGGTAAACACACTGTTGGAATTAGTTTTATTTGATTGTGAATAAATCCTAGGTTTAAAATTTTAAATAATTTGTGTAATTAATAATTACTATAAATATAACACTTTTTAGACCTATACTATAGACTCAATAACAAAATCTGTTTAGTGTAGTTTGGAAGCCATTTGATAATTACTTTGTAATTTGTTGATTATTAAAACTTTACAGTGGTGTTACCATAAAACTACCTACTTATTAACAAGATATTAACTACTTACTTAGTACCCATTCGTACTGCACTGCCAAGTCATTGTAGTTTACCTGCTGAAGCAGGTGCTGTGGAGTAGATGATTCGATTCCCTCAGAGGGAATTCAGGAGAAATGTCAGTGTGATAGATACCTACAGACCCTCATTAAAAGACTTCAAAACTCGGCCAGTTTTGACACCAGGCTGAGTCTGGTGTCTCCATGGCACCCTGTCGAGCCACCCATGTTACCCAGGCAACAAATCAGGGAGGAAGATGGATGCAAGTGTTTTGACTCCCTCTGTCATAGGGAGCATACCGGTTGACCGAGGAGGATGGTGGAGGGTGTGTGCTGGAGACTAGGGGGTCACTCTGGGCCTGGGCTGCCCACAGCTTTTGTATGTCTGTCTCATTTCACAATTCATCAACCTAGCGTGACTGTCAGGCGAGCCTTCAGCTCCAGTGATCCATCAGGGCCTGTCACCCAGCCATCACAACAGAGAGATGAGGCCCCAGCATTCGAATTCCATTAGCCCCATCAGCCCCGACTATAACGCCGCGCACCCCAGCCAGCCAGCCAGCCAGCATCTAGTCTAGGACCCAAAGAGATAATAAAACAGCCAATCAAAAACAGACTCAACTGCTGCCACTACTTTTAGCTTCCCTTGGGATATGCTGCAGTATCAATGCTGCATTGGCTGATATTACTTTTCTTTATTTGTCTTTTCATGTTTTCTCCCCCAAATAAAGCATTCTTGCTCCTTTTCCTCCTCCTCCTCCCAACCTGCTTTTCTTTATGACACGAAAAAGGGCTCCAGCTTTAAACCCGAGTCATGGGTTTGACTGGGATCTAGAAATAATGCTCAGATTTACTTTGATGCCAGGACGGTGATGATGGGTTACTTCTTCACACCAGGAAGCGATAAACAACATTTCTGTAATCATGAGCACACATGAGCTTTTTGAGTCATGCGGAATTATAATGGTCATATTACAGAAACGGATCAGCTGATGTTATTCTCTGTAGGAAGTGTTGATGTTTCTACCAAAGCTGATCTTAAATGTGCAAATATTATTTTAGGAATAACTAAAATTGCAAATAGGACAAACTGGTTTATCTTCATTAAAAAAAAAAAGGATAAAATACAAGCAAAACATCACAATATCACACGTTTGCATCAATATTATGGTGGTCAAAAGAATTCATGATAACAATATTATCAAATGTACATTAATGACAGGATGATGATATTCATCATGACGCCCTTAATCACATTAGTAAAATAATTCCTTCATCAGTTTATGCAACATAAAACAGGCCAAATTTATGTTTCATACGGCCAATTAAAAACAGTTTTATTTATATTTGGAGGTAAACAGGAACTCTTTTGGGGTTTGACTTGCTAATAGCAGAAAGCCCTCTAGAATTTATATATTATTTAAACTCCAATGCAAGCCAGTGCTGATCTACATAAATGAATATTTTCTGAAGTGCTGGATCACCTCTGGCTTCCTGCAAAAGATACTATGAGTATTACATGCGAAAGACTGCTTATATATGAGACACAACAACAAAATGTGCCAGTGCCAGCAGTGTAGGCAGTGGTGTTAAGGGGATCCTTGGAAGCGCAAAATGAGTGAGTGATAAGCTATGACGGCCTTTTGTCAGAATTTAGTGGGATTCCAGATCGAACTAAAAAAGGAGAATTACAGTTAGCCAAAATTTGATCTGAGACAGTTTTATTTAGGACAATCAAATTTCACAGGTTTTTGTGGCTTTATCGAGCACGTGGCTTCAACCTGCTTCATATGTTGCTCTGCTTTCCACAGTAAATCGTGGGAGATTGATCCATATGCCGTACCACTTTAATAACAATACACTGAGTGACAGGCTTACGTCCTGCTGCCTTTACTTTGTTCAGTGAAGCTCCAGTATTTTCAGAGTACCCTGGGTTTTTGGGGCGGGTAGAGAAGATGAGCAATGTTGTCCCATCTCCAGCATTGGCATTGTTGCCTTTCTCCTTAATCCTTCAGGCAGTCAATTTGCAGGCAGCGAAGTGTGAAGCCCTATAATGATGGGTTATTGACCCATTTGCTGTTTTGCAATGAGGACAGAGGCAAACTGAAAGGATAGTTCCTCTTTCCTGCGATATTGCGGCGGCTCTTTGGCACTAAGGGTAATACGACTGAAATTGATATTTTGGTTGTCTGATAACGGCTCTACAAATATCAGCAACTGTTTGCCAGCAGTAATGATCTGTGAATCGAGTACAGTTAAATGCAATGCTTCCGCCTGTTTTCAAAATTGGGATTAAACCATATAAATCATACTCACACAGCAATGAAGGCCATGCCATAAGGGTCATTTTTTTAAAAATCACTCTGAGTATTATTTGTAGATTGCTAAGATAAGCAAAATACATCAGGAAAAAATAACAAATTACTTGTGCAAGATAGAAAAAGTGATAGTGGCATCACATATTGGAACTGATATTGGAACAAGACAGAGAAAAAGTGTGTTTTGTGTGTTCAGACTATCTCTGCATGCCCGCTGTAGCATTGAGTTGACTTAAAGTTGACTTGCAATTAATACACACACACACACACACACACACACACACACACACACACACACTGGCATTCACTGATATCGTTTGCAAGTTATAATGACAGTTTTACACCACAAACAACCAAAAAACAAGCAAATAAATTTGTTAATCATATATTCCAAAATAAAATAATGGTAGTTTACTTACCAATGTTGGAGAGGTTTCCATTTACATCATATATTAAAGGTATCTATGGCAGCACACATGCAAATACGGAGATATGGACGAGCAGAAAATTAGAAAAAACAAACAAACAAAAACCTCCCTGAACAGTTTTTATTGCTAACAGCACAAAGTATCAGGTTATGCAAATGCAACATTCAGTCCGTTTTTAATTTTCTTCTTATTTCGTGTATTTTGCAGAAAAAAGGTGAGGCTTGCTATCTCATCTAGAAAAAAAAATTAACATTATCTTAGAAAGCACGTTCTGTGGCCCTTTTTGTCTCTCTTTCTTTCCGTCTCTGTCTTCCTCTCCATCTCTCTCTGCTTTCCATGAGGTTCTAGCGGTTATCTATCTTGACATGAGGGAGGGAAAGCCTCAGGGTAACACTTGACACGGATTCCTCTCCATGATTCCTGGCAGCTCTCTCCATTCCCCTGCTGTCACTGTAGGGGAATATAAGGGAGTCATAAAAGAATGCTGTCATGTCACTGTCACAAACACTGTATGGAATCGAGGCGTCCAGCACAATGCAGACTGTGCGCTGCGAAAATGTGTCTAGTGTGTGTGCTTTTTATTTGTGTGTGTTCTGACTGGGGTAAAGAAAGATGTATTTCTGTTTTTACCTGCCTGCGTGAGTTCTGTTATGAAGCCATATTCTAGCATTGACAAGTTCTGTTCAGAAACTTCCACCCAGTACTGACATCAGCCAAATTCATCAAAATGACCTCTGCTTAATGATACTTCAAATTAAATGTGATGCCATGGGTTTGCATGTAAATAGCACAGCACTTTATGTGCATCCTGCCTGTCGTTCTCATTCAAAGATTAGGGTTAAGATCAAAGCTAGAGTTTCAATAAAAAAGTGGATATGGACACAAACAACAGGATTAGGTCATTTATTCATGTGTGTTTATACCAGGCTGCCATCTTTAAAACAACTGGGTAACCAGTTTTTTGGTAACAAATTGGAACACGGCTAAAATCACTATTATTGGATGATTCTCCAAACCCTGCAGTATACTCAGGTTATTCCAAATAACTAAAGCTATGGTTAACATTACGCCAGGGACAACAGATCCAATTTTCTGTAATGGGATGCCCGCTCCTCTCTCCTGCATAACATCCTGCCGGTTTGTCTGTCACACCACCTTCTCAATGTTGCTTCACACCTTGCTATTGAGAGTGAACAGAAAAGGAAAGGGGAAAAACAAACATACATGAGCAGGAAACTTTGGCTTTGGATCGAAGGGTTCAAACAGTTAAGCTAGATTTTAACATCTCAAGTTGTAGAATATTGTTTGGCATTTTTGTTTACGCAAAAAGGAAAATACAAACACAACGTTGACAGTAACAGCTGAAAAAGATGAGAGGTCAAATGGAACAATTTTGGACTCTGGATGAGCAACACATTGGAAAATTTTGTATTTTGTATTTTTGCTTATTATCAATCTTGCATACCATTTGAAAAATCTCTCAGATATTGATTGAATTTTATTTTCACATAATTAAAATAGCAAATTATTCAGTATACTATAAAAAAGAGTCATTGACACTGATGTTGTGGAATCAGCTCTAAAAGTTCTGAGCTGGAACGCTGCCAAACTCCATGCACATAATATTGTACATCTGTTTCAGTGGGTGCAGAGTACCAGGCACAGTTTTAACACAAGTACACTCAGAACAGAGGGCTTTACTGCAAACAAATATGCCACAAGCTGACTTGACACAACCCCAGGGAGAGAAAACAGGTATCACAACACTGATTATCAGCTTTCTCTGTCAACCAATTTAGAACTGGTTACTTCAAGTTGAGACATTATGAGAATAATATAAAACATAAAAAAAGCAAAACACATCAGTTGTGAATATGACAAGAAAAGAATGCCGACATAAAATCATTATTTTTATGTATCCCTCCATCCGTCCATGCTTATCCAGTTCAGGGTTACGTGAGTGTTGGAGCCCATCCCAGATGTGACGGGGTACGAGGTGAAGAACACCTTGGACAGGCTGCCAGTGTGTCACAGGCCAACACACAGATCACCGTCTAATGAAAGGAAGAACCCACACAGAACAAGCTCTGCTGGTCTGACACTGTCGCTCAGTTTAATGAAGGAGATGCAGAAATCACTTTTGTGGCAAGATTGAAGTGAAATTACTTTTATTGATTGAATATTCTCTGTGATAAATATCCTACAAGCAGACTGATCAGTTTTCCAATCTGTGTTTTACTTGCTGTAATTCTAGTGGCATAAAAGAGACTTGGTGGCAAATTAGCACCAAACATAAAAACATTTTAATTTAATTTTCTCCATCATCAACTGAAGACATGCTTTACTGTTAACAGCCTGTAGCCACTGAACAGAAACTGAAGTTTCTGGATTAGAAGTTTTTGGGATCTCCAGCTCGAGCTTTTATTGGTAAATCCAATTTCCAATCACAGCTAAAGAACCACTTCAAAGCAAAGCAGATAAGCAGTCAGCCATCGTTTATTAAGAGAGGCTAAAGTAAGCCACCCTTAACCCAGTACAGCGTCCCACAGTTGATAGTTTCTGAATTAAACAGCGTGTGTGCTGATTGTAAGCAGTAGTAATATGAGGCAGGCACAGCACACTATGTCACAGGTGTGTCTCAGATCATAGCTGAATATTTGTTTAAAATCCATCCATCCATCATTTGCTACCGCTTATCCTTTTTAGGGTCACGGGGGGGCTCGAGCCTATCCCAGCTGACACAGGGCGAGAGGCAGGGTACACCCTGGACAGGTCGCCAGCCTGTCACAGGGCCAACAC
>JAVDPK010001510.1:506446-518693 GCA_034780415.1 Cichlasoma orientale
GGAACCCGGAGTACCCGGAGGAAACCCACGCAGACACGGGGAGAACGTGCAAACTCCACACAGAGAGAGAGAGAGAGAGAGAGAGAGAGGCCCGGGCCAAGGTGGAATCGAACCCAGGCCTTCCAGATGTTATTCCAACTGTGAGGCAGCAGTGCTAACCACTGTTTGTTTAAAGTCCAAATCCAAAATAAGTCCTGCATCACAACAAAGCTGGGTTACTGAGGGATCCTGCAATGGCTGTAATCTATGCAGACACAAGGAATTGTTGATTTTCGGTCGCAGGTTGTAATGAGGTGCTGTTATGTAAATAGTGGACAAAGGCAGCATGCCTCTGGGCTCTTCTTTCCTGTAACAGGATATTTTTTACACTAATCATTATTGTAGAGTGGTGAAACAGAGTGATGCACTATTGGTAAAACAGATAAAAGAGCAAATGTCATGGGGTATTAATATGTTAATCTAGTATGTTTGGAAAGGAAGCATCGTCTTGATTCCAAAGCTGACAGATATTTAGATAACTAATGGTACACTGGTGCACTGTATTATATCAGCGTCCCTTGTACCATTCACTAGTGTGAAAGATGTATAACAGAAGGCTGGGCTCTATGTGACTACACTGGTTTAGTGTTAACAACCTCAGTGTCACATCCATCTGTGTGGGCACTTGGTCTCAGAGACGTGTGCAGTTCCTGGAGTTATTCAGTGCAGGTGAATTTTATCTGCATGGCTGCACTTAGTGATCCATTGTAGCAGCAGCAGTAGCAACAGCCCCGGATGACTTTCTAACATACAAGAAGTTCTTCATCTGCGAATAGCTGCCTGTGTTGCTATGCACCTTCAATTGGCAATTTTCTCTCTGTCACCTTGACTCACACAGCTACATGCTATATATGTTCTAATAACAACATACAAGGAAAGCTGTATCATTTACATGTTCCTTCTCTGTGCCTAGATGACAGAGGAAGAAACTGGACCGACTTCTATCAACAGCAGGAAACCTTTGCCAGGGAAGGGATGTCAAATTCAATTAGTTTTTGAGACAGTGGCTTTGTTGTCAGGATGTGTCTGAAGGGGAAAAACTTGAACCTCAGCCTCTCTGATCAATCAGGGATCCGAGGCTTACCATGCTTACCCCCTACCACCCTGCACCGGTTGGTATCTCTCGTTCTGATGACATATTTCTCTTTGATCTCTTCAAAGACACCCACAATACTTCCTGCTATGCAAGCAAATTCAAATCATTTTCATTAAGCTAAAGTGAAAATTGCAAGTGCAGTATTGCAAAACAGATTTGAAAAAAAAAAGAAAAAGTAGAAATGACAACAAAAGATCATTAAATGGATTCAACAGGAAAATTAAGTGTTCTCATGAAACAGAGTGTAAGATATTGGGTCATTTAACTATTGTCTTTAAAGCGCCACCACCACCCCCTTTATTGACGGTGCTGTCAGGGCTCATGCCGGCTCACTGACTTGGAAAGAGCCGTGATTGGCTCAGAAAAGACCAGCACGATTATAAAACACAACTGCAGGCTGTTTGACGTCACCTTGAGCTGACTTTGTTTTTGGATCGATTGCAGAGAGATTGCACGTAACTTCATATTTTTAATTGAGCACCAGTGTGATCTCTCACCCGACTGGAAATGCCAGGAGGTATCAAAGTAGGGAGAAAGAAATAAATTGGGCCAAGGTTATGGGAAAAGGAGCATGTATTTAGCAATATTGAGAATGTCCAGAGAGAGAGAGAGAGAGGAAAAAAGTCTTCTTCTTCTGTTTGTCTGCAACTAATAAAAGATGGATGTTGTGTGTGTTGCCATTGAGCTTTGACAGCCAAAGCTGGTTTCTTGTCAAACAAGAAGCTCACTGTATTTTTCTCCTCTAAAGCTAAAAATAAGCCCAGTGCGGGGTACCAGTTCCACTACCCAGACATAGATGTGTTGTGGTTATGCATTACTACTGCTGGGGACACTGAGGAGAGCTTGTTATCTCTGCAACATGTGTGACCTACCTCAAGAAATTCTCCCTGTAATGACTGCTGATGATGTCTACATTCAGGGTGTGCATCCTTGATAGTTTACTACATAAAACACTGCTCAAAAAAACATTGAATGCACTTTGAAAACACACCGGATCTCAATGGGAAAATCAAAGCATGCCAGATATCTATACTGATGTGGACTATGCTGCTTATGGACTGTAAGAAACGAAAACATGCAACACCATTTGATGAAAATGATCAGCCTACAGAGGGCTGAATTCAAAGATTATACGGCAGGCTAGTTTATTTTGCTGAAATTTCAACTCATAATAGTACTCAGCTGTTCGTGTGGCCCCACATACTTATATGCATGTCTGACAACGTTGGGGCATGCTACTAATGAGACAACAGAAGACAGATCTCCTCCCAGATCTGGAGCAGGGCATCACTGCGATCCTGGAGAATCAAAGATGCAAACTGGCGGTGGCCGATAGACCAAAACATAATGTCCCACAGGTGTCACTGGTATCAGTTCCTTCATCCTTCAGGAACTGCCTACATACTCGTGACACATGAGGCCAATCATTGTTGTGCACCAGGAGGAACCCAGGACCCACTGCACCAGCATAGGGTCTGACAATGGATCCAAGGATTACATCCCAGTACCTAATGGCAGTCAGTGTGCCACTGCCTAGCCTGTAGAGGTCTGTGAGTCCTTCCATGGCTATGCCTCCCCTAACCATCACTACCCCATCACCAAACCAGTCATGATGAACAATATTGCAGCCCATATAACATTCTCTACAGCTTCTCCAGACCTTTTCACATCTGTCACATGTGCTCAGGGTGAACCTGCTCTCACAGGGTGCCATTGGTGGACCTACCAATTCTGTGTTCTATGTCAAGGAGCTTCTACGGTTCTGTCCAGCTCTCCTAGAGTAACTGCCTGTCTCCTTGAATCTCCTCTGAAACTATGCTGGGAGACACAGTAAACCTTCTGGCAATGGCAGGTATTGATGGGCCATTGATGGAGGAGTTGGATGACCCATAAAACCTCTCTAAGGTCCAGGCTGCATCATACTACCAGTAGCAACACTTCCTCTTGTTAATTTCATTTACACCAAAGCAGATGTAACTGATAACCCCGCCTACTAGCTTCATGAGAGCCTGGCAGGTACAAATGATCCAGCTGCTAATTGCTAAGACACCCGCAATGGTTGAACAGTCCTGGTCCCCAAAGACAAGACAACAACCTGTCTCAGTATAACATGGAAGCTCCTGTCAGGCATCATAGCGGCTAAAATGAACAGACACATGGTTCAATGCATGAACGAGGCCCAGAAAGGAATTGGCAGAAATACCAGAGGAGCAAAACACCAGCTACTGGTAGAGCACTCACATGAGACTGAGACCAGACTGACCAACCTGTGCACTGCCTGGATTGAGAACAAAAAGAGTCTATGACTCAATACCACACACAGATCCTGGAATGCCCAGAACTGTACAGGATCAACACGACCCTAACAGCCTTCATCAGGAACTCAATGGGGATTTGGAGAATAATACTAGAGGCCAACGTCAAGCCAATTGCACAAGTCACCATCAAGTGCCAATGAGATGCTCTGTCCCCTCTGCTGTGCACTCCTGTGACAGACTGGCGACCTGTCCAGGGTACACCCTGGACAGGCAGCTGGGATAAGCTGTCTTACAATGGGAAACTGCAGGATGGCCTTCTGACCTTAATCCTCTTCTGCTTAACGAGCCACTTGATCATTATGCCAACTTGTGCCCTGGGATTCTGGAGGACTGGTGTGTGGTGTGTGGTATTGCCATGCCTTCACCCTTCATGGGACTTATTGCCACAACTGATGCATCTCACATCTCACACCAAATGACACCTTGTGCACACCTCAAAGATGAAAGCAGCTTTGAGAAAATGGCAACATTTGACACATTCTAAAAACAGATCATTTGTTCTGAAACTGATGGCGTCACAAATCTTTTTGTTTCATTTGTAAACAAAGCAGAGTCAGCAGCAGGTGATCCACAAAGAAGCATTAAAATCCTTCAGATATTTGCCAACAGTGCATTACTTCTTTGATGTAAAGAAACATGAACTCATTTGCATTGTTCTTGGTAAGTCACACTGTTTCTAGTACTGCAGTTTTGTCCTAGCTTTAATGCCTTAAGTTCTGAAGCCTTGAATGTTCTTCATATTCAGCTTGAGGCCATTTAGCTATTAAGTGAAAGTGCCCAGCCCTGACCCCGGCTTTGCTATAAGCATCAGCATAACTGGGCACATCAGCATTTCCCTTTTCTTGTTCAAAACCAAGGTTAGGCATCTCATTGGAAACCTGTGTTATTTATCAGAATAGGCAGGTGAGGAGGTAAGCAGAGATCCATTATTTCAACTTTCAAAGGAGAGACATGACGTAAGGTGTACGTGCTTCAAATATGCTTTCTGAAGATGCCAGCTTTTGTTTTTTGTTTATTCTTTTCCAAAAAAAAGAAGAAAAATAGCATTTTAAATGAAGATCGACTTTGCTTTGTGCTCTTACCCAGCACGTTTGCTTCACTTTGCAAGGCTAAATCTGTGCATCTGAACAGCAGGTATCTGTCATTTAACTAAGATGCCTATCTGCTTGTCCAGTCATCTGTTTGCTAGGTTAATTAATATGAAGGCAAACACTACACAAGATGAAAATGGGTGCAGCCCACTATGTCTTTTTTAATTAAAGAATTGGGATTTTTTTCTAATTAATTAATAAATTTTGGGGTGCTTATTTGTTTAATTAACAAATAAAATCAATCAAAAACGTAATTATTTCCAGTATTCAGTGCACACATCTGAAACTGTTTGTGCAACATTTAGGATTTTAGGTTTTAGACCTAAAAGAGTTCAGTGCCAAAGCAGATGTGCAAATAGAAAGAATGCACTTCAATCAGCTGGCAGTACAAAAAATAAATAATCACGTACATTTGGCATTAAAAAATCTTAAAGTGTGATATCACACTATGGCTGCATCACCCACCATCAAATATATCAATGGAAGACCACCCACTAGTGTGTGTTGTGATTCAGGTTCCATGAGATACCCAAGACTCTTCAGCTGAAAGTAACCTTTTTCTCTGACCCCCTGGGAGAGCAGCTCAAGCAGATTCCATAAAAGACATTCGAGATCTCTGTCCAGAACAGTCCTAGGAGCAGTTTTATATATAAAAAAATAAAAATAAAATAAAAATCTCCACTCGCCCTGCAGGCGGTCTTTGTCCTCCAAGCTCAGGTCCTCTCCCAGAGCCCTGGGAGCTTGAGGGTCCTGTGCAGTATCTTAGCTGTTCCTTGGACTGCACTCTTCTGGACAGAGATCTCGAATGTCATTCCTTGAATCTCCTGGAGCCATTCTCCCAGTTTGGGTGTCACTGTCCCGAGTGATCAGATTACCATGGGGACCGCTGTTACCTTCACCTTCCACATCCTCTCTAGCTCCTCTCTCAGCCCTCGGTATTTATCCAGCTTCTTGTGTTCCTTCTTCTTGATCTTGCCATGACTTGGTATTGCGATATCTGTCACTACGGCCTTCTTCCTCTGTTTGTCCACCACTAATATATCCGGTTGGTTAGCCATCAGCAGTTTGTCTGTCTGTATCTGGAAGCCCCACAGGATCTTAGCGTATCCCATTTTAACCTCGGGACTTCCAGGTCATACTCGGCACAGATGTTCCTGTATGGAATGCCAGCCACTCGGTTATGGTTCCATGTATGCTCCTGCCTGCTAGCGTCTTGCACCCGGCTGTTATGTGCTGGATTGTCTCAGGGGCATCTCTGCACAGGCTGCACCTGGGGTCTTGCCTGGTGTGGTAGACCCCAGCCTCTATTGATCTTGTGCTTATAGCTTTTTCCTGTGGTGCCATGATTAGTGCCTCTGTGCTGTCTGTCAGCCCAGCTTTGTCCAGCCTTTTCTTTATAATGATACAATATATCTCTATATATTTATGTATATGACCTATGATGCATTTAAACCTTGGGGCACTTTACCTAGTGTTTTAATGCTGGCTGATTGGTGTAATTCCTCTGTGTGCAGGTGATTCAGAATATATCTCGTGTCCTTAATGACAAATCTGTTGCTATACAACAACTTGACTTTTTATGACCTGTCTGTGGATACTTGAGTACCCACTGCTGAGAGAGGAGTAGCACTGGAACGCTCCAGTCCTTCCTCACCTGGGTGCAGACTGGATTTTAGATGCAGGACCTTCTTCGCTGTACAAACATGTTAGATGGTTTTAATACAGAAATACCGTGTCTCAGAACACCCAGCGGAGTGAAGACACTTTTATTGTTAAATTGACCGTGCAGCAATATTTGACCTCCACACATTATTGCTCAGGGACCAAGAGCTGCCAGCGGTCTTAGATACTCATATTCAGATTGTATCTGTTGTCCAAGACAGATATTTGATGATGTTACAGCTTTTTGTGATGCACATATATTAATATTGTTTGCATTTTTTCTATTGAACATATTGAATAGATCTAGACCCAGAGACTGCTTCATAAAGCCATTTTTAGCTGAATTACAATCCTGAATTACAGAAAAACACCCCAATGGACACGCACTTCCAGGGTGATATTAGGTGGGTGTGTGAGGGTGAGGGGTGCAGGTAAATCAAAAGAGGGTAGTGTGTGAATTTCCCAAACCAAACAAGTTGTTCCAAGCTGTGTGTAATTCACCCCACAGATGATGGGTTTTACAACCTTTCTGCCTGTATTCTATCCAGCGGGCTCTGTAAATCTGTCGAGGACAGAGTCAGTTCCTTTCCTCCTGCTGTAATCTCATTTGCCTCCGGTGCTAATGGTGCATCAAATGTTGGAGCTAGGTCCTATAGTTGGGTGCAGTGCCTGTCTGTCCGTGAGTCAAGCCTGGAAGTAAATCCCACCTGTCCCACATGGGGTGCCCCATCAACCACAAAAATCCATTATCCCAGAATGTTTTATGGGGCCAGTGGAATCTTTGTCTTTCTTTGGCACTATAAGACTTTGATTACATGCTGTAGTGAAAAAACATTGTCCCAGTTTATCAGCACTACATGAATATCTTTTTTTCAGTCTAATGTCTGTGTTTCAGGGTAATGAAACGTATGTGCAGGTTCAATAAGGAAGATCTCTATTCACCCATCTGCCTGCATTCCTGGCTGTTCGGGCTGCTAGTCTATTCTTTACCTAGCTTCTGCTTTCCCAAGCTGTTAAACTCAACTCTGTCACCATCACTCAGATCCAGTCATTTTCTTGCCTTCTGCGAGCCGGTCAGCCTCTGTTCTGTGTGCTTTAAATCTCAGTTCTCTTCTATCATTCTGCCTTTCAGACTGTCTTTCATGTGACCCATCTCTACCCCAACCTCACCGATATGTCCCGTTTCTTCAGACTTCAGTCATCCAATCCAATAAGTGACACCAAGTCAATAGCAGAATAAACTGGTTGACACTTTTTCATGGGCACAACTCACACACTCAACTCTGCTGCTCAACCCACAAATGCATTTTCCTTACAAATGTGGCTCCACTTAAATAAACAGGCTTTACAGCAGCATAAGCTTTATTGCCATCAAGAATTGTTACCACATAGAAATAACTGACAGAGACAAATTTCCTTCCTTTTTCTGATACGTTCTTCAGTCTATACTGAAGATGAGATAAGATGAAGTTAGGGCAGTTCACACTTGATCTAATTTAGCATTTTACTGCACAATATTGTGTACACTGCATTGACTGTGCATGAGCATGTGTGTTAATACAGTGACCTACAGCTATGCATATCCTGTAAAGGGTAAGTATAAAGGCAGACGGGGCAGGAAGAAATCTGCAAAACCCTGACCTGTTTCTGACTGATGGGCAATATGTGCAACCAAAATTGACATTCCACATATTTTTCTTTGAATAGTGGAGAATGCATTTATTCATTTATTTTGGTTCATGTATGACCCGTGAGCATGATGGCACTTTTTATAGTTAACTTATCCAAATGGCTTTTTTTTTCTTTCTTTTTTTTTTTTTGCTGATGAAAGTTGCTGAGTTTTTGTCTCATATTTGCATCAAATAATGTGCTGTATGATTGTGTGCACGACTGGTTATTGCGGTGCTCAAAAATAGTTCCAGATTGTGATGTTTGAGCCTCCTTTTTAGTTGTTCCAGCAAGGACTGGAAACAAGACACACACCACAAGCAGCTATTATACCTGTAACACTTGCAACATGATACTCTTAAACTACTGAGATCTCCAACAGTTGCTTGGAAGAAACACACAACACATCACATGCTAATGTGCGTTTTGTTGGGTTTGTTTTAAGACACTTTTTTCTCTTTTCTAAAGTGTGAAAGCAGAGCCTTGAGAAGGTGCAGACATTTGGTTTCCTTTTGACCAATTAATTTACTACATGTTGACAGGTCCTCATGACATTTTTCAAGCCAAAGATTCTGCCTTTTAATCAGTAGTATGACAAGGTTATGTGATCTGGTATAAGTTTAAGATGTATTTGAATGTTTCAAATGTAACTTCAGCATGTCAAAGTGTATCTTATGATACATGAAGTCTTAAGAAAATGTCAAAAGTAAGATCAAAGCAGCGGGCTTATAGGGCTCCTGCACACACCAAAATAAGTCGACTGTAAGGGGATGAAGTCACAGATTGTGATGCACTGTGATTACATTTGATTAATTTAAGTTGTATTAACTCTTAGATGGTGTTAACTTAAAGAACACCTGTTTCTGTATTTATTTGTTTTTATTTTATTAAAAGTGAAACAACAATGTGAAGCTATTTGTCCTTGGCTGTTTGGTTTGTTTCGGTTCTCTTAATGATAATGAGACAGAATTGTAATTCTTATCTAATTCTTATATAGCGCTTCCTCTCACATACAAGGTCAATAATCAGGCCCCATCTTACTGTATCTTAAAGACCTCATGGTACCACAACACCCCACTTTGCTCTCAGACTGCAGGCTTACTTGTGGTTCCTATAGGTCATTTAAAAGTAGAGGCAGAGCCTCCAGGTTTCAGGCTTGTTGGATAAATTCAAAAATGTTTTCTTGCAAGAAAATTAGGAGCAAACAACAATGGAACAAGCTCAGTCAGTCACTTTACTATAGCTAATATTAAAACACATGACATTAGTATAACTTTTCACTTCTATCAACTTTCTTGGCACACAAACATGAAACTCCGACAGGTCAAAGGAAGGCCTCCGGACTGCGATTACACTCTGTCTTACACTTAGTTATTTTAAAGTAACACGCTCTGTACAAAAGGTCATAAGGTTATAGAAAGTTTCCCCTTATGTAGGCATCTCTTGTTTATCTTTAACACAGTCATTTCAATGAGCAATACATACATAAGCATGATTATTATAGAAAATTGGTTATAGTACTATTACAGGACCTATTTTTCTAACAAGGCCCCTCTTCTGTGGAACCAGCTCCCAGTCTGGATTCGGGAGACAGACGCCTTTTATTTTTAAGATTAGTCCTTTTTCATCAAACTTATAGTTATGGCTGGATCACGTGACCCTGAACTCTCCCTTAGTCACACTGTAATACACTTAGGTTGCTGGGGGCTTCCCATGATGCACTGTTTCTTCTTCACTCACTTCTTTTCACTCTCTATATGTTTGTACACCGCTCTGTTATTATTCATTTCTGGCTCCCTTCCACAGTCTGTCTTTTGTCCTGTCTCCGTCCCCTCACCCCCAAACGGTTTTGGTAGATGGCTGCACCTCCCTGAGCCTGGGTCTACCAGAGCTTCCTTCCCGCTGTTGCCAGTTGCTCGCTCAGAGGGGTCTTCTGATTGTTGGGGTTTTCTCTGTCTTATTGCAGGGTCTTTACCTTACCCAGTATTGAGCCCCTGGAGGCGACTGTTGATGGGTTTTGGCGCTATATAAATAAAATTTAATTGAACTGAGATCTTGAAGTCACCGGTTTTTGATTGCTGCCAAATTACACTGAATGGTGACGCACTGAATAACCTGATGGGGGCACTGAATGTATGGATTGATGCTGTTACCTTCTTCCTACCCAAGAGGGAAGAGAGGTACAATTTGCAGGGTATGACATTTTTACAGTTGTAACTTTGCATTATCTTACCTGTGGAGACGTAGAGCTTTAACAGATGGATGAGAAGGTGTCTGATTATTTATTTTTCACTCAAATGTCAGTTGAAGCAATTATTTAAGCCGTTACTTCACACAGATGGTGTGCGAACGCCCAAGGACAGCACACATTACAGATAAATTGAGAGCCCATTAAAGACAATGAAAGAGAATACATTAAGTGTGTAAGTGTGTGTAATGTGTAAGTGTACTAGAGTCTGGGGTTTCAGATGAGGTCGTGGCGTGCACAAGCAACCATATATATTAGGGCTGAAAGTCAGCAGCCCAGATGTGAGTATGACCTGTGGCCATTTGTTGCATGTCTTCCTACACTCCTATTACTTTCCTGCCTACTCTTCACTGTTGCACTATCCCACAAGGGCTAATTTATTTTTTTTTTTAAAGTGCTAAAGTCAATAAGCAGTGTCAGTGAGTCAGGTAATTACTGTAGCTTATTGCTTTGTTTATCTTTCCTATATGAACCTGCTGTCTTCACTTTTATTTTCTATCTTGTTTGAGTGTGTGAGAAACAGGAGCATGTCTTGGAGCTTCTGCTTCTTGCTTGACCTCTTCGCCGGCTGTTTCTGAAATTACTTTTCCAGAAATATGAGATCTCTAGAATCTGCAGGAGCACGGCACAATTATCAGCTTACAGTTTTAACTCTTTGCCTGAAAGTTTTCTAACTGAATTAAAAAAATATATATTTCAGTAAAAACAGAGCATATTATTCATTATTGTGACTGTCTCTGTGAATTACAAATAAGCACCCGACCGTGTCACAGATGTAAAAAAACAAATGTGTTTATTAATTCACCCTTCTCATAAATGTAATGATAATGCTGTAAGCAGAAACTGGGTCACTCCTTAATCTGCTGTGGCTAGTTTGAAAGAAAATGTCACCCGTCCACACTCTGCCCTTTTCTTTTGCTTTGACTCTGTTGATAATATCTGTTAGCAATAATATTGCTGTTTCATTTTTATAATTTAAATGTCAGAGATGCTGGAGAGTCATATATTAATGAGCAAATAATTTAATGTGAAGGTTATTGTTTTAAAACGAATCATCTTTTTGGATATTTTGGTGAGAGACCAACATGTGAACCTCTTACTTAATGCAATATAGTTTTGAAGTATGCGTTCCATTCCTTGATCAGTAAATGCTAAACACACTGGTTGGTTGTTATGTAGCACTTTTCTTCT
This sequence comes from Cichlasoma orientale, assembly GCA_034780415.1. Classification (NCBI taxonomy): domain Eukaryota; kingdom Metazoa; phylum Chordata; class Actinopteri; order Cichliformes; family Cichlidae; genus Cichlasoma; species Cichlasoma orientale. Next base: position 517,760 of record JAVDPK010001510.1, read on the forward strand.
CTGCCTGAGCACTCAAAGCACTTTATACAGCATGTGGTTCAGTATCTTGCACCAAGGATACTTTGGTCGCTAAGAAAATGAGCCCGTGGCTTGTTTGTGCTAACTGCTTTGTTGTCCTATTGTTGTTGTTAGTTTGGGCAACCTCAGTGCTGGTGTCAAATGTCAAATGTTGTGTAGCGTGTCAGGTACTAAAGCTAACACAACAATTAGTGAAAACAAAAGTAAACAGCCAGTGACACTAAAACATAAATACATACATAAATACATACAGTACATACATACATACATACATATATACATACATACATATATAGACACAGACAAGACTCAAAAATCAGGAGTGTTTGTGCCACATCACCCCAAATACCCTCGTACCATAGCACAGAAACTGCTCTTATGAAGGTTACTTTTACAAGCTAATAAAGGCAACTTCTTCGTTTCAGTGCTTTAAATTTAAGTGCAGTGTTTGATACAGTCAGCCACTCTATTAAACACTCCCAGCCACCCTTGCACCATCTAGAAAGCTGGGTTGGGATTAAGGGTTCTGCATTACATCGTTTACATTCTTACCTCTGTAACAAAACCTTTTCTGTGGCCATAGCTAATGCTAACTATTGCCCACTAACTGTGGCATTCCTCAGTGCTCTATTCTTGGCCCACTTTTGTTTTCAGTACACATGCTTCCTCTCAGCCAGATCATTCATATCCGTGACTATCATCCAGACGTCCCTCTCCAAACAAACGCAGTAACCTTAACAATCTAAGCGATCACCTAAGTAACAACAAATGCTGGCTGTCCCAAAACTTTCTAAAACTGAATGACGATAAATGTATTAATTATTGGTAAAAACAAACAAACAAACACACGCACACACACACACACACACACACACACACACACACACACACACACACACACACACACACACACACA
>JAVDPK010001510.1:518793-535004 GCA_034780415.1 Cichlasoma orientale
CACACACACACACACACACACACACACACACACACACACACACACACACACACACACACACACACGCACACGCGCACGCACACACACACACACACACGCACACACACACACAAAAAAACCCCACTACCTTGGCCTACAGCAAGGTAGTGATTTGTTGACTGCAGAGCAGACTGAAGCAAAGGTCAGCGGGTCTGTGTGTAATAGTTCAGGTCACAATAAAAACTTCTGTATTGTCTTCCTAAAATACTGTTTATAATAAAGCTTTCATGACTGGTTGATCAATAGCAATGTTGGTTTTTGTGTATTTCTCGTTCTTTGCCTTGTTTCTTGTGTTTTTAAATTTGTTACTTTATTTAAATAGCAGGTTTTAATAACAAAGTTTACAATCGTTATTAAAGTGTTGCTTTCTATGGAAAGGCTCGTAACCAGGATGGCTTACAGGGGTTGTTTCAGACAGCAGGATCACATGACCACCTGCTTATTTAGTTAAATAACTTGTAGAAATCAGAAAAAAAAAATTATAATTGAAATTCTAAAGGCTAAAGGTTACTAGCATCTTATGCTTTATGATTTTAATGATCCATTTGTTTTTACATCTTCAGTTAAACAGATTCATATTTTGTACAGATAAGATTTTGTACATTATCTGGTTACCAGATAATGACTTTGGTGTTCCCCTGACTTGGACTTCAGTGTAGAATGAGACCCATTCATGGATTTGAAAGATGGGATTGTCATCAATTTTAATACAGAAATTCGAGTTCCTTATAGTCATGGTTTTGGTGAGAATATGTAAGGTGAAAAATAAATAAATTACTGATAAAGTGAGCCAGTTTACTGCTGTGCATTATTTTTCGGGGTGGCAGTGGCGTAGTGGGTAGGCGCTCGCCTCGCAACCGGAGGATTGCTGATTCGAGTCCCCGTCTGAGCGCGTGCTGTCGTTAATCCACACTGGCTAAGTGTGAATGTGCTGGTAAGCTACTAATGGGGCATGCTGTCAGAATGCCCCATTAGTAGCTCACCACCAAGTATCATTGAGGTGTGCATGAAGTTGTCAAGCGTCTAGACAATAAGACTAACGCATTATTGTTATTATTCATCCTTTTCCATGCTCTTCCATCTCTATCTTTAAAGGTCTGAAATGCAGTCAAGCATTCACTTCATAACTAACCCTAACATCTAACTTTATTTTAAGTACAAATACGTCCTTTCAGGCACTATTGTTTATGTAGCGTTCAGCCGCGTCTAACATCAAAATTTACAATAGCTGAAACTCCTAAATGCAACCCCATTTCAGTGAACTGTGCCTGGATCCCAACAACCACCTCAACAGGTTGAAGTAGTGGTGATGTAACAAAAAATCCTGGACTTGTATTCTTTGTTTGTTTTCAGCTGTTGTTTGGTTACGTTTCCATAGCAAAGCACTTGCTTTGGTAAGATTTGCACGGCTGTGAGGCCTCAGTAGGAATTAAAGATGCTTGTTGATTTAAAACCGCTTAACCAGAAGACTTACAGTTTAATTAACTACTTAATCCTTCTGAACACTTATGTCTAAAACTGCTGAATAGACTATTGAGCCCTCACTCCACTCTACAAAGCCATTGTATCTGTTGCCAGGCTGTCAGGATTTGACATACTTGTGCTGCTATTTCAGCACAGTCACTCATTGCTCACTTTGACAGGCCCCATCAACTATGAGGCAGGTCTGAGGCTGGTATTTAATCTCAATGATCCCTCTGCCATGGCACAACAAGCAAGTAACACTTCAGACAGGAGATCAGAATCTTCGGGTGACCCAGTGTGTCCAAAGGTGTATGTGTCGGTGTGTATATTTGGTCCAGCACCGGTACCATGCTTCTAAGGTCATCTTGTTTCCAGTTTCTCACTTGGCAGTCTGATTGTTTGTTTTCTAACCTCCAGTGTAACAGGGGTCTGTGCAGGAGCCATGTTGTCTGGGACAGTTTGCCCCTGGTAGGGTCTCCCAAGACAAACTGGTCCTGGGTGAGGGCCCAAGCAACGAGTGATTCCAACAAACCCTATGATGCTTAAAAAACCAAAAAACAAGGGTCCAGTTTACTCAGCCGGGCACAGTGTCATCAGGATCCCACCTTAGAGCCAGGCCTGGCGTAGGGGCTGAAGGTCAAGCATTTGATGACTGGGCCTTAGCCCATGGGGACAAGCTGGGCTTAGCCCCAAAAGTAACATGGGTTCACCCTCTCATGTGCCCAACACCCACAGGAGGGGCCGTAGGCGTTTGGGGCTTTGTGGATTGGGCAGCGGTCAGAGGTCGCAGCCAGAGGCCAGAGGTCCTGGCGCTCTGATCCTCGCCTTCCAAAACTGGTTTGTGGTACACAGAATGTCACTTCTCTGGTCGGGAAGGATTCTGAGCCGGTGTGTGAGGTTAAGAGATACCGACTAGATATACTCTTTATTGCCAAAAGTATTCACTCACCCATCCAAATCACTGAATTCAGGTGCTCCAGTCACTTCCATGGCCACAAGTGTATAAACCAAACACCCAGACATGCAGACTGCTTTTTTTTGTCTGGCAGTATTCCAACCAGAATCATGTTCTCAATGCACTGTTGTGACAAACACATTTGCTTTCACAAGAAGGTCTCTATAAATTCTCTATAGACTCTTCTTGTTACTGTTTGTCTTTTGATTTTGTTTTTTCATTCATCTCTCTCACTGCCCACAAAATATGACTGCCAGGTCTGACAGGAAGGAAATAGTAAGAAAAAAGAGGGGACAGAGCACACACACACACACACACACACACACACACACACACACACACACACACACACACACATACACAGACATATACAAATGCGCACACACAATCCCGCTGTGTTTTGTTGTAGTGTGTGTGTGTGTGTGTGTGTGTGCTCATGTCTCTATTATGAAATGTACTCAATAATGAGGGCGAGAAGCTGCAACAACACCTCCCGGCAGACTGCAGACTGCCTCTAAAAATATTGATGAAAGAATGGGTCACTCTCAGGAGCTCAGTGAATTCCAGCGTGGCACCGTGATAGGATGCCATCTGTGCAACAAGTCAAGTCATGGAATTTCCATGAAATATTTCACAGTCAACTGTAAGTGACATTATAACAAAGTGGAAGCGATTGGAACTGAACAGCCATGTAGGCCTCGTACAATCACAGAGCCGGGTTAGCACGTGCTGAAAAGCTTGCCAAATATCTGCAGATCAATACAGACCTCCAGATTTCATGTGGTCTTCACATTAGCCTACGGAGAGTGCACAGAGAACTTTATGGAATGGGTTTCCACGGCCGAGCATCTGTATCCAAGCACGCTGCCGCTGGACTCTAAAGCAGTGGAGGCGCTCTACACACACTGTACGGTGGCAGTGGGATGCATGCAGCTTACCTCAGCGGAGGATGTAGTCAGGCAGTGGAACACCTTGAGGATCTCAATCCTCCTCCTCCTCCTTCTTCTTCTTGCTTGCAGTACAAAGATGAAGTTGCTTTATATACACATGAAAAATACTTGTAAAGTAATGTAGTCGAAATGCAGGATAAATGCATTCAACTTTAGTTTGTGAGAGATCGAACTATAGCTACATTTATTCTTTTTGACAGTGCTTCAGTAAGCAGAGGTGGCTTTATGAAAGCACAAAAACTGACATTACATCATTTAACAATAAACAATGTACCTGTTTCTGTGAAGTACTGCATACTCAGTATCAGATCAAGAAGCCGTTTGGCTCTGTTTGTCTTGTTTTGCTGTGATGGCACATTGCATTCAGAGTTCATCACTTCTCCTGCAGCTGGGCAGCAGGTTCTGGGGAAACCAGCCTGGTTCTCAGTGTGTCGCTGCTGAAGATAAACAACCGAATGTATGCTGTGAGATGAAGGCATTAATAGCACACTGTGTGTTATGTGAATTGTAGTCAAGGTCAAAAACGTCACCCTGCACTGGCATCACAGCTGTATTTCATCAGCCTCAGTGGGGCAAAATAAAGTAGTGCAAACAACGCCTGAATTTAACCGTCATCCCTCTTCTGTAAATAGCTTATGAGAAAGTATGTCGCATTATTGTGCATTTGTAAGCTACACACACACACACACACACACACACACACACACACACACACACACACATATATATATAAACTCTAACTTTAAGAGCTGATTTCTTTTAAGCCACAATTGTTCTTCAAACACAATTCACACCATGCAGACAATAATTATATATTGCCAGACTCTAATGATATCAGTGTTATATTACATGTCTGGCTTTAGCTGTTCTCCTGCAGAATCTATTTTTTCACATTTCAATAATGTTTTCATCTTGAATATCCATTAAAGCCTCTGCCCAAAAAGTCACTAAGTCTGGCAGGCTACAAGGCTTTGCATATTTCTCTGCTTAATGTGTTTTTAGGCACTTTTAGTTCATGTTTTCAATTCCTCAAGCAGAGTTTCTAGGGAGATGATTTTTGTCAACAAAAAGAATATATAACTATATAATAATCAGATGTGTGCACCTTCCTGCCTTAAGCTGACACCTTTATGAAGCTTTAGTGAAATAAATTCCTCAGAGTGGCAGAAAATAATGTGTTTATTAAAGTGCCTCAATTTGAGTGAAGTAATGTGTGAGTAGAGGGTCGGGTCTCTTAAAGCAGCTGTTTGTTTGTGTCAGTGTTTGTGTGCCCCTTGAAAAAACAAACATGCCCACACCGCACCTGCCCCCTCGCTTCTGAGATTATTAAGACACTGAAGATAAAGTTCTTTCTTCATAATGTGCCTTTATGCCTTATATCGCCTTGACCTGTGTGAAACAGTGAGTTCATCACTGGATGAGAGCGTCCCTGTAACAGTGCTTGCTCTGGGTGACCACATCCAGCTGTTTCTGTAGATCTGCTGCTTTATCACATGAGATGCTTGTGACAATGCTGCTGCCTCTGAATGGGACGTATTTTCTCATCTGCCGTTGGCACTTACCATGCCTTGCGGTTATGAGGCCACTAAGGGGTGATAAAAACAACTTTGACTGCATCAGTCTCTTTATTAGAAAGCAATGGTCACTTCCACTTGAGGATGCCTAACACCAAAGGGCCACTTTGGTATTGATTGCTTCAGGCAGCGAGGGGGTCATGGGGCAGGGGTCGTGTGGGGAATGAGCCTCAGAGAGCTGCCTGCCACCTGGAAGCCTCTGCCGCTCTATAACCAGCCAAACTGGTAACATCGTTTGTCCACTCATGTTATTTTTCTCCAAGAGTCCAGACCACTAAAATCAAGGGCTTCCTGTCATATATCTAAGTGCTCCAGTGCAACTACTTAAATATGCGTTAACTTGCATACAGTGGGGAAGTGCTCAGTGAGCTTAAGGTGGAAATGTGTTTCCTGAGGCGCCGCCATCTTGCTTTGCTCCCACGGGCAGAGTTCTGTCTGATCAACAGTCTATTTTGTGGTCCAATCTAGGAAAAAATGGAAAAAACAAAGCCAACCAGGCACGATAAATGCTCCAACAAGTGCTCCTGCAGTGCCATTAACTGCAGCAACCAGAGTGCAAGGATCTCGACCCAAGGACGGGCTTAAATGTCCATTTTCGTCGCTTTCTTTATCCAGTGAAAGACAAGGACATGTGAGTACACACATTATTCATTCTTTCCAAATATGTTTCAAATATGAAACCCATGCAGATAGAAAGAGCATGGAAAAAGATCGATTTTGATACCTAAACTACATCAGTAGCTCCAAAAAATAAAGAAGTTACAGCCAGTTAATCTCTCTGATCTTTCAGCTGCCAGGCAGTGGAACCCGGCTTTAACAGCGGAGCATTCTGTTCATTTATAAACTGCTTTCCACTCAAGAAAACATTAAAAGAGAACATAAAATTGCATATTAGCGTCCGAGTGTGTGATCAGCGGCCGGCAACGTTTAACGTTACGGAAAGCAAAAAGGTGAGCCCGGACAGTGCTGCTGGCTGAAGGCACAGCGATTGGGATGCACTTAATTGATGGGTTGGCAAACTGCACTCAATGACTCAATGAGACAAGCTTCTCTGCACAGTGAAAACATAAAGAGTGAGTGAGTGAGTGACCCACTTTCTGACTTGGCTGTGTTAAAGTGAGCCCTCTTTGAAAGAGAGGAGTTATTCCCTGAGACAGATTGGTACAATTCTTTATACTGGAGGAAGGCGTCGCCCCATGAAGTGATGAAATATAATGCATTCAGTATTTTTATTTATCTTTCCATTCATGAGCCCCATTTTTCTCTCTCTAATATGCTTTAGTTTCTATCCAATATGCTTTACGTAATGCAACAAATGCCATTTACAGCCTTGTTTAAATTAAAGGTTTTAAATTGTGTTTTTCTTCATGTTTCAGGTGTCTGAAGTGCATTATTAATGTCCACAGAGAGGATCTGTCCTTGAAGATTGTGCTGCACATCTGCTCAGTGCACTTTGAGCTCCATGCATATACCTGCCCGATTGACATTGGCCACTGAAGCCTGATGCCCACCTCTGTGCCCACACTCGTTCAGTGCCCCAGCCCTCCTCCGTCCCTGATCATCCTCCATCTGGGCACTGGACTCCAGCTCCATCCAAGAAATGTAAGAAGTCCTCGCCAGCTCCCCCTCCCCCCCTCCTTCCCCACTGCCTTGTGTTGCTGGCCAGGAGGAAGCTGATAGACTTGCAGAGGAGCTGGCTACCACTCAGTCCACCCTCAGTTATAACTTGCTGAACAGCAAGGTTCAGAACCTGAGCGACAGGGTGAGGCAGCAGAAGCAGATTGAGTTCGAGCTATGTCAAGAGTTAGCTAAACGTAGGTGGCAGAAGGAGTGCGATGTGCCTGAGAAGATGCCTTCAGTCCCAGCAGCTCTCTTCAAAATCATGCTCAAGTCAAAGAAGGTGGCCAACTGGAGCAAAGATAAAAGAGTTAATGAACTCAGTCTCTCTGCATTCTTCAAGAGCTCAGCTGCATATGGCATTCTCAGGTCAGTCGGTTTCTTCCTGTCTCATCCATCCACTCTCTGAAGGCGGTGCAGTCTGGTGCTGTCATCTACTGGTCTCTGCCCCAAGCTGCTGCAGATAGTCTGAATTTGAGGAGTAGCTCTGGAGGACTCTGAGAACTATGCCATGCTCTCCCTGGATGGCATCACTGTGACCAAAAGGTTGTCGTGCAAGAAGAGCTGTGATACTGTTGTGGGGCATGCGGACTGTAGTGAGTTCAGCTCAGGCGGTGCTGATGCAAGGTGTGATCATCATGATCAAGACTCATCGGTGGAAGCAAGTGATTGGGTACGTCACATGGTCTCTTTGCTGCCACTCTTGATTCCTTGCTTTCTGCTGCTGTCACTGCTGTTCAGCGTGCTGCTTTCATTGGGAAAGCCATTATCGTGGACCGGGAGTGTTCCCACATGAAGTGGATGACTGGGAGGAAACTGACTCCTGAGAAGCCTTTCACTGAAAGGGGTGACAGCAAGATCTTAGTCATGCCTGATCGCCCTCACCTGATAAAAAACTTGTGACTTCATGGACAAGAACACCTTCTACGAGCTCCACAGAAAAGCTGGAGCAGCGAAATGGGATCACCTACAGGCTCTGCGCTCCCTCAACTCTTCATCATGCGTCCCGAAGTGGACTGACTTCCATTTCAATGCTCCTTGTTGGAAGAAGGTGAAGCTGAATGTGAGCCTGGCTGTGCAGATGTTCAGCTACTCAGCTGCATCAGCCCTTCAGCTGTATGTTGAGAGGAGCGCTGCAGAGGTGCTCCAAACTGCTGACTGTATGGGCACAATGAACAGCCTTTGGGACTAAATAGCAGCACCTCCTGGCAGCAATTACAATTACCCAAAATCCCTATGTTGGGTGTGAAGCTATTTCTCAGCTTTCAGAAACACTTTATCCGATAGGACAAACTGTCGCGTAATCACAGTAATGCAAAGTGCGCTTGCACAGACGTGTCGGCGGTGATGCGCTCTGTGTTTAAGGCTGTTAAAAGGTGTGATGGCTCGGTGCTAAAGGGTTAATGGGAGTGATCAGCCAGCCCACCGCTTTGTCCAGTTGAAGGCACCCTGCCAAGAGTCCGTCCTCGCGTCACTCCTCAGCAGCTTTGAGGAACACTTACAGCGGATGGCTACCAGTGGACTTCCTCACTGCCAGCAACAATGTGTCATTGTCGAGAAGTTCCTTTCACAAGACGCTGTTTCTCATTGGACTGTCCTTTAAATCATCAGTCTGACCTTGTCAAGTGTCTACTGAACTTATTGCACCACCAGAAGAAAGTTAATGTGTGATTTTTTTCAGCTGGCATGTCTCTCTCTCCTCTCCGTTCTCTCTCTTTCGACTGATTGTTTGACTGACATGCTGAATTTTAGAATAAAACATAATAATCAGTTTGTATTGTATAATGAACACCTTATCCTTCATTTACTCCCTTTCCTTGCTGGAACTGATAAAAATTATATGTAGTAAGTATTGTCCTTTGTATATAATAAAAACATGTATAAAATGCATAATTTCTCTTTTCTGTTCCTAATTTGAATTTTCACCCATACTAATTAGAAAGTACTGAACTGAATGCTGAACTCTGGAGCTGCTGTGGAAGTGGTAGAGAAAATAATAAATCAGATTTAATTTATGGGATAGAGGAATGGCAGCTGCCTTTGCCAGTTTTGTTTTAGCCATCAATCTGTCGTCACACGTGAATCATCATCATAATCATCTGGTCGTGCTGTATTTGAGATATTACAATTGCAATGAAAATACATGTCATCAAAGCATCCTGGCATGTGTGCAAACCATGCATACACTGAGATTGATCGCCCCGCATATTAGATAGTTTATAACTTTATTTAGTTTCACTGTATTAAAACCCGTGGCTTTTATAAGAGAAACTGTTCAAAACCTGCAAAAAATAGCAGGGAAAATAGTTCCAGAAACAAGTGCAGCTGTTCACTTATTCACTCTGCCGTGGGAGCGATCCAATATGGCGGCCACCTGCGGGGAACTTGTCACAGTTGGTGACATCACCGGGGTTATCGCACATTGGTTTATTCTGCTGTGTCGACAAGGTTCTCACACTTTAAAGTATCCAGATATGTTTTCCTGATGTATTATTATTTTCACCACACTGAGCTTGAGGTGTCCAGCTTTACTGAAACGTTCCCACTGCGGCACTCATTCCAGGAAGAGGTAATATTTCATTAATGCCAGCGACTGCGCTCTCATTGCCCGAGCTTCCCTCGTGAACAAAACGGGTCTTAAAGATGGAGGATAGCCATCTGGAAGTCATCAAGGCAGATCACAGTGCAGAGCGGCAGAGATAAGCGTTTAGCTTCCTGTCCAGAGCGCCGGCACGATTCATTTCTTGCACATCTGGTGCAAGAAATGCAGTCACCGTTTCTGTGAATCACTGTTAGGGTAGCAGACAGCGGTAGTGAAAACAAATAGGACATTTGTTATGTGAAAATTTAAATAATTATTTTGCAGGAAGAAAAGGTTAGAAGATCAGGACAAACCATCCTGTTGCCTGAATAATCATAGACTAATTAAGCCAGCAGTTACCTCTGAACAGCCATATTTTTGAGAGAGGAAGCACATCTGATATGATCAAGTTATTATTAAGAAAAAGACTGTATTAATTATCAGTTTGCCACAAATAAAGGCAGCTTATGTATGCTATTGTATCTAATGTTGCATTTTGTGCCAGCGCTTCTCCTGATCCACAACACCAAACATGTTCAATGCGAAGCAATGTTTGCTGATAATAAAGATGGGACTCGTACAGTCTACACGTCGAGCTTAGCAACAGGCTGCAGAGCCCTCTGGTATATATGAGATGTGCCTGAGTGGGTATCCAGACATGAGATAAAGTGCTTTAAGTTACTGTATGAATGTATGGTTAAATGTGAGTTACTATATCTGCAATAAATCACATTGTTCTACTACTATTTGTTTTAAATAAAACGTTAAAACTCATTCTGAATAGTGGAGCAGGCCTGCCACAGCAGCTGTGAGTCTTTCAGGTGTGGACACGGGGCTGCTGAATGCGCCTAAATGGAACATGATTCGGGACTGATCCCTGATCTCTGTTTTGAACACTCTGTTGTTAGCGCTTTCTTTACTCTGTTTTTCTTTTCTTTTCTTTTCTTTTTTTTAAATCCAGGCGAGATTCAAAAAGTGGGAAACAACTTTGTACTGCACGTTCAGAAGATACACGGGAACATAACAGGTGGAAGTGACTGAACTTGCCAATGAAAGTTTAATCAGAATGATAAACTGGGGGGGGCTTTCTCTTTGCCAGCACCGGCTCTGACTGGGAACGGGTCAGAATCGCTGAGTGGGAATCAAAAGCTGTTTTGGGAAAAGATCAACATGTAATCAACATGTAATCCTTAAATGTGATCTCCATGACAACAGATGAAACTTCTCCCGCTGATCATAATCGTTTGGTCAAACTACTATTCCAAGTTCAAGAATGAGCTGTAACACCGGCAGCCCGTTCTGGTGCTGGCTCGTAACACATTGAACTATGCAAAGATTAATGTTAAACTTTATCATTTTTCAGTTTGTGCTGCCATGAAGTACAAAAACACTGACGTAGATGTAGGACAGCAGAGCAGAAGAATGGAATCAAAGCAAGCCTTTGATAGGCTGATAGAGAAATCCAGAACGAGCACCCAGAGCTGCAGAAACCCAAAAACACAGAGAGCCAAGAACTGAAAAACTGCAGGCTGCACAACAAGGAACATAAACACGTGTCCTGACTGGGATTAAAGAGGAGAAGACTTTCTATACGTCGATGACTGACTGCGGGTGGCGACCAAATCAATCAATCAGAAATCAAAAACCCCGAAGCAACATAAAACCGCGGGACCGTGACAGGCGTCTTTTTGGAGTGCTGACCAGCCTCCGCACGCGCTGACCTGAGCGCGAGACAGCGCTGGCAGACAATTAGATTATTTAATAGCATTCGTGAAATATGAGAACTGATGCACGTCTACAGTATGTGAGATGAAAAATTAAATGCAGAGAAGCACTTGTGGTGGTTCTGACTGATTTTAATGATTTGCAGTAATGGGTTTGATTGCTGAGCATCACGCGCTGAAGCCGTTGCCTGAACTCTGCTGAAAGCACACTGCAGAACACTTTTCTCTTAACCATCACGGTTTGATTGACGTGTGTGGAGGATAGTTAATAGTGGTCATTAAACTGATTATGATGATTAGGTACTCAGTCCTATAGAAAGCTGATTAGCAGTGACATTGTGAGACGCTGAATTTGGAAGACATTCAGCTGTCGGTATTTCTCGCATGCACACCTCGTGTCGATCGTTTTTACTCTGCCATTCGTTCAGATCAGCAGCAGAGAGCAGGCTCTTTGTTGCCTTCAGGATAACTGGGAATCTTGTGCTTTCCAAAGAACTCAGATCTGCTCTGGGTGGATTCACCGGCTGAAGGTTCAGCCAGAGAAGCAAGACTGCTGAGTAGATGTGTGTTTACAGCAGCGCACTTCTTCACTCTGGGTCATGTTAGGAAGCTGTCCAGGCTGCTCCAGGGGAGTTAATGAAGGTTAAGCACTTTGCTCAGTGACATTTTGACAGCGTTTGAAGCAGGAGTGTCATTTATTGCCTTCACCCAGCTTTTTTTCCCGTGGTCCCCAATTCAACCCATACAATTAAGCCTGCATGATTGCCATTAGTCTAGGTAGACACCATTACCTCCAAGTAAATAAGCTCTTCTTCGCACTTCGTCATTTTTGTTTACCTTACAATGAGTCATTTATTACAGAATCTCTCTCTCTTTTAGTACACCCCATTTAAAATGCAACCAACTGAAAACAATTCACTTCATAAACTAACTCAATAGTCATCCTTCCCTATATAAATTATGATGAAATATTACAAATTTTCACTTGCAGATTGAGGAAATGAAGCTCGCGCATGAATAACCTTCAGTGACAGTAACTGTGAGATGCAGGGAAGCAGATCTCACTGATATACCACACATGAGTTTGGATTGCACACACGTGCTGAGTTCCTTAAAAGGCAGACTGAACACATTTTCCACCTTTCAACCATCTCCATTACATTTAGACCAGTCACATAACTTCATTTTTCATAATTGTGTGCAGTCATGCACATTATGAGAAGAGGTGGACCTGCTGACCCCGGGCCTGCTGGCAGTACATTATCCTACTGCAGCTCTGTCCCGTGGTGCAGAATCCCTGAAGCTACATCACTCCCTGCAAATATGATACATGAAGAAAGTGGGGAGCGTAGAGTAAACATTTCATTCTACAAATTAATGCTGGGGTGGTGGAGGGGCTGAAACAGGAAGTAGCAACGCGGAGCAGCAGCAGCAGCAGTGACATGAAGAGATGAAAAATATGAATTCAGACCAGCAAAGTAGGAGGGTGTGTTCTGTACGACACACACAGAAAAGCTGCCTGCTTGGACTAGCTGAATAGAATAGAATAGAATAGAATAGAATAGAATAGAATAGAATATTTGTGATACATGTTAGAGGTTTATGTTCATTTCCTGGGAGTAGGATAAAGAATTTTCTTGTAAAGTACCAGCTGAAAACTTGAAAACAGCTGTATAAAATACTGCCATGCTGTAGGTGGAAAACATATTTCACAGGTTTTAAAATCAAAACAATAAGCTAAATGAGACAAACATGCACCATGGAACACAGCGAAGGGAAAGTTTCAGTGGCTTTATTACTGTGGTACCATAGCATGTTGGGTCTAAGGTGCCAGGGCCCACCCACTTCAACACCGGGCCCATCCTGACTGCCCATGAAAAGTATTTTCTTAGGTTTTTTTTTCAATTATTAAAATAATAAATGTGTTTTATTTTCTATAAAAAGGTAAAATACAACATATATTGCATTATAACAAGCAAATGACCATCAGAACAGGCCAATTCTTTTTAAATCTGAGCACGTGTTCAGAAGTTGTTCAGCAGAGGATAAAGATTTTTTTTTAAAATACCCCTGTGGATGCCATATCTTGTGACGTGATGTTTGCACAGCTTTGTTGTGCTGTTTATTTACATCAGTCTCAGTGGGAAAAAAACTAATTTGTAAATGTGTAATTTGTTAACAATTAGGTCACCTGCAGTTAACAGCTGTGGTATTTCTTATATTTTATTTAGACTTTCACACGTTTTCAACAGCAGGATATTACTTCAGCTTCTGGCTGAGCAGAATGCGAGTAATAAGGGGTTATTGAGTTCACTTAATGCAGTAAATACATTTTCCACTGAAAGTAGAAAAACCGTGGATAAGATGGGAATTAGAGCTGGAAATTGCTGCTTGTTTTTCTCCTTGCAAGGTGATTTCTAATGAATTTACAGTGGCGTTTCCTGCTCCCTGTTGATATAATTCAGTGTAGCTCACCCAAAGTCCCTTTTTGTCTCTCTCTCTCTCTCTTATTCTCATTTATGTGACAGAAATCATTCAAATAAAATGGTATTTAATTACACTTTGGTGTAATTAAATAATTAGATATGGTGTTTAAGTGATTTGGATAGCCTATATTGGTCTTCACAATACACAGCACAAGTAATGATAGGGTTTTTTTTCTCCTTAATTTATACACACACACACACCTGCAGTTAATAAACAGAAGTGGTGCCATTAAAAATAATTAACTTCTGTAATTACAAGGCCCAGATCAAATTATTCTGGCCTGTCCAAAATCAGAATCTTCACACGCAGGCTATGATTGACACCTTTCTTACAGAACATATTCATTTGTTGCATTTTTATTTGCCCTCGTAATCTCTTTCATGTATTTAGACCAAAGGCTCTTGCTTATCGATTTAGCATGCAGCAATCTAAATAGTGGAAATGAGTGGTTGATTAAACATGTGCTTTAATGGAGAATATTAGGTATCACTGCAGGAGGCTTTACCCTGTTCGTTCATTTGCTTGAACACGTTATTCCTGTGAGACAGACAATGGCGCAGAGCAGTGTCCCAGATAAAAAGGTGCATCTTCCAGGTTTCCTGACACGACTGTAGCTCCATGAGAATGTGCTGCCTGGAGGCTCACTGTTCTGGATGTGGCATCTGTTTCTCTTTTTTTCCAACATCTGGACTATAGAATAGCTTTGACTCTATCAGGTGATATTTTTCCTTCGTCTCGGCTGATTACATGCTGTTAGGACCTGTCACATAGGAACCTGAGTCAGTGTAGCATCTATAGTACTCTATAGTATCCTTATAACACCACTACACACAAAATAAAACAGGTTTTCACATTTTTGAGTCTGCAGTTTAGAAAACACAATTGTTTCCCATTATGCTCTCACAGATGGAGAAAAGTGGGTCAGCGAGCTTAAAAAAGGTCTTGGATTGTGTCCCATAAAAATTACAGGCTTTCATGTTCAGTTCAGTTCAGGTTTATTTACATAACGCCAAATCACAACAGTCACCTCAAGGTGCTTTATATTGTAAGGTAAAGACAAAACAATAAATAAAACAATCAAAATGACCCCCTATGAGCAGCACTTGGCGAGAGTGGGAAGGAAAAACTCCCTTTTGACAGGAAGAAACCTCCAGCAGGACCAGGCTCAGGGAGGGGCAGTCATCTGCTGCGACCGCTTGGGGTTGATGGGAGGGAGACAGGACAAAAGATGTGCTGTGGAGGAGAGGCAGAGATTAATATTAGCTAAAGATTAAATGCAGAGTGGTGTGTAAACGTAGAGTGAAATGAGGTGAGTGAGCTGGATGATGGATTTTGGATTCAATGGGCAGACAGAGATTCTGGAGGCCTTTCAGGCACACACTAACTCGGGCTTTGAGAGTGAAACTAATTAAAGCCTGTTATCACTCTTGCCATGTGCATATCTCACCCTAAAGATTAAGAAACGTAGATGATACCCAATTTTCAGATTTTAATAACAATAGAATTAAACTTGTGCAAGTGTTACAGCACGATGAGTGAAGCTACATATTAACTGGAAATAAACTTGGATTCACTTTCAGCACTTGCTATTGGTGTTTATGTGACTTTGTTAGCTGCTGTCCACAGACCGACAAACTGAAATTAAAGTGCAGAGACGCAAAATATTTTGTAGCGAAATGCACAGGTGAGTGCTGGCGTTAAATGAGTGAGAACTGTAGCAGTTGCAAGTGCACAACTGAATAATTGCATGTACACGGGAATACTTTACGTCAAACTATAGACTGTGATGAGGCTGCTGACAGACTGAAAAGACAGTAATTAGGCTAAACCAAGCAAGCATGGCTTTTGGTGATTAGTGGAGCAGCAGCCTCTCTACCCTTCCACATTTTACTCCATCGGGGATTATAAGTATGGCTCAACAACAGAAACATCACTCCTATAACAAAGCACTGGGTGGCTTAATTATACGTTATAATTATTAAATAATAAACATCTGATGGTTTTGTCTGAATGAAAGTGTTCAGCGTATAGCTGTACGTTAAATACATGGTTGTGATCTGTTACAGTAAATGCCAGTACCTGGGTACTGTGGCAGTGCTGTAGCTAAGAACAAACAGACTTTGTCAGTAACAATAAACAGATACATATAAATAGAGTTTGAAGTTTATTCATCAAGCCTTATAATTAGTGAAAGAGAGATGGCCCAAAGTGTCACTGGTGGTCATATGTACCGTCTTCTTACCAATTAAACCTGTTAAAGCAGTCACGTAAACTTTGTCATTTACACATTATGTAAAATAGTAAAAGACCTAAAACTCAGTTTTTCCAAACAGATTCTCACTGTGAGTCATAATCACATTACAGTAATGAAGAGGTGAAGGTTAGGCACAAGATTCAGAACAATGGAATAATATAATTATGTATAAGTGTTTTAAGTGAAAGGGTCTCATCATGTTGTGTGTTGAACACTAAATAGAGGTAAAGCAATCCTTTCTCCCTCAGGTGTTTTTCTAACAGGCAGCGTAAAGAGATAACAAAAACAGCACAAGGCTTCACAGCCATAGGCACTCAGGAACTCACAAACAAACAAACAAAATCAATTCCTAAATTCCATTCCGTCTCTTTATGATTCACAGTGAACAAGGCCATGACTCATTAAATATGGCCACTTCAATTTAGCTTGATCATAGACTATATATTGTAATATTTTCTCTTGTTTTTCACAGTTGGTTACAAAGGCTGCCTTTGAATTGAGACGACGTTTGTTACTGTTACAACTGCTCATTTAGAGTCGGGGGGGGGGGGGGCAGCAGACCAAGA
>JAVDPK010001510.1:543002-554613 GCA_034780415.1 Cichlasoma orientale
ACACACACACACACACACACACACACACACACACACACACACACACACACACACACACACACACACACACAGGCACTTTTTTCTAACAGTTGTGCACACATTCACACTCCAATGAACGCATCAGGACCAACTCAGGGTTCAGTGTCTTGCCCAAGGATGCTTTGGCAGACAGTCTGCAGCAGCCAGGGATTGGGTGGATGACCTGCTCTACCTCCCGAGCCACCGCCACCTCCAACAGCTTTTGTGCGATAGTGTTTGCATGTATTCATTTCAGCCCACTATCTGCCTCTGTTACAGGCAGGATGGCTTCAGACTGAACATTAATTAAACAGAATTGAAAATAAATCATGTGAATTAGAGACCGTAATATATGCATCCTGTGTGTGATTCACACAAAAGTCTACTTGCTGCTACTCAGTGCTTCAGTTTTTCACCCAAAACTTTTAATTTTTGATCAACAGTAAACAGAGATTTGATGTAATAATGTGGTTATTTAATGGCACTGTCTGCAATAATGCAGTCTGGGACCTGGATGACTGAGAACCTATACAGCACATACAGTACATACAGTACATACAGAACATACAGTACATACAGTAGCTAATTAGCTAAGATCAGCAAATCACGTGTTACTAATACAGTAACCTGACAGTGTCTTTTGAAATTATGTGTAATACATTTACAAAAGCAAATAGCATATATATATATATATATATATATATATATATATATATAATTTTTGTAATTTGAGCTCACTGTATCTCACTCTCTGTTTAAAAGGTGTAGGCTAATTGTTCACAAATCTGGATTTTCTCTCATCCACACAGAGTTAAAATTACACATGCAACCTCACTGATTGAATTACTGTGGAGGGACATTGGAAGGGACTGTGCAAAAAAAGTGATGCCTGCAAACCTCAATGTTGTAAAGAAGAGCAGACTAAGATCCATCTACAACAATGCCAGAGACTGATAATGTAACAAATGTATCAAATGTAACAGGTCCTTGAATTTACTTTGGAAAAACAATGTGAGACATTTATACGTTACAATTTGCTTCAGTAACTTATAACTTCAGCTACTGATTAGTTTAATCTTGGTTTTACTGCATGTGTAACAGCATTAATCATGGCAGTATTTATAAATAAATAATAATATTTTAAGGTTTAGGAAAGAACCTGCCTTTGTGTATGTAACTGTGTAGATGCTGACTGCTGCAGTGACTGCTCTTCCTCTGCCAGAAACCACCACAGGCTGCTACCTAAGATTGGAACTAAGTCTAAAACTAAGTGTTTGTAATACTAGTTTGTTTGAGTTGTTAATTTTTGTCGAGGCTCGTGTACAACAACAGTCATCTCAGAGATGCCACCAGAAATCTGCAGGTTACTCATCGGCTGCTCTAATCTTTGTCTCACCAAAGTTACCCACACAGAATTTTTAGCTGCCCACCCAGACAGACAGATTCAGCCCTGTGTTTTTATTTCCTATCAGTTTAACTTAAGTCCCATTTCTCTCTTTAGAAGTTACACAACATTTTGAGTTACAGCAGTTGTGCTGTGGAAATACATTTGTACATTAGCAATTTAACTGAATAGGCTGTCACCTCATTATGAACAGTTCCTTTTTTGAAATTGGTTAATAATGCTTAAATTAATTTTGAGATCTGTGCATAACTTGTGAGCCACCCACCCCATTTCTCCATAGCTTGCTTCCAAGGAACCAGAATTTCTTGCAGTTTTTAACGTGGTTTTGGACATTAGCTGTTTGTTCACTTATTCTGAGTCCAGTCCTGGTACCTGACCATTTTCAAAGGGATGTTTTTTTATTTGTGTAGCCACTTACAGTAACATTGACCTATGTATCATATCTAAAGGCACCTAATTCAAGCAATGAACCAGTGTTACATCTACACATTACAGTTAGTAAATAACCAATTTTAATTTGTATCTTTGGGCACTTTGTTACTCGCAGCCTGCCACAAAAACACAACTTCTTCCATTTCTCTAATTTAATGTACAATAAAAATGACAAAGATAACCCAGTCTGACAGACATGAAATAATATTTTTGCAAATTTTTGCTATTAGCCAAAAACTGCCCGGGTGTACAGCATGTGTGTTAAAAACTGAGGAAACTGGAGAACAGAAGAAGAAGTGGCATATTGTCTACAGCAGACAAACAGTATCGAAAATAGAAAGAAATCCAGCCTAAACCCACAGGACCTGAGAGATATCTGACTTTCCATCTACTGTTCACTGCAGACCAAACATTTCAGCACATCTGTGAAGGGACCTGCGCCTCTTATTTCTAACTATGTTAAAACAAACAACAAACTTGGAATACAGACATCACTGCCCCCCCAGGAGTGATGAGAATCATTAGTTTTTAAAGAACAGGCAGTGGATGTTTCCCAGTGCAGTCACACACTGCCCTCTGTCTCTACTCTTCACCCCTAGAATACCTGTCGAGAAGATTTGGATTAAGACTAATGAACTGGGAGTAAAATAATCTCCGTTCAAGGCGGAAGACCGCCTCACTGTCTCGCTGTGGGATTTTAGTTTGTGCGCCTTTGACGGCTAAAGACGATGTCTGTCCGGAGATACTTTGCCGCTTTTCCCAAAGGCTCAGTTCTCCTCTCCCTGAGGATTTTGTTCCTTGTGCTTGCAGGGTTGCCGGTCCGCAGCCAAGGGGATTCTCAATCCGACAACAAAGTGATGGACAATATCACCGTCCGACAAGGAGAGACGGTCTTTCTCAGGTGAGTCCCCTCCCACACACACTTATCCTCCTTATTCTGCTGCCGAAGACATGCGCTGTCTGCGGGCTCCTTATTGAAGTATTTAGTGTGGCGATCGAGCGGCAGGAACATGACTTAAGTGTTGTCTGTTTTATCATGTAACCGACGGTAAAAACGGGGGTGGGGGTTTGAGAGGATTAGCCTGGAAAACACTCCATTCAGAAGCGATACTCTGCTAATCTTCTGCAGCTGTTAACTAGACTTGGTTGTTTTAATTGTTGTGTGACGGTGCAGAACTAAAGGTGGTGGGAGAAGTGTGTTTCTGCAAGGAGCGAAAGCAGCTGTAAAGTGGCTGCTGAGGGCTGCAGATGGGGAAAAAAAGAAAAAGCTACACTAAAAGGAAGAAAAAAAACGCGAATGTGAAATGAAGTGACCAGCAGGTCCTCAAGATGGGAGGTTGTGCTGACGTATCGCCTCAGGGCGCTGCACGCAGAGGGATTTGCGTTGCTTTCAAGTACTGTCGGGACTGTCCAGCAACAGGAGCAGTAAACACAATGGCCTAAGGAACTGATCTTTATTTACTAGTTAGTGTTAGGAACAATATTACAGTATATATTGCATTACAGTATTCGTTTTGTGGAGTGACTTCAAGAGATGTTACAAGGAGGGGTCGTGGATTTAGTTGCAACATGAGTGGTCATGCAAGGGGGTGAGAAATGACCCTTGTTTTTACATAAAGGGGGGACAAAACAGTCCTCTTGAGGTTGAAAACCATCTGAGTAGCCCTGCGTTTTTTTTCATATAGAAACTGGCAGCTGCATAAGTATCAATTAAATCTTAATACAAACACATGTTGCAAAAGCTCACATGTGCAAGTTAAGGTAACTATGTCCAACTGTAGTTCTATATGAGAATGATTTAGTTACTGGATTTCTGTCTTCAGCTCATTGCATCATTTGCTAAATCAGCCAAATTGATGGCCACCCATAGAATGTACAGGTGGCCATTCAAGCAGCCTTTCTGTCCCGTACAGCTCTTTAGCCACTAACAGTAATACTTCACTATGCTGCAAAAAGCAAAGGACTATCATATGAAATCTGTGCAATTAACAAATTGTGTCATGACAAAATTTCTAAATTATCCAAGCATCTTTTTTCTGCACATTATTCTTTTTAAAAAATATCAGCACATCAGACACCATACCATCTCTGACAGACCCCTGCTGACTGATCATATTGGTTGATCAATATATTGGTCACTTTTTTACCAAATACGCTTGATAATACAATATATTCTCTGTCTGAACATCACAGAGATCTGTTCTAAAAGATCATCAGTATGGTGAGGATGAGCATATTGTTGCCTCATTAAATGTAAGCAGTAGGGAGTAAGGCTGGGTTAAAGTGCTCATGATTACAACAATATTACAGCAAGACGAACAAAATCACACTGTCATCAGTTTCATATGGAATTCAAAATAAGCAATCAAGAAATATGGTGGCTCTACAGACGTGGAACATATTTTCCACCAAGATGGTGCCAGTGTGTGTGCGACACACCGTCTACCGCTCTTCACTTTGTGTTTTTGCTGTTTCTGTGTGTCATACAAACATCAACTCATTATACTGTGTATGATCACCAAACACATCTGGAGCTTCATCTGTTCGCTGTAACACTCGTGCGGTACCCGCGCGTGCGCCTCACTACTGCTGTTTTGGATGCGGCTCCCATCACGGTGGGCCTGGTGAACGCCAGATCTGTAACGAACAGAACTTTTATCCTAAAGATTTCTTCACTTCCCGTGACTGCGTGAAACCTGGATGAGTGCAGTGCCTTTATGAACTGCTGCTGCCTAACTTTTGTACTTCAGGTCCCCGTGGTCCTCGGGTCATGGTGGCGACTGGTGTCAAATCGAACTGTGAATGTAGGCAGTTGTCTCCTCCGGTCGGTTGGGCCACTCTCTGGTTTGTGCGCTGTTTGCTGTCCACCAAAGTAGATTAAAGACTTTTTAAGTGACTTTGTTGATCTCTTGACTGAAATCATGCCAAGATATGACCAAGTTTTAACCATTGGGGATTTTAATGTTCATGTTTGTTGGCCCGGGAAACCTCTGGTGACTCTTTTAATCTAATTCAGTATGTGAATGGTCCCACTCAGGAACGTGGGCACACAATTTGTCTTATCTTTTGGTTTATCTCTTCTTAATTTGGTGATGCAGTGTTTTCAGATCATATGCCTGTTTTAATTGATTTTGTTCCTCTCTGTCAACCTGCTAAACTTGGTGCTCCTGTTCATCGCCTCCGTGCTGTTAACCCTCCCATCACTGTCCACTTCTCTGCTGCTTTTGGCCATGAAGTGACCTCAGACCTTTCTGTGTCCTGCAGTACTGAGGGGCTGACCCTTCTATTTGCCAAACTGTCCTGGACTCTGTAGCTCCATTAAAAATCATTTCACCACCTTCTCATGATCCATCTACTCTAATACCCTGTCCGGCTGAGTTTGACCACTTTGAGCCTGTCTCTCTCCAGTTTGGAGCCATCAGGCTCCCCCTTTGCAGAAGTATTTCTTACCCATGGTCCATTCATTATTAGCATTATTAGTAGCAGTTTGACCTCTAGTGTGGTGCTAAACATTTTAAACATGCTGTTGTGCAGCCCTTGCTAAAGAAATCAAACGTTAGGCCCGTCTCCCATTTTTGTCTGAAATCCTGGTTGTCTTCACCAAACTGAAGACCTTCCTGGATGAACA
Organism: Cichlasoma orientale; assembly: GCA_034780415.1. NCBI lineage: Eukaryota > Metazoa > Chordata > Actinopteri > Cichliformes > Cichlidae > Cichlasoma > Cichlasoma orientale. Next base: position 548,486 of record JAVDPK010001510.1, read on the forward strand.
TGAAATTCTGGAAGTGTTTCAGTCTGGGTTTAAAACTGATCACAGCACCGAGCCCGCTCCGTTTTTAATGATATTCTGTTAGCATCTGACTCTGGTGAGTGTGCGCTACTTGCGCTATTAGATTTAACAGCTGCTTCTGACACTGTGGACGATGAGATCCTCATCTCCAGGCTGGAGCAGTGGGTGGGCATCACAGGTGCAGTGCTCCAGTGGTCCTACCTCTCAGATAGAAGCTTTAACTCTGCCTCTGCTGCCCTCCCTTGGGGGGGGGGGGGGGGGGGGACCACAAGGCTCCATTCTTGGACCTCTCCTGTTCTCTTTGCACCTGCTGCCACTGCACTGTTTTCCAGAAACATGATATTTCTTTTCATTGTTATGCAGACAATTGTCAAGTTGATTTACCACTGAAACACACTGGTGCATGCTCTATCCAGCCTCTTCTTGACTGCCTTTCTGACTTCAGGGGATGGATGTCTCTACATTTTCTGAATTTTAGAAAAAGACCCCCTGCATTGACCTTTCCTCTCTGACCCCATATAAGAAATCCATTATCACTAATTTACGTGTGAAAATGGATCAGACTTTAAGACTTAGGTAAACACAGTGGTGAAATCCGGCTTTTTCCAGCTGAAGCAGCTGTCAAAGATCAAGCCATTTACTAATCCATTTAAAATCCTTTTATTTGTTTTTAAGTCTCTTAATGGTTGTGCCCCATTTGATCAGTCTGAATTGCTGCCCCCATGTGTCCCATCTGTTTCCCTTTAGTTCAGCAGACCAGATGCTTTTACTCGTTCCAAAGATGCAATGCAAACTCAGAGGTGATCGAGCTTTTGCAGTTGTGGTTTCTAAAATTATGGAATGATTTGCTGTTGCACGTCAGACACGCTCCTTCGCTCGCTGTGTTTTAAATCTCATTTAAAAACACATTTTTACTCCCTGACCTTTGACCCAGAGTGAGACTTTGTGATTTTAAGTTACTTTTTTTTATATTTCTAAATTTTGTAACTTCTACAGCGCTTTTGTGTTTCTGTATCTTTTTGCCCTCTGGCCTGTGTTTGTCCTTTATGTTTGGTGCTGTTGTACAGCACTTTGGTCAGCGCGGTTGTTGTTTTGAAAAGTGCTTTAAAAATAAAGGGCTACGGTATGGTGCATTTTCTCCTTTAAATTTGCCTTATAAATCCAAAAAATAGTGCTATCTCTGTGTTGGGTGGGAGCTCATTGAAGGTAATTGTCACAAGGAAGGAGCTAATATTTATTTCAGTTTTTTATATGTTATTATTCAGTATTAGAAAATCTCGAGTTTCTGCATATTTTACACAATATTAACTGCAGCAGTCAGTAGGCTCCTGCTGACACATTTCACAGTGTCAGTCAAGCACTGTAGTGACCTAACATTGCTTCAGCGACACAGATAGTATTGTATCACATCCTAATATTGTTGAGGAACAATGTTCTGTCTCTGTAGTATGTTACACAGTCACAGCTGCTCCAAGCGCGAACAAAAACAAAGCTTTAAAAAACAAACAAAAACACACACCATAATAACACACACCATAATAACGCACACCATAATAACACACACCATAATAACACACACCATAATAACGCACACCATAATAACACATTGCATTCTCGCTCCCATCCCTCTTGAAACTGGCATGCAGTTATTTTTAATCCGCTGTTCACCCTACAAAAAGGTCAGTGGGACTAGCAAGTCTAAACTTGCCATGATGCGGATCAGTCCTCCAGGCTGAGCAGTAATGGCTCTCTTGGTGTAATTCATACATTCTGTGGCGGCGCTGTGCTTTCATCTTGTTGGTGAGTACCCCCTCATAAAGTCGCATCAAAAGACATTTGAATCTAAAGCACCTGCTGTTATGGAGCTTTATGAAGACTGCCCAGCCATCTATAGTGGTTGCTTCTAAACAAATATATTTTTCTGCAGCTCCTGATTTGCCCGTGAAATCAGGGACTTTAATATTGATGGACGGGTGGGATCCAGACTATAATTATCAACTGTAGTTTTTAAATATGCAGGGATGCCTGAACAGAGTGAACTCTCATTTCAATGTTAATAAAAGTTCACATAATTTTGCAGCGGTTGGTACTTTTCAGTGGCATCGCTGGGTTTTTCAGTGTGATGTTTTCCTTCATTATTTCACATCCCTGCAATTCCTGAGACAGGAGCCAGTTCCATAAGTAGGACAGAGGACTATCTGTCAGTGTGATCAGGCAGCCTGCCAGCTGACTCCAGAGTCTTTTGTTTTGCTTCCATCCAGAACAGCTTCAAATAAGCTTTACGTCAATTCATTGCAGGCTCCTTTTCATTCTGTTAGTATGTAACAGTCAACTGACATCCTTAGTGGACTACAATGAGCTTTACAAAAACGGGGGAAAAAAGACAGAATGAATATTCAGGAAAACTTTTTAGTCACGCTGGAACTCGAGCAGGTAAAAGGCCATCATAGTATTAGCATTAGTATTAGAGGTAGGTTGTGTGGTGCAGGCAGACCCCCTACATCAGCTAGGTGAGGTAGTTTGTACCTCCTTTATAGTCCTCAGAAAACTTGGATTTATTTGCATTTCTTAGGCACAAACACTGTCATAGATGTGGGACTTACTACCCTGCTGTGTGCAGTGCTAACAAGCTACCCGTTGCCCTTTTCTGACAACTGCCAAAACTGAGGGTGGCATCACATGTTAAAATATAGAGAGTTTGAGCTCCCATTTTCCCTTGTGCCCATGTTGTTGTTAGTCCTGTGGTCTGATTTGTGGAGAATGATGTAGTATAAATAAGACTAATTATCAGTTTATCTCGATGTGAGCTGACTCACCAGTTTATCCCTGCTAAAGCCTCCCGTGGAGCGAGTACAGTAAGTAGCTGCACAGCAACTTGCAGCATAAGCACATAACTGAAAGCAGTACCAATAAAACAACATGAAGAATAGTTTGTATCTATTACTGAACTTGATACAAAATGCTTTAAATATGGGTTATGGGCTAAATGTGGGTTATGCATAAGGATCCCAAAATCTAAAGTGTCTGAAGCTCTATATCTTTTAAAGCATTACAGTAAAAGGAAAGATGAAAATGCACAGATGAGGTGGATTTTGCCCTTTGCCTTAATAGTTACTGGAAAGGCTATCGTTTTCTTTGTCTCATATATTCAGAGTCTTGTGTTTATTGCTTGGCTCAAAGGATTTTCTGATTCTCGTTATGTGCAATAAGCTGTTTATTCTATCTGTAAAATGTAAGGAAGGCAGTTTATATATACAGTAGAAATCGCCCAAGTTGAAGTCACACAAATTGGATTTTCGCTCTAGTCGGATGGCTTCTGCAGGTCCTGATTTTCCCTTAATTCCAATTAAAATCATCACCTAAATCAGATCATACAAGTCGTTTTTTTTTGCCTACCTCAGATGAAAAATCTGGTCTCGTTGTAATACATTTCCAATTAAATGTGATGGCATAAGTCGGATGAGTTTAGCGCTAAAGCCCTCCTCGGCCCCCGCCACGCCCAATTCCAAACTCCATGCATTAGCTCTTTCATGCACAGCTACACACACTAACGACGCCTGGAGATCGCTTGATTGTCTATACTGGGTGAATCAGTTCATTTCATCAGAGACAATCATGGGAAGTGCAGGAGTCGAGCGTAACCTACAAACTCGCACTTCCAAGGAAAAATATGAGATTATAAAATTTGCGGAAGCCAAAATTTGATATTAGACCCCAAACTGTCGGATATTTTGAAGAAAAAATTAAAAATAATTGAGACCATGGAAAATAAAGAAAAAGTAAAAAAAAAAGAGATTTTTGGATAAAATTTTATGGGCCATTTGAATCTGACTGAATATATAAACGTGAGTGAAAAAGAAACACTCAGTATATCAGGGGAACCCCCCAGCATCCGCGGCCTATTGCAGGATAACTAAGGGGGGATTCAGGATCACCTGATCCAGCCCTAATTAACAGCTTGATCAAAAAGGAAAGTTTTAGCTTTAAAATAGGGAGGGTGTCTGTCTCCACAGAGGAGGGATCTGAAACTTGAAGGCTCTGCCTCACATTCTACTATTAAATACCCTAGATTAAATACCTTACAGCTTGATGTCATCCATGTACAGGAGGCAGTTAATGGTCACTGCTGAATCTATACCTGTATCTACTCTTAGTGATGAGCCAGCTCTAGGGGGCTGAGGTCTATGCAGAAAAGCAGTGGGGACAGTGTATTACCTTGATATATTCTGCACTTGGAACTAGTGTGATTCCCTTCAAGCTGGTCACCAGTGTTTTCTTGTATACAGTCTCTCTGAGTTCTTGATGAATGTTATTAGTGCACTATTAGCCTTGTGCAGTGCCAAGCACTCCATGTGTGTCCTAAACTTTCTTGTAGTCAGTCCAGGTGGTGCTCAGGTTGGTCTGCCTGGTCCTAGAGTCCTTTTGTACTGCTCCATCAACCAGGAGCTGGTGCTTTGGCCCAATGCCTTTCTGAGCTATGCTTCTGTATTGACTCATGTGCCTACTCAGCCTGGTTGGTACGATGCCTGAGGGAAGCTTCCATGTTGTGGAGAGGCAGGTAATCAGCTGGTAGTTTGACGGTGTTTTACCTTGTGGGAATCCTTCATGTTCTGGCCTCTGTTAGCATACCTGCTGTTAGCACCTCACTTATTTGAGCTGCCAGGTGATCATGGAGTGCTGTTAGTTTCTTCAGTAGGTTCCAGTAGCCAGTACGTGTGGATCATGTTAGGCCCTTGTGCTGTCCAACTCTTCATTCCATAGACTCATTGTTGGGTGTTTCCCTTCACGACATTGACTGGCTCTTGCTCTGAAAGGTTGCTGTGGTCTGCTGTTAGGTCCACCAGCCACTGGGCATTGTTGCTGTGTGACACCAGGCATATCCAGATGTTTTTCCAGTATTGCTCAGATTCAGCTTTGTGTGGGTCTGCCCTTGTGCTATTCTTCCCTTGCAGCTGAGACTACACCCTGGATGGATCGGGGGGTGGGGCTTCCTTTACTTGCATGCTTGATCTTATATCCAAGTTCTTCTGGGATTACTGTGGCAGTGGTGTATATGAGCTTCTTGGTTTCAGTGATGCTGGTAGTACTGATGGTGTGTAGGGCTGTATACTCCCATCTCCTCTGATGGGATTCTGATGGGAGTCTTGGTTTGGTGGCTACCTTGCCTCTGGCCACAAATTCCTTCAGCCTCATCTCAGTAGATGCCTCTGTTATTGCAGGTGGCTGTTGTGGCTGGGCATTATCTAGTTCAGTTTCACTGCTCTCTTCTACCAGGGTTGGGTCATTATTTCTGTACTTCTCTCTACAGATCCCATTGTACCCTGGCCTCTGGATCTCAGCCTCAGCAGTAGCTGTCTTCTATTGATGCCATTGCACTGAGCTACTGGGTGCTTCTTGGTCATCATTGGTCATTTGGACAATTGGATGTCATCAAATGTCATCCAGTTGTAATTTTTATTGACTAGTTTATTATTGATTTTTTTTACAATCCTAGTACACACTAAGATTGGATGATCTTCTCCACACTCCATATTGAGGATAAACCAATGTCTCAACACAATGATAAAGGATTTAGTGTACTGTAATTAGTAACCATAAGTGGACAGATATCTTAAAAACTCATACTGCACAGTACAGTTTCTGTACTGTGATTCATCACAGCATTAGTGAAGGCTACAAATGATCTTCTTATGACCTGTGGCAGTGGGCTCATCTCTGTGCTCGTTCTGCTATACCTCAGTGCAGTTTGGTACAGTTGACCATAATAATGTAGTACAGCGATTATAGCATGCCATAGATATTAAAGGTACTGCACTGCAGTGGTTTGAATCATATCTGTCTAATAGACCCTTCTTCACATTCTAGGGTTGATTATGGAGTTCCACAGGGCTCTGTCCTAAGACCAATTCTATTTACATTACACATGCATCCCTTAAGCAGAATTATTAGAAAGCATAGCATATGTTTTCATTGCCTGGTCATTTTTGACCAGCATATGTCCTTCAATGCACATATTAAACAAATATGTAGGAATGCTTTTTTGCATTTGCACAATATTTCTAAAATTAGAAACATCCTTTCTCAGACTGATGCTGAGAAGCTAATTCATG
>JAVDPK010001510.1:591719-603779 GCA_034780415.1 Cichlasoma orientale
ATAGACAGAAAGTAAATCTGGCCAATAAAAATACACAAAGAAATGACATGACAAGCACATGGCATGAGGTCAGTTGACTTATGGGAGATGTATTCCATTGTGGGCACCAGGGAAAAAGTGTTTTCAGCAAGCCGTGCTGATGCCCCTCCCCCCTGGCTTAGAGGTGGAGCAAGTTGGTTTGCCCAGCAAGCGTAAGCTGAGGATAAGTGATGTCTCAGTCCCCCTCCTCCGTTTACTGAAGGTTGCTCCACTTTAACATCGATAGCAAGTCCACGTGAGAGGTGAACACGAGGTCTGAGTGGGTGGGTTTCCGGTAAACCTCAACATGAAGCTTTCCCCCTCCGCAGATCTTTATCCCATAGTCCATAAAGCTGGTCTTCCTTTATGTCTTTAGTGAACTTGATATAATTGCCCACTAAATTAATGCAATTCGTGAAGGCATCAACTTCCTGGGTTTGAATCTTTACCCAAGTATCATCAACATACCTGAACCGTGTTCAGACACAGTTCCAACAGTGAGCACATGTATGTCACAGAGTTAATGCTACTGACAACTGGTCTGAGTGGGATATTGTCTCCCTGTATTTTTGGAAGACCATATATACAAGGTGTATTTTCAGTGTAGACTCCAAGCTAGTGACTGTACTGTTATCACTGAGCAGTGTTTGATGCTTTATTGATTCTTTAAATTTGGCTTTGTTCATGTGACTCATTATGTGATGTACACATGATACAGTTTGACAATCTTTTGCTGTATTGCAGATGAGATGTTAATTTATGCAAATTTATTTTTTTAATGCAAATGCCTCCACCAGGAACATTTGCAATATTCTTGATGTAAAATGAAACGTGTCACAGGTTGTCTCCCTGCATACAGGTCTGCCTGTCTGCAGTGAGCCATCTTAGATTAGATCAAAATGATTATTTGATAGAGTATATCATCACCTTTTTGCAAAATTTTATTATGACAAAAATGTCTGTCTGTCCTGATGTAGAGTACCATTAGTGGCGTACCAAGTAAAACTTATGACAGGTTCTCTTTTAGAAAGCCTAAAATTTATTATGAGTTTCAAATGTATGCTTAATTTATACTTATGCAGTGATTCTACGTCGTAGGTATGGTGGAGCCTTACATGTACCCCTGAAGAAATGTAATTATGCATTGCAGCAATGCATAATTACATTTCTTGGTATGCTTGGTTATTAGAACAAAAAATGTTTCACTTCTCCATTCTGTTCTGCTTAGAACGCAAAAGCAATAACCTGTAATCTACAAATGTAGCCATATGCTGTTGTTTTTTTGTTTGTTTTTTAATACCACTACCAGTGTGTGCATACACTCAGCCATATACTCCTTTCCTCTGTTTTATCTGTGTAGGAGTAATATCAGTTGTAGTATTTATTTTTCAGCACCTGTTTGCGCCGACTACAAAACGATCCACTCACTTCAGTCAATACAGTTGTGTAGATGCCACATTGCCAAGTAGTGTTTTAGAGGTGTGCTGCACAGCAAAGCAGGCATATGAGTGTCAGTGCTCACAGCAGCTATGAAAGGTATGGACTTGACTCTAGTATGAGTTAAGATAAAGCTACAGACTATATCGCTTTTGAGTTTATTTGCTTCCCTTCCTCATTTGTCAGAGGTGCAATGAGCATCATATTTCTTTTGATAAGATGTACTGTGAACAATCACCAGAGAGCTGCACCATCACTTTGGATGCCTTCGTTGGGCAGATGTCATTACTGTAGCTGTTTTAAAAGTGTATGTCTGTGCTTTGGTGCATGACTAATCAACTGCTCTACTCTGCTGCCATCCAGTACCTGGCTTGAAATTATTCTGTCTTCAAGTAAATACCTACCTCTTTTTATTTCTTTTTTCAAATAGAGATGGTTATATCTATTAAAAATACAGATACATATTTTGTATGTTTAAACTTCACACAAAACATTGTTTGGGTTGTAAACAACACAACGAGACTGACAGAGCCTTCAGACAAGGCATTTTATTCATAGTTGTCATAATTGACCAAAATGACCTACTTTTTCTTAAAATGGTGCATTTTCTCAGTTTAAACATTATTCTATGGTCTGTTGTGAATAAAATATGTGTTTGTGAGATTTGCAAATCATTGCATTCTTTTTATATTTACATTTTACTCATTACTCAGATTTTTATCCTAAACCTCGATTTTAGACATTAAGACATCAACCCAAATTATCTGTACGAGTTGGGACTGTAGATTTATTTTATTTTTTAACTACATATGAAAAATGACTACTTTATTGAACGTGATATTAATCTTTTGAAATCCTTTGCAGTATGCCTGAGGGACAATGAACAAATTGCTCTGTAGTTCTATTCATCCTTTGTGCCAGTAAAGATCACCAAATGAAATCTGACAGTGTGCAATCACTGCACCTCAGTCCATTATTCTACTGTCAAAGGAATGCTATAGAGGAATACCATAAAACTGTATTAAAAATTGAAGCTGCATTTAAGGGCTTTAAGGTGGTTGCATCAATTATACAGTATATATATATATATATATATATATATATATATATATGCAAACTTAGGAAAAGATTGAAACATCCAGATGTGTGAAAACATCCCCTGTAATTTATTTTCACTTAGCGTCATGGATTAATGCACATAATCACATTCTGACTTTCTGTTCTGATGTTGACAAACCTGCACTCAATAGATAAAAAAATACAGGTACATCCACACCAAAAAAAAAAAAAAAAAAATGGGGCAAGTACTGATCCGAAAATAGGTCGACACATTGGGAGAGAAAAAATCAACAGCTTGCATACTTACCTATTTATCACATCACAGAAGCTGTACTGTAATGTTTTGAGCACAGTTGCTCTTCAACTGTTGTGTATGACCAGATACTAATTTTAATCTGCATGTAAACACTTACAGTAACCATAACCATGATCCACCCATAACCATGGGCACACTCTCAATCTTGTTCTCTCAGATGGTTTTAATGTAGAACAGGTTGAAACTGTGCAAATTGTTTTCTCTGACCATAAATCTATGACTTTTAACACTTGTACCCACTCAGCCTGTAGTATCTAGAGTTGCAGAATGTTTCTGTGAAAAGCATGGCCCTTCCACAGCTATTCATTTTGCACTTGCCTACTCTGTTTCTTCTGCTGATTACAGTCTGGGTATTGGAGGGCTCACTGCATCCTGTACATATGCATTGGACTTGGTTGCACCAAATGAGAAGAATGAGATGCCAAATGTTTAAAACTCAGGCCTGCTTGAATGATTCTATTAGGGCTGTCAGGAAGGAATACAGGGGAGCTGATTGCAGATGGAGGAAGGATAAGCTCCAAGCATTGTTAGAGATTTTTAAATCTTGCTTGCTTAGATTTCAAAAAATGATAATATTTTTCATACTTTTAAATTCCATTTTTAGTCTGAATCATGTCCTGAAGCATCTTTAAAAAAATGTGAAAAGTTTCAGATTTCTTTCTTAGTAAGGTTGAAAATAGATATTTTTAACTTCTTGCCAGTTATTGCCAACTTTCAGAATTTTGAACCTGTTTTCTTTTCCCAGTTCTCATATGACTTGTTCTACTTACAGTGGCTCTGAGAGGTCAAACGCACTGCAACTCAAGAAAACACCAGCAAATAGAAAAATGCTGCAAAAGCACACAAAAAACTGCATTTTTCTTTCTATTGCCATTGTGTTTTTTGTCCAACGTCTGTTGTGTTTTGTGTGCTGTTGCATCAGTTTTCTATTTGCTGGTGCTTTCTTGAGTTGCAGTGCGTTTGACCTCTCAGGGCCACCATATCTACTTCTACAATGGATGTTCTTCCATCTTGCTATATTCAGGAAACTTTTGACATAATAGGCTGTGACGTTCTCACAATTATGAATGCGAGCCTAGCTTCTGGTACAGTTCCCGCGTGTTTTCAGCACACTGTAGTCCAGCCATTCTTAAACAAGCAAAATTTGGAAGTGGATGTCCTGAGTAATTATTGACCTGTATCAAAACTGCAGTTTTAGGTTTTAGAAACAGTTGTTTTCATCCTTTTTAAAGAAGAGCAATGAGGCCTTTCAATGAGGTTTCAGGGCCTTTCACAGTACTGAGTCTTCTCTTTTGAAGGTAACAAACAATATTCTACTTGATGCTAATTCTGGTGGTTACTCTTAGTTCTGCTGCACTCGAGTGCTGCTTTGACACCATCACTCATGACTTGCTTACTGAGCACTTGAAACAATGTGTAGGAGCCAGGGGTTTGGCTCTTAACTGGTTTAAATCTTATATTAAGTGTTAAGTATTCAAAGTCATGCTTTGACAGTGATCTTGTTGATGTCATACGTAATGTTTTCTAAATGTTTTTAGACTTATAGATTTTTTTTGTGCTCACAATGCCTCCAAGTATGGAGCACTTTTATCTTTAGAGTGCTAAGTCACAACATAAGGCCGGTGATTCCCTTTGAGCAGCACTTTGTCACAGTTAGAAGAAGAAAAAAACTCCCTTTTTGTAGGAAGAAACCTTTAGCAGAACCAGGCTCAGTTAGGAAACGTCAAGTAAGAACAGAAGAATAGAACAGAATGCCTTTATTGTCATTATACAGGATGTACAATGAGATTGGGGGTTAGTCTGGATTGAGAGGAACAGCTATAGCCTTTTAAATCTGATACACACATGACATTGTCACTCAAGTGGTAGGGAGTTATTACAAATCAATTTTCTGGTCGGTCCCTGGTTCTTTCAGTAGCTGTGCTGTCCTTCGGCCATTAAACACTATCTGCATACGCTGCACTTCCAAATGTTTGCCTTTTGTGCATGTGTGAATGGCAAATGAAGGTGGCACTACCTGACCTTTTATTGGTTTTCATATTAATGATGATATGAGATGACCACCCCTCCCTTCTGCTGGAGGTCTTGTCTTGCTAAAAAGGAGTTCTTCCTTCCCTGCATTGCCAAGTGCTGCTCATATGAGATCATATGATTTTTTTTTTTTTTTTTGTTCTCCAGTAAAGTACCTTGACACAACTGTTGCTGTGAATTGGTGCTTTATTAATAAAACTGATCTGAATTCAGAGCTACTCGAATATTATGCAGTGTTCTCATGGGTATTCTATATTACCTTTTATAATCTCTACTGGAAAAGTGCTGGAGGTTAGATTTTAGGTTGACCTTTTTTTAATGATTTTGTGGGAAATCACAATACAAGTTTGTTGCTTTTATTTTGAAGGCTACTATTTCTTTTTACTTTTTTTAATCTACATTCATGTGTGCCAGCAGATGCAGCTTCAGTGTAACTGTATTTGAAGAGATGTTTATGAGAGACGTGAGTTTTTTAGCCCTGAAAAATGTCAGCTCACAAAAAAAAGAAAGTCTGGTGCAGAATGCAGAGTTTTTAACAAGACATGGATTTTTAAGTATTTATTTACTGAAGTCAGAGGTAAAGCTGTGTCCTTAGTTTGTGGAGAGCAGATTGCTGTGGATTTAAGGATTACAATTTGAATCACCATTAAGAGACTAAACACACAGAGAAGTACTTGAAGAGCTTGACTGATGCTGAGTGGCGACAGCTATCGGAACCAGTTTTGTGGAAAACAAATCAGACAATTTAGATTTCTTCTTGGCACTGGATGAGAGCTGTGATGCTGGTGACATAGCCCAGTTACTCATATTTGTACATGGGATAACAACAGCGTTTGACTTTTATGGAGGTGCTGGTAGCAGCGTGCTCACTGAAAGGACTACAACAAGGAGTGATTTGTTCATGGAGGTAACTGTATGCTGGGGAGGCTTGGACTGAAATGGGACAAACCGGCAGGTGTTACAACTGATGGCTGTCCAAATCTGACAGGGAAAAATGTCAGGCTTTTGAAGTGGATGCAAGTCTGAAACCAGACCTGAAAATGGTATTTTTGTATTGTATTATACACCAAGAGGTGTTGTGTAAGTTGGTGTTTAAAATGAACTATATTGCCAAAAATATCCACTCATCTGCTTTCGCTTGAACTTGAGTTCTTAATCCAATTAAATTAAATTAAATTAAATGTTATTTATATAGCACCAAATCGCAACAAACAGTCACTTCAAGGTGCTTTATATTGTAGGTAAAGACCCTACAATATTACAGAGAAAACCCAAAAATCAAAATGACCCCCTATGAGCAAGCGCTTGTCAACAGTGGGAAGGAAAAACTGCCTTTTAACAGGAAGAAACCTGCGGCAGAACCAGGCTCAGGGAGGGGCAGCTATATGCCGCAACCGGCTGGGGGTGAGGGGAGAGAGACAGGACAAAATAAATGCTGTGGACAAGAGCCAGAGATTAATAATCACTAATGATTACATGCAGAGTGGCGTATCAACACAGGGTGTGGACAGAGGTGATTGAAAATAAAACTGAAAAGAACTGAAAAACTGCAAATGAAATAATAAAAGTGCAAGAAAATAGCAATAGCACTTTGTATAAAGTTAAACATCTTTGAAATGTTGCAAAACTGTGCGTTTCATTCACAATTGTTTTGAGGAATGCTGATTAAATAGTGAGAAAATGAGTGTTTTTTTGTTTTTTTTACCATGCCTATTTCACATTTTCATTGCCTAATTCTAACATCTACTCTTACTAGCACTTTATAAAGAGATAAAATTTATATAGGGAAGGGTTGAGTTCTGCTTATTGCTGTAGCCCTCCACAGCAGCCCCAGTTTCTCATGTGGCTGATCCCTTGGGGAAATTAATTGCACACCCTTGACCTATGTTTGCATTGTTCTTCTCAGGGACAACGTGAACGCTTGATGAGACTGAGCTCTTGGAAGTTTGGAGCTTGAGTTGGCAATTTGTGCTCTAGCTCATCCTGGGCAGTTTTTGTGGTGTGGCTGGGCAAATTGTACTGTTAGGGGATGCAGTTGCCAGTGGGTGTGCTTGGTCTGAAGTAACATTTGGATGTGTGGTACATGTCAAAAGTAACTTACATATGAATTCCAGTATCTACGATAACCCAGCAGAAAATTGCATTTTATCAGGATGATCGGTATTACCTACTTCACCCGTGGCTCGGGAGGTGGAGCAGGTCGTCTACTAATCAGAAGGTTGGTGGTTCAATTTCTGGCTGTTCCAATCTGCATGCCAAAGTATCCTTGGGCAAGATATTGAACCCAGAGTTACTATTCATCAGAGAGTGAATGTGTGCGAATGTTAAAGCACTTTGATTAAAAAAAAAAAGTGCTTGTGTGGATGCAAACATGTTGTATAAAGTGCTCTATAAGAACGAGTCCATTTACCTGTGAGGGGTTTAATTTTGTAGCTAGTCTTTTCTTAGCAGCAATCAATAAATTATATCAGTATAATAAAAAATGACCGAGCCATATGAACCACTTCCTGTTAAGCTAGGTGGATTAAACACAAGCCATATTTTTACTTTGACTGCAAACCAAAAACTTTTGGCACTTACGGCAGTCAATTTCATTGGCTCTGACTGGTGGCAGAGTAAATTTAGACAGCTTCCCTAATGGCACAATTAAATTCTCCCTGAATGAGAAAGGATGGATGGATGGATGGATGATAATTATTTAGGGGGAAAAGTCTTAAAAGTCTCTTAATTTCTTGAGTAAAACCACTTAGCATTGCTTCCCTTGTATGCCTGCAATCTTAATTTCATCTCTTAAATTAATTATCTCTTAATTTAATCCTACAATCAGACAATGGCACGTGGGATGTAGCAAAATGGGTGTCAAAGCTGTGTCTCCACATAGCCAGATAAATGATGCACATGACAAGGATAGTGATTCAATTATAACCATAGTAGAGGAGACTTTGAATGGTAAAAGCTATCCAAGAGCTCATAAACACTACCATTTGCAATCATCTCTTCCATCTTCCTCAGCCTTAACCATTTTCAGGGAAACAGAAAACCATGCACAGCCTATACGTCATGTGTTTGACTACATGTTTGTTTTGCATCACTTCAGCTGCACTGTACATGCACAGGGGAACAGCAGTCAATGTAATATTGATGGTTCAGAGATAAATACATGGCTGGCAGTGCTAGGTCAAAGAGAGGGAGTGTTAACAGACTCTGTGCCATTAATGCACACAACACCAAAACTATGTTTTTGGAAGCATGGAGGAGGCAGAGTGTTGCATATAAATAAGGGCGTCAGTAAAACAATATTTTAAGCACAGATTGTAAAATGTCTTTCTTTGGCTGTCTCTTTCTACAAGTCCCCCTGTGTCTTGGTTTATTTTATTTTACAGCTGCTGTCAGCTGTCTTGATGTAGTGATGCAACCACCTCATGAAAAACTAAAGCAGACTTTTTTTTTTTTTTTTTTGTGTATAATGAGACCAGTATAGAAATATCAGCCTCAACTGAGCTCACTGTGGCATCCAAACTTCAAGCTCTATTTTCTCCGCGATAGACACAGCAGTGTTCCTGAAATCCAGCTAAATCAGTTTATATCAGTGTTTCATGCCTTAATTTTTAAACAGGAATCTCACCGAGACTGTTAGATGGCAAGTACAAGGTAGGAATGCTAGTTGTACATATTGAATACATTTGTCCTGAGCTTTGTACTGAGCATCACAGATCATGAGCAAATTCTGCCTTTTAGTTTAAACCTTAGAGGCCACAATAAAGATAATGGTTTTAAATATAGTTCTGACAAAGGATTATGGTGGAATTTACTATTATTGTTGATGGGTTTTGCAGTAAAGCCAAAAAGATTAGAGTCCAAGAAGATAATGGTCATTATGTAAGTGTTTGAGATTCATTCATTGTTCCTGCAGAAAGGATTGAAATGTATATGTACTTTGTGCAGATGGATAATTCTTCTCATTTCATTCCCCAATTTGTCTATTTTTTTCTTCTTATATTTGCAGTAATATTATATTGCGTTATCTTAGCATTTTCTCTAAAATATCCACTTCATTGGAAGCCAAAGAATAATACCAGATCAGATCTCTCAATGCTCTCAAACAGCCCTTGTGCTTGATGTTATGCCACAAGGTTTTGGAAGCATTTCTTTAAAATTCTGCCTCATAAGGATACATTACATCATTTCTAAAGAGTTTACTGGGTATTCCAATGATCTCACAGTCACGGCCATTAATTCAGTTTGGGACAACGTAAACTTTGTGACATGGCGCATTATCCACATCACACCAGCAGCATGTTGTTTTTTCATGTTTCCTCAATATTTTATTCTGGTGTTGTAGTCAGTCTGTCTCAATGTCCACATCACAACAACAGTCGCACCAAGGTGCTTTATATTGTAAGGTAAAGACCCTACAATAATACACAGAAATGGATGGATGGATGAATTAATTATATTAAGGTAAAGATCCTGTAATAATTACAGAGAAAACCAAAAAATTTAAATGAGCAAGCACTTGGTGACAGTGGGAAGGAAAAACTCCCCTTTAACAGGAAGAAACCGCTGGTAGAACTCAGGAGGGGCAGCCATCTGCCGCGACAGTTGGGGGTGGGTGACAGGTGTTCCCCAGGTAAGCAACACACATGCACCCAGCCATCCAAATGTGATTCATCAGCCCAGGTCTCCTCCTTCCACTGCTCTGGGGTCAAGTTCTGTTGCTCATGTGGCCATTGTTGGTGCTTTTGGAGGTGGACAGAGATCAGCATGGGCACCCTGACTGCTCTGCACCTATCCAACCCTGTATGCAACAAACTGCAATGCACTGTGTATTCTGACAGCTTTCCATCAGAACCAGCATTAACCTCGTCAACATTGCTCAAATTCTTACACTTGCCCCTTTTTCCTGCTTGAGATAAACTTCACCTGCCAGTGGTGTTGTTATGTGGTGTAATGTTAAATTAGATCATTGTCATCATAGATTGTGGTCATAGGATTTGCGCTGACTTGAACTGTCTCCTGATTTGGATTATTGAAATGACATGCGGATGTTTGTAATGCCGTAAGTTCCACCAAGTTTCACTCTGTTCCTTTCTAACATTCTGCAAACACAAACCTATCCAGAGAAAACTACACAAGAAAGGGACAAGGACATTCAGTGTCATATAAGACCTTGTGTATGCTACTGCCGGGGCCTTGAGGCAATTCCTCAGATGTCAGAATATCAGGATGGTTTTTTTTACTGTAGTTTATAAAAATTTTATGTTTAACAAATGATTTCCTTCTCAACACAAACGAGTATTTTCTTATTGGTTTACAATAACCCCTCCCCCTACACACACATTATTTTTTATGGACCTCGTGATTTAACCGGCTTTACCTACAATCAAATGAGTTAAGTGCACAATTTGCATCAATATTCCCTTTTCTTTTCATCACCATTATGTGTTGTGTACATGACATTGTAAATTACACTTTGCCTGGGAGACCTCTCATGGTGACAGTCATGGAACAAAAGCTAACTTTATAGTAAAGCTGAAAAAAATATATATTTATTGTTGCTGCACAAAATGTGACTCAAGCTTTTAGATTTGTGGGACCTCCTCTGTGGGTTCAGGAAGTTCTGTGACCTCTTGGGCTTTAAAGCACCCTTCAAAAAAATCACACTAGATTGACTGAAAAATTCATGGTTGTCAAACTGTCCAGGCTACCATTTGCTGCTTCTTGAAAAATTGACATCTATGGAGTTATTCGTCCTGCTGCACTGAATGTAAATTTCCTGGTAAAGTTTACCTTTTAGTATAATGTTTTGATAGCAGTGATTTCAGTTACACGTGCACTTTTGCATTATGTTATCGTGACTTTCAGGATTTTATTTGAGAGTGAGTTAATTTAACATCATGATTCTAAAACAGGACATCGCCCCATGTCCTTAATTAGTAGCTGTTGTGACTATTCATTCATTCTGATAGGCCCGGCTGCTCTAAGAACTTGCCTTTATGTTTTTATTGGTTAGTAAAATAAAAAGCAGCTGTGCAGAAACAGATCTAAATTATGATCATTTTATTTTTTTTGTTTTTGTGGCTCCAAATGACAAGTCTGCCTAAGATCTGCCTTCTGTCTTTCAGGAAGTAATTTCCATTAGCCTACTCAGCACGACACGACTCGCTACGGTTTTGTTTAGTTTCCATTACAATTGAGGACCACCTCATTGGGGGTGGAGTCGATATAGCAACACAGGCAGACGTCTCATGATGTAATTTGTATGCGACTCAAAGTGTGTTAGCTTTTGTCTACACTGCTGTGTTGTGCGATGGTACCCGTGAGCAGCAATTAGCTCGGAGACCTCATGATAAACTTTCTCATTTCCCGTCTCATCTCCCACCAAGCACAGAACCGTCTGCACCTCCTCATTCGACCACAGTGTTGGTTTGTGTGCCTCCAGTTTCTTGCTGTTGGGTTTTATTGAAGTCGCTCTCATGACTCAGATAGTGACGACACTCCCTGGCCAATCAGTGGCATGTTGTTCTTCGATGTCACGTTTGCAGATTGCCTTGGATCGCTTGGAACCCCGGCTGAGTGGGTACTAAAAAAGTGCCTGGTATGTGGTACCAGGTACTAATGGAAATGCCTACAAACCGTGCCGAGTCGAGTCACGCTGAGTAGGTACTAATGGAAACGCAGCATTAGTGATCACATAGAGCCAAACTTTAAAGTGCTTGTTGTCAGCTGCTCTGTGGTCAGAGACCACCATAGGATGTAAGTGATGGTACCACTAGAACTCAGAAAAATAATTCAGGAACAAACTTGTGGGTTGGAGGTTCAAAATCAAGATTGTATTGATTATGGAGCATATATTTAGTCAGTAACAGCTCCATAAATATAAGGACAGTTTAAATAGTCTTGGGCGCTGTTTAAGAGACGCTTCAGAATTTTGAAATATATGTTGTCATATGCCAAAAAGCAGGCCACATTAAAATTTGATTGATTTTATTAAGCTCAATGTAAATACATACTAACACTTTTAAATACATTAAAAATACACGGATAACACAAGAAAGTGAAACCACTTATTTTCATTGTCAAATTATAATGAAGAATAAAATTAATATATAGAACATTTGGTATATATATATATATATATACACACACACACACACACACACACACACACACACACACACACACACACACACACACAC
>JAVDPK010001510.1:622396-637718 GCA_034780415.1 Cichlasoma orientale
ACGAGAGTATCTGGCCCTCACAGTGTCTGGCGAGATAAATTCCGGCCCTCGGACAAATGTAGTTGACGACCCCTGCCTTACAGCCTTGAATCTCACACAGGTCACCCACAGGACTATGTTCCTTAAAGGAAAAATCATGTTGTGTGAGAAGCAAAAGCTGGTGGGTGTGAGACATCCCTTCCATATGTCCATTCATCCCAGGAGCCCACGGACTCATAATTCCTCCATTACCACATTGTTTTTGTATTTTATCTCCCCCTGGCTCCAAAGGGTCACTCGCAGGTCATGTAGTAAAGTCAAATTTGGTTCCCATCCTCTGGGAGGTCCTTAAATAAGAGGAGGAAGCATTTTCTTGGGGTAGGGGTGGACAATATTGCCTCAAAAAATTATCACAATATTTCAGCTAAACTTGTGCTACCGATTTCTGAGAAAAGAAAATACTGAACAATATTTTATTGATGCTTGCCGGCAGCAGCATTCATAAGTGTAAGTAAATGAAAGGCATTTTCCATCCTTCTTTTGCAGTAAAAAAGAACTGTCACTGTTACTGATGACACACTTCCTAATGTGAAGTGTGAATCTACTGAAACAAGGTGCTAGCGGCAGCAACAACACTATAGTGCGATAGTAGTGACACAGCATTAGGGCTGTCCACGCTGAACAACCAGCGCATTTACTGTGAGTGCAGCTTGTTTGTCTTTATGGAGACGTGGCTAACCCGCCTCGTAGCGGACGCTAACGTGGACCTGCAGGGATTCGCTGCTGTGAGAGCCGACAGAGACACTAAAGCCTGCAGAAAAAGTATTGGCTGATCTTTTATGTTAACAACCATTGGTGTAACCCAGGACATATCCCAACACAGACAGTGTTGAAATATATACGGTTGCATTTTAAAGACATTTTTGTCATTTATCATTAATATTTATTGTGAGGAATGAATAACACTAACATGATCAATCTCTTCAGATATGTTTTATTATTAATATTGCCATTAATTAAGGTGAACTGTGTAACTTTGTTACTCTGTAAGTTTTGTATCAAACAAGTAGCTCCTCATATTACTCGGTACCCTTGAAGTAGCTCTCAGTGTCAAAAAGGTTGGTGACCCCTGTTCTAGTTCCTAAGAAGCACTGGCCTAATGAGTTGAATGACTTCTGACTGGTGGCACTCAGCTGACATCTAATGGAGGAGCGGCTCTTCCGCAGCCTCCTCAGATCCCAGGCACAATACACCCAGGACATACTGCAGCTACCTCACCAACAGGCCGCAGTATGTCAGGCTGAAGGACACCATGTCTACCACTGTGATCAGCAACACTGAGGTGTGTCAAATTCAGAAGTTTGCTGATGGCACAGCCATTGTGGGGTGTACCAGGAATGATAGAGAGGAGACGTATATGAGCCTGGTGAGGGATTTTGCTGTCTGGTGCTGCAGAAACCACCTGTAGCTCAACACTTCAAAGACCAAGGAGCTGGTCATTGACTAGGAAGTCCAGATCAAGATTATAAACAGTTCAGATTGAGGGAGTTAAGGTAGAGGCTACCACTCTTAAGAGTACCTTGGACTGTGGCTAAACAGCAAGCTGGACTGGACATAAAACACTGATCACCTGTGCAGAAAGGGACAGAGCAGGTTGCTGGTCCTGAGGAGGCTACAGTACTTTTAACATCTGCAGGTCTGAGCCTGACCACAAACACAATGTAACATAAGTAATACTGGACAGTGTGCAATATTAAGGTTCAATACCATATCTGCTAGACATTATGTTTCTACTTTTTGCCTTTATTTCCTTGCATGTTTGTTTATATTTGTTTATTTATTCATTGTTTATTTTTGACTACTGATGTGTTTGCGTGCCTATAATGTAAAAGTGCTACTGGAACTTTAGTTTCCCTGACAGAATCTTTCTAAAGGGATTAATAAAGTTTAACCTAATCTAATCTCCAGGGGCACTGGGTGGAGTCGTTTACATTTGGGTTGCATTGTGATTTGTTAGAAGTTGTTGAAGTAGCTCTCTTTCAGGTACTAAATTGTTACTGTAATCACATTACATTTTTCAGTAACGCAGTAATGAAACTCATTACTGTACTAAATTCGGTAATTGCATTACAGTTGCAATTATGGCATTACTTGCACTCAAAGGCTTCTCAATTACCTGAATGCTGGTCGAAAACAAAAACTTTTTGTTCCTGCTCTACAATCAACTGATTTCAGTGTGCAGAAACGCCAAAAACAGCAAGCGGTCTTCAGCTTCTGAGGAGTGGAGATATGGAAATTATTTTTGTTTTCATTGCACAAAAGGACAAGAGTAAATGGTGAAATGCAAACTGCGTCCAGCGCAGAAACTACTGCACAATGCCGCTAACACAAGCTGGGCTCTGTGCAAGCATGTGCACGTACAGCATGATAACACAAAGAACCCAGAATGATGTTAAAGCCGAGTGAATGATGACCCCGACCCAGCAGCCAGACCCTGAGCTTCAACAGGTATCAAAGGCAGTGATGAGCAGATTACAAACAAATTAATATTATCTGTGCTCTCTTCTATCACCTTTTCGATTTCTAGCTTCAAACTCGTGATCCTGTCTGAGACTCTCGTCACCTCCACAACACTATTCACATACTGTGCTTTCAAGATAACCCCTACTTTCTCTGTCTGTCGAATGTTTGGTTACTCCTCAGCCTCCATTGGTAATAACAATACTTGTAATAAATGTAGCTTGTTTGAAACATTGGAGACCAGGCTGAGTGAATTGGAGTCCCAGCTCCACACCCTTGAAAAACCTACAGCTAGCCAGGCCCCTGTAGTCGGTGTAGACGGAGGTAGCTTAGACAAAGTTATTAGGTATGTTATAAAAATGTAATTCTTTCCAATTAAATCCAAAACCTATACAGATAGAAAGAGTTTGGGAAAAGATCAATTTTGATACCTAAACCACATTGATAACCCAAAAATAATGAAGTTGTAGCCAATTAGTTGCTCCTAATAATGCCATGATGGAATCCGGCTTTTACAAACAGAACATTCCAGCATTAATAAACCACTTTCTGATCAAGAAAACCCACCAGTTCACATCTCCAATCGTTTTTCCCCACTCAGCATCACACCCGCTGAGGAACACAATCTGGTTATTGGTGACTCTATTTTGAGAAACATGAGGCTGGAGACACCAGCAACCATCGCTGATTGTCTTTCATGGGGCAGAGGAGGTGACATAGTAGGAAATATGAAACTGCTGGCTCAGGATAAATGTAGATTTCGTAAAATAATATAACATCGCAGCGGCAATGACAGCCAGTTACACCAATTGGAGGTCACTAAAGTTCAAACTTAATCAGTGTGTAACTTTGTGAAAACAATGTCGGACGGTGTAGTTTTCTCCGGTCTCCTCCACAAACGGCTCAGGAGTGACATGTTTAATTGCATGTTCTCAAATTGCTGTCTGTCTGAATGATGTCCAGAAAACAGTGTGAGTTTTACAGGTAATTGGGAAACTTTCTGGGGAAAACCTGGTTATGTTAGGAGAGGCAACATCCAGCCCCCCGACACTATTGAACACATCATTTCTGCAAATAAATATTTTTTTTTTTGGTTTTTAGTGATATAGGTTATATTTTTATTTGTGAACATCTTTACAATGATGTTAAGAATTGTTAAAAATTGTCACTACCAATAAAGTCACTGGCGTAATGTATGGCTGTCTGTCCGATTGTTTTGGTAGTGACAAAAGTGGATGTCAATTATTTTTATACATACAAATGATTCTTGTTTCTTTTTTTAATCATGTATTTTCCTAGGGAAGGCAAAACATAAAAACGACTACAAAAAAAAAAAAAAGAAAGAAAAAATGGGACAGAGCAATTGAGGGAGTACAGGGACCGACTAATAAATGACCCAGTAAAATACAAGTCTACTCCAGACTCCATAACCACAAGGAATTGAGCCATGAAATTTGGCATATTTGTTATTTACTCTTCGAAGATGTGCAACGATTGTCGTACTCCTGGGTGTTTAGTGCCCTTTGTGTACATTGGATATATTTATTTGAAGGGGGAAGTAAATAACCTAGAGGATTTCATGCTGCTAATGGTATGATAATATATGCTAATGATATGCATCCTTTATCTTATGCCTGATTTAGCTCAATCATGTGATCATATTGTGTTGCGTGACTGGCTACACCTACTGGACCATCATTGACTGAACTGGAGAAAGTGGGGATTCCCCATACCAAGCAACTGACCAGGTCACTGAACAGCTGGATAGATGAGAGTGAGAAACTGTGAGAAACTGTGAGAAACTGGGGAATCCCACATTTCTGGGTAAAGTGCCGGTTTATTTACAGTAACATCAGTTCCAGGCTGCAGCCTTACTGATTAGCCTTGGATGCCAACTTCTGATTGGCTGAGCGTTGTCTATCATGTTGGTCAGTGATGACCCATGGCCAGAAGCAGTACAGACTATGACTCATCATTGAGCAATATTAAAGCCATACCTACTGCTCAGCAATAGTGTTCAAATGGTTTTGTACATGGTTGTCTTATAATTATAGTGATGTTACACACCATACATTGAAGTAAGCAGGTTTTATAGTACGGGTGCATTATGTAGTAATATTTCTGTACGCACGATAATATGATATGACTACCTTGTAAGTATGTATTGTACCTGGCTTATTGTTATAGATTATATAAATAGAAAGTATAGTATACGCTCTTGTCCAATATGTACTTTCTCTAATGTTTACCATGGAATTTTTTTGAGTCTGTTCTAGGAAGTGGTTGCTTTCATCAAAATGTTCAAGATAATAACAGAATATCAGTCTCTTACAGCATGTTTAAAATTATTTTGATTTTAATGAGTATGGTTAATAATGAAAACATATTTTAGCTGGAATGTGTATTAGAGCTTTACTAACCAAGGGATAAAAGTATTTGGATAAAAGATTAGGACAAGGCCTCCGAATTAGGGCAAAATAATTTTGCAGAAGGTAAAATAAGACGTCTGCTATGAAATGGGGCTGTAATGTCATCCAGACTTCTAAATGTATTTTCTATTTTCATTAATGGTGGGAGGATATTCCCATCAGTGATGAGTTTATTTTTTTCCCCTTTTCACCCTTTGCTTAGTTCCACACACCTTACCCCACTGCCCACTGCCCACTGCCCTTGTGCTAATATCATACTTTAGACTAAATACAGCTGCTAGTGCAATACCAGTATGTTCTTTTGTGACTGTTTTGTCCCCCTGTTGTGTGTCCTGTTGGAGTTGAATCCAGTGGTCAGGTCATTAATAATAATGTGTTATTTTTAATAGGTAATATGTATGTGAGATCTATTCTCTGCATTTTGACCCATCTACTCAGGGGGCGCAGTGGGTAAAAACTTAATTAAAATCGTTTTTTCTGTGAACACCTTATAAATTAATTTTAGAAAAATAGTACAGGTGGAGTTCAAGCAAAATATGCAAAGGTAAAACAATTATTTTTTTCTGAAATAAATTTCATGCTTTAGTAGTGACAAATTTTGGGAAAGGAAAGTTGTTACAAGATAGTTTGAAAATACAAAATGAACATTGAGTGTTCCAATATTAAATATGTGTCCTTCAGATACAGAGCAACTGATATCTGTTAAAAATTTTGATAAAAGAGAATAAAAAAACTCATTCATTTCAATCAAATTCCAGCTCCAATTTAGTAGAACACACCATGGATCATGCACTGTGGACACAGAAATGTGCCTAAAATTGGGAATTTTTGGCCTTTTCAGATTAAGTGACATTTTAATTTGGTTTTCTTCACAGACTTAATGGAAATGCATGAAGTTCAAAGTATCACACCTTTATTTCTGCATTTTTGTGCAAGGTTGTAAAAAATACGACGTGTCTACAATATGCCCGTCCAATACCTTTTAAGAAAAACTAGCAGATATGAAGAAATTTTGTGCAAATGAGGCTTCTCAGTTCTAGGAAGAAAACCTGTGTTGATATGCATTCCGTGTACCCACAACATACAGCCATCAATCAACAGTGAAAATACTGTGTAGAAAATGGTTAATTGTAACCATTTCTTATGGAATACTCTTTTGATACAAACTAAATAGGACATATTGATGTATCTTTATATGGTTTGAGAGTGTGAGCAGATTTTGCTTGGCGTAGCCTGAAGTTCAGTGACCACATTTTTGAAGACCTTCTTTTTTTTAATCTGCTGAGGGTACTGATAATTCTTTATGATGTTTTGTATTACCTATCCAGCATTAATTAATTAAGCAGCAATAAAGATATCTTTGGGATATGTAAGATGACTTGACCTTGACTTGACCTCTGCATGAAGGTCCCACAAAAATTGTTTTTGAAGCTGCATAGATAACCCACATGGCCTATCATTTGCAATTGTCAAACCAATGAGATCAGATTCAAGATAATCTTGGGGTAAAGGTACTTTGGAAGACAGACACCCTCTACAGTACTTTTGTGATTATACTTAAGACTTTTCTTTTTTGATCAAGCTTATATTTAGGGCTTGATCAGGTGCCCCTGAACCCCCCCCCCCCCCCCCCTTTTAGTTACACTGCAGTAGGCTTAGGCTACTGGGGCCTTCACTTGATGCAGTGAGTGATTCTTTTTCATTCACCTCTTTTCACTCTCTGTGTTTATACCCCACTCTGCATTTAATCATTACTTAATATTAATCTCTGGTTCTCTTCCACAGTGTGTCTTTTGTCCTGTCTCCCTCCTCTCACCCCCAACTGGTCACGGCAGATGGCTGCCCCTCCCTGAGCCCGGGTCTGCCAGAGGTTTCTTCCTGTTAAAAGGGAGCGTGTCGCCAACTGCTTGGTCATAGGGGGTCGTCTGATTGTTGGGTTTTCTCTCTATTATTGTAGGGCCTTTACCTTACACTATAAAGCGCCTTGAGGCGACTGTTGTTGTGATTTGCCGCTATATAATAAAATTGAATTGAATTGAATTAATACTGTTTAAAGCCTTCGTGCCACTAAGGTACATCAGAGGTCAACCCAGATCATCAAGGCTGTAACTCAAGATGGTTTCGATCCCTGGCTGCTCCAATCTGCATGCCAAAGTGTCCTTGGGCAAGATACTGAACTCTAAGTTGCATCGGCTGGAGTGTCAATGAGTGAGAATGTTAGATAGAAAGCACTTGGCATGGGTGAATGAGGCGTGTTGAATAAAGCACTTTGAGTGCTCAGAGTAGAGTAGAAAAGCACTATAGAACCAGTTTATTTACCATTTCCATCTTGTGTTTATGAAAATTTAATATTATAATCATAGCATCTTGGTTGCATAATGTTGAAAAGCATTTGATTTAATCATGTTTAAGATATGTGCAATGATATGACCTAATCAAACACAAAAGTTATACTGTTGGTCCTGAAATACTGTGTGCCTGAAAGTGTTTTATTACAATTAGTAAAAGCTAAATAAATGCATTTATCACATATAAGCAACATGCTATTGGTGTCTCTTGCTTTTTGAATATAAAGCAGTCACTGCAGTATTTTAAAATCCTATTTCAGCAGCCTGTAGTGCGCTGACTTCCTCAAAATGCTTCATGGCATTGGCATTGGTTGAAATGCAGTCATTGGTTGACTGGTCCAACATAAAATAAAGCTTAATGCTACTATTGGCAAGATTTCAGATGAAAGTGCTATTGATGCAAACAATTGCTTGGCATAACCTTTAGTTGTGACTGTATAAGCTCAGCTTGTAGCGCATCTTGCGCATCATTTGGAGAGGGACCTGCTCCTTGCTTCACTCTCTCGGGCTTTTTCTGAACTTAGGGGCCAAGTGCTTCATGGTTTTAAGTTGTTAGATATATTTGTCATTTTGTGAGATATATTGTCACGTCTGATATTGATCACTATCTTTAACAGCTACAGATAGCTAAACCATTCTGTTGATTCTTCTTTTGATGCTTTCTCTCCTTCTCCTTTCTTTCTTTTCGTTCTTGATACCCTGAATTTGCTTTCCTGGGAATGACATCACTCACCACGAGTATTAGCGGTCACCTAGATAGAATAAATTAGCTGTCAAGGAGAGTGCTGGGGTGGACTATAGCATTGCTTCATTTGTAAGGGGTGAAAGTGGACTCAAAGTTCAATTACCCAAATGATTTATTCAGGTAATTCCATTATGACACTAATTACTTAGAAATAAAACATTACAAACATTTCATTCCAGGGTCCCTCCCAAGACTGGGGTCCTGGGTAGTATGCCCTACTTTTCCCCACTATGATGCCCCTGTTGCTGACTCTTTTTCTCTCTGTACTGCCAAAAAAATCATTTCCTCATCTTTATCACTGCAGTCTTAGCCTGCAGACTTTGCAGTGATCACTATCATCTTTTCTGTCATTCAGGGTGTCTGTTTTTGCCATAAAATGAGCCAGCTGTGATACTGTACTCTGGTGTTGTATAAATCTGTACATGATAATATGTGATTTGTTCATTATGCGACCCTGAACAGGATAAGCGGAAGAGAATGGATGGATGTTAGCCTGCCTTATCATACACTTTTAAACTAATAATACACCAAACTAGCATTATAGCTAACACAAGCATTTGTCTCTTTTCTTCATCCACATTTTAAGACAATAGTCATAATTATCTTCATGAATCTATGCCATTATTTTTAATGAAAATAACTGTGATAATATAGAATTATTACCACTTGGTAAGCATGTACTTCACCAATGATAGTCATGATTTGAACCAGTTATATCTCACTGCTGTGGCTTGTAGCAAATACTTATGGTATGGTGTACTTATGTGCACCCTCCAAGACTAAAAGCAACTAAAGCGTGTTCATTATTATTATTATCATAAATAGAACCTGACCTAGTTTACTTCTTCCAAAATAAATGAATAAATAAACAAACAACACAACTTCTATTATAATATTAAATACTAAAAAATACATTTGAGCAAAAGCTACTCTGCAATCTGCCTGCAACTGCCTGTGTCTCCACTGTTTGTTATTCTGCCCTAAATGTTATTTTTTGTTTATTGATTTTTGTCTTGTATTTACTTTTTTTTGCTTCACTGAAATTGAAAAAATATAACATTTGCTCACTGGAGGTCATGTTGGATGGTAACAGGCTTATAGCAGAATCCTCTGCAGCTTGACGGTCATGTTTTCTATGTTATCACTTCACGCCATGTAAGAGACTTTATTTTAATACAACATATAGCATAGCAATGCAGATACAGCGGCACCTTGACATACAAGTTTAATTCGTTCTGTGACCTAGCTCATAGCTTAATTTGATCGTATGTCAAATCACAATTTCCTCATAGAAATTAATTGAAACGTCGTTACCCCCCCCTTCCGAAAACACCACAATTTTTTTTATGTTTATTAATAAGAAAAATGTAGAGAACTTTATAAAAAATAATGTATAAAAATAATCCTGCATACAGTGTAACAAAAGAGAATGTAAAGAAATAAACTGTTTTTAAGTGAAAGTCAGACAGATGTTGGTGGAAGTGGAGGAGATCGCTAAACTTAAATGCTCCTTTTTTTTCACTTCACTTCATCCTCTCCTCCTTCTTTTGCCTTTTTTTGGCACACTCGTAAGAGTGTGCGAGTTGCCAAGACAGCAACACGCACACCTCGCTCATGTTCTTCGATAATTTTATGCTTTGTATCCGTGGTCTTCATCCTTTTCAGCACCGATCTTGGCATTCGCTTTCTGTGGACCCATGGTTTAAAAAAAAGGAAATGTTCCAAAATAAATGCAGAAAATAATCAAACACAGCAACAACCGTCAGACAAAAATGAGTGCACAGCGAGAGGGGGGGAAAAAAACCCTCTCGCTGCATGAACACACACAATGCACCTGCAGAGGTATAAACGCCGGCATCAACACCGGCCACTTATGGAGGTTACATAGTAGCAGCTGAAATCTAAATCAGGGGTAAGCTGGAGGAGGAGGCTGGGGGAGAGGGAGGTCTTGGCTCCACTGCTCAGGATGCCGCCCACCGCGTCCCAGCCCGGGATAAGCGGAAGAAATTGGATGGATGTTTGTATTGTATTGTTTCGATGCACGTCATCAATTGTATAACAATGAGCATCGTTCATAATGCTCGGCACAATGCGCCACACTTTTAAGTCACAATTTATTTGTTTTTCGGATGTTATTTTCTCATATTCAATGATGCATGAACATCGTTTGCAGTAACACGTTTTCATATATTCATATCAATTGATTTTAAGTTTTTATTGTTCGTTGTTTGGAATATTACGTGCAGCATTCATAATGCACGGTGCCGCACAGTTAAGCAGCATTTAAAGTGTGATTCATCATAGAAGAACGTGATTAATGGTTTCAGATGTCTCTGTTCAGACAGATGACTGAGCCTCATTCTGCTGGAGGTTTCTTCCTGTTAAAAGGGAGTTTTTCCTTCCCACTGTTACCAAGTGCTTGCTCATAGGGGGTTGTTTTGATTGTTTAATTTAATTAATTCATCCATCCATTCTCTTCCGCATCAAATCACAAAAAAACAGTCGGCTCAAGGGGCTTTGTAGCGTCAGGTAAACACAATACAATACAGAGAACACCCAACAATCAGAATGACCACCTATTAGCAAACACTTGGTGACAGTGGGAAGGGTCACCGGATCCAGCCCTGACTATAAGCTTGATCAAAAAGGAAAATTGATCCAATTAATCTAAAAGCTTAAAATTAAAATTAAGTTGTCTGCTCTTGTCTCCTGAATCCAAACTGGGAGCTGGTTCCACAGAAGAGGAGCGTGGAAGCTGAAGGCTCCACCTCTCATTCTACTCTTAAGTATCCTAGGAACCACAAGTGAGCCAGCAGTCTGAGAGCGAAGTGCTCTATTGGGGTGATACAGTACTGTGAGGTCTTTAGGATAAGGCAGGACCTGATTATTCAAGGCCCTTTAAGAAGAAGAAGGTGCTTTACAGTACAGTATAAAGCGCCTTGAGGCGAGTGGTTGTTGTGATTTGGTGCTATATAAATAAAATTGAATTGAACTGAATTGAATATATTGTATACAGCGGTCATTGAAGTGTCCATAGGATATGCACAACAAGCCCACAATGCTCTGCTCTACCTTTTATTAAACACAATTATATAGACTAACAAAGAGAATTAGAGTGTAGGATACAGTGTACCCTTCTACCCCGTGGAGACCTATGAAAAGACAAAACAAACAAAAAACCATACACACACACCTACGCACACACACACACACACACACACACACACACACACCTTCACAGTTTACATTACATAGAGGCACATCAATAAATCAGCTGTTCCTGTGATCCATTTGCACCTCTGCTTGTATTTCTGCTGCAAGACTTTTTAGCAGTGGTGAGAGGATTACTCATGAACTTCCTTTGAGAGTTCTTGTGTTAGTGCTTCTGTCTCCACTTTGTTTGCTTTATCTAATAATAATAATAATAATATTAACTTTGATTTATATAGCGCCTTTCAAGAAAACCAAGGATGCTGAACAAAGAAGAAAAAAAAGGGTGAAGGGCAAAAATCAGAAGTCTTAAACTCCAGGCATTTCATCCTCTTCTTTTTCATCAATACATTTTAACCACAAAGACAGGGACTACAAGGTTCTATTTAACTTCACAGATGTGTGATTCATGACTGCAGCTACATGGCACTTTTAGTGTACTTGCTGCACTTTCCTTTTTTTCAGTTGAATGCTATATTCTCAGACTTATAGTTCTTATATCCATAATGCATAAAGCTATGGGGGAGGAAAGCACCCCAGACTCTATAAGTAGAGTTTTTACTACTGTTTTTGTGTTGCCATATACACTTGCTGGTTCTGGCGGAGGTTTTCCTTCCCACTGTCACCACGTGCTCGCTCATAGTGGGTCGTCTGATTTTTTGTTTGTTTTTTTCTCTATTATTGTAGGTTTTTAACCATGCGGTGACTGTTGTTGGCTGTATAAATAAATAACTGTATAAATAACACTTAATTGAAATTTTATTGAATTGAACTTTTAAGAATCTTTTAGACAAGAGTGTAGTGCGGTAATCTTCATATTTATAATAGTGAAACGCACCAAGTTTTTAAACACGCCTTGAAATTATGGTTATCGCAGAATCAGGTCTGTGACCACTAAAATCATTTTCTCTTTCGAACATCTTGCACGCTGGATTCCTGTGTGCTTATGTTCTGCTCACCCGACCCGCTTCTCAGCTGCCTGCAACACCTGATGCTACTTATCTTACTGTGTTTTTAAGGTTTAAACCTGTTTGTGTAATCATATCTTCTTGTAGCATATCTACGGTTGTATCATTTATTGTTGCATAATTGTATGGATTATCTGTTTGCTACATGCTTTTATGTTCTACAACTTCCATATGTGCCAGCTAATGAATAGATATGAAATTTTAACCTTGTATGTTGTTTTATAGATTGGCAATTTACACCTTGCCCAATGACTGCAGTTGGAAATTTGCCATCTGGCTAACACTGGCACATTTGCAGTAATGTTGATCAATAAGTAAGAGAAAAAAGTATCTTTATTTGTCGAGATATTTGTCAAAATAGAGCCTAATTGCGAAAGTGCAGTTTTGAGGTCTCACTGGCATAACAGCCAGCTGGTCTCGCCAGTTATCAGCTGATTGGACGGTTGGACCTCATGATACCCACCAAGAACAGCCTGCTCCTGAGACATGGCTTTCAAAACCTCTGCCGACCCCCACCTTTCAGTGGATATAGGATATAATTCACTTAGGTGACATCTGATGGGTGATGGTTGGTTTATTTCAGTGTTCTGTTTGTTCCATAACAGATTGGTTTGCCTAAAGTTAAGCTTCATACCTGGATAGTTTTAGTGAACCGTAATGTCTCACTTAAGCACTGTCGGTATATTTTGAACTGAATGATTTGCTCGTCTTTATTTCCTAATGTTCAGGTATGTTGTTCTTGCTTATTTTCAATTAAAATCAATTTAAAGTCATTTAGAACATCTTTCCCTAGTATTTATTTAGTAAATATATTCTAAAAGAACACAGGTAATTAAGTCTATTAAATAGTAATCAAAAGGGTAAAAAGGCTGTAAAGTACACAATGAAGCCAAGTTGATGACAGGAAGTATGCTGTTGTCTCACTGTGAGCTGTCCTCCTACCCTCAGAAGTAATTGAGCATAATTTATGATCCTGCAAATGTGCCCATCTGTGTACACATTTCCGTTCGGACAGGTGGGAGAGGGCTTTTCACTCACTGCACTCCCGTGCAGTCCTCCAAAATTCTAGCTGTGTGCCGCTGGAAGCAGATGATGTATGCGTCTGCCAAATACTGATTGGTTGACAAGTGAGCCAGAATAGGGAAGGGAGCAACAGCGGAGTTCTTTAGGAACGAGAGGACCGCAAAAAAAAAAACTTCAAAGATCAAAAAGTACAGTATGAAAAGCACAGACAGTGGCTGAAGTACACAGTTTTCATTGTTTTAAACATTTGGTTTCACTTTGTATGTTATAAATAAAACGCTGTATATAATATATAACGTCGCTCGTCTCCACCAGCTGACAGACCAACAACAGCACTAGCAAGAGTGGCCTGCAGAGTGGTCGTATCACGTACACTGCCTCCATCTAACAACAGAGGTCTTTGGACTGCTGGCAGACTGCAAACGTGCTAAACCATAAAATCCACTTGAGTGTACTGACCAAGTGGGAACTAGCAAGTATGCAAGTACAAACACTCTGTGCTGAGAAATGCACACTGAAAGAATCATAAGGGTAAAACGTCAGTGTTTTTAAATAAAATTACTTGACATTTTAATTAATAATGAAGCTAATTGATTGTGTATTTAATAATTTATTAATCTCAATTTTAATAAAGTAATGACATATTTAATTAACTATTTCATTATGTATTTATTTTGGCACTCCTAACACTCCATAATATTCCATCTCTGCTCTATCATTTTTTGAGCTGAACTGACACATGTAACTAACTGCAAACTTGTGATAAATTTGTGAATTATATCCTCAAAGGGGTTTTCAGAGACCTCTGAAAGCACTGGGGCACTTTTGCAAATCGGCTTCATTTCGATAAACTGAACATGTTTTTGAAGATTATGCCTTTACGCTGCCACCTAAAAAACCACACCTAAAAGTGTATTTGATGACACAGAGACAGTAATATTTTAAAACTTTACTTACAGTTTGAGGTGTTTTTCCTCCACCATTGACTGTTGTGATTTCATTCACGACAGGCAACAAGTCCACTGCATCAACACAGTGTAAATACCTGGGACTGATCTCTCTTGGCTTACTGTGCAGGGTAAAAATTCAGATATCAGGGTCTTTTGACACCCAGCGGTGACAAATTATTTCATGATGCACTGTAGCACAGGAACCATAAAACAATGAATTAAATGGAGAAACACTTAAATATATTTTCTCATTTCTTCTACTTTTGCATTTAATAATATATTCATTTATTTCCAATTGTAAATAACGGGCACATTTAATCGATTATTTAATGATATATTAAATTTAGCCATTTCATTTAGGCACTCTTGGCATTCGGTCTGTCTGCACATCTCTGGTGAAATGAACAGTACATTTTATATCCTTTGGAGTGCAAATACCACAGGAGTGCTTTGGGACACAAAGAACAGATTTTTTCCTCCCACAAGTTACTTGGAGATGAGTGTGTTGACACAGAAGCATTTCCTAATGAATGCATGGTTTGGGTAAATTAATGGCCCCATCAGCATAACTGGTTAGGCTTAATATATCATTTTGATTATAGCTGCACTTCAGGCAGCTCAAGTGGCTCTTTTCCCATTAGGTCACGACAGTACTTGTTTATCTGCTTTGTTCAACACAGAGATGGAAAACACAAATACTTAGTCATAGCAAAGTGACTTCAATGAGACAGTTTGTTTCTGTGTCAGCCACAATGACCACAAAAGTAATGGATTAAAGTCTGAGAGAAATGGTTCACCTGACCTCTTTGCAGTTATATATGCAGTTATTAGAATGAAAAATAAGTGGATTTGACTGAGGACAGATTTATTAACTGTTTTGTTTATGAACAAATTTAACATGAAAAGTCCCTGGGCACTATTTAACCCCAGACATGTTTGAAAATAGTGAATATATTGTATACTTTACACAAAAGGTTCTATTACTTTGTGAAATAGTAACATTAAAAAAAATACTCTGATCTCTGATTAAACAAATGAAAACAGAATGTCAGAATGTGCTTTTTGTTTTGTTGTTTGTAGAGATGACTGACACCAAAAGTCCAACTTTTGCTGAGCTAATAGACACACTTTGGGGGGGGGGGGGGGGGGG
>JAVDPK010001510.1:657491-669223 GCA_034780415.1 Cichlasoma orientale
GGGGGTTTGTGGATCATTAACGTGAATAATTAACAGCGTTTACATTATTGTTATCCTCGTGTGTTTTTTGGTGTTTTACCTCCTTCTGCTTTGTGCTACAGAAACCATTCTGATATCGAAATGTTCAGCTTTTTCAGGAGAATTATGCTATTACTTTTCTTTTTTCTAACTTTTAGAATTTTTTAAATCTATTTAACTTTTGATGAATTTTAGTTTTGCCATTTGAAATGAATGCAGAAAGTTTGAAATCCTCTTCAAACCCACTCTACTTTGACAGTTAACTAGTTCAGCATACTCTGAGCTGGAGAAAAAAATTAAAACTTTAAAGACCCTGGACTATTCAGGTATTACTCATCTGGTATTACAAGTATTTACTGAAATCTGGATGGTTTTCAAACAGTGACAGTTGAAGGTTTATAAACTTTTCAGAAATTTCAGAAATTTGTATGGGTGTCTATGTGGAGCCTTTAGAGTGGTGACATCATCACCCACATCTCCCACAACTTTTGGTCAACCAAAACATTTTATGCTTCAAATTGTAGCTATAGTTGTGCTCTTTAAGACAATAACCTTTCCAAAACCCAGAGATTTACATAGTTTAAACTATGAAGGACCTCAGAGTGTCAGGAGCAGTGATGTCAGCAACTCTAATCTGACCACTTTTTTCAGGAACGAGTAATCTACTAACGAGTTACTATTTCCAATCCAGTAATCAGACTAAAGTTACTTATCCAAGTCACTGTGTGTTACTATTTTTGTCATTTTTCTCAGTACAAAGATATATTTTTGCTTTCTTCTTGCGTCTCGGGGAGTAACGTCTGGCCAATGCGACAATTAAGTCACGTTTTCAGCATGAGGACAATAATAGCACACACCATACCTACATTATAATCAATCCAGTGGTTTTTGGCCACTTAAAATATCTTTATAGAACTGTGATGTTATATTTGTTGTGATTTCTGCAGCCCTCTGAGCCACATTTCTGATTATTGTCAATGACAGTTTTTACCTTGATAAAAAATGAATATATAAAAGTCACTGAGTGCAGCTTCAACCCTGTGATAGAAATGCTGTTTCACGAGAGATATGTTTGACATGTTTCACAGATTACAGGTCAACAGGTCATTTACAGCCGTTTAAATACAGACGATCACTTTTTGGCACAACATCGGCAGCTGTTGAATGTAACTAAAGTAACTTATATTCTAACTTAGTTACTTCTAAAATTAAGTAATCACTAAAGTAACAAAGTTACTTTTAAAGGAGTAATCAGTAATCAAAAATCATATTACTTTTTCAAGGTAACTATGCCATCATCGATCTGCCATTCACTCTAATGTTAACTTTTCTCCTCTTTTTAGAGCGAAACCCAAAAATTGAGGCACTTTTTAAACTGCCAATTCTTGGTAGCTTTCAGCATTCGCATTGCATTATTGCTAGGAAATATTTTTTTTTCTAGTTTATGTATGATTATTAATGTGAACTTAACATAGATTTTGCAGCGAAATTATTGTGGTATATTACAGTCATCCACCTGCACAGTGGGAGAGCCATAAAGAAAAGCAAAGAAAAAATCTTAATGTTTGCTGTGCTTGAGAAATATTGTGGGGTTTAATGTATACTGTCCTGACAGCTTCATTAAAATAAACAGTGACGTGACTGTCATCATTACTGCATGAATATAAATGCCTGAGAAGTGTCAGTCTTTGTTCAAAGTAACACAGCACAATGGATTGTTTTCCTGTGTCCACTGAGAAAATTTTTCTTGGGGTGCTCAGGCTAAGAGGCCTGAATTACTCTGGCAGAAACAGGCTTCAACTGAGAGTCATGGCATATGTTATGGATTTTCATAGTCCCAGGCAGCTTCAGACAAATGGAGACTGAAAGGCTTTCAATTTCAAAGGGTCCACTACAGGCTTATAATAGTTTTGGATTTTACAGTACATAATACTTTAGTTTTAGTTTGTTTTTATTTTTATTTTTTTATCTAATGCAGTTAGTTTTAATTAGTTTTCAGAATGATTTTGCTCATTTTTATTAGTTTTTATTTTTGGTTTAATGCTTAGTTTTAGTTTAGTTTCCATTAGTTTTAGTATTACTTTTAGTTTTTCATACTTAGTCAGGTGCAAGATTCAGGGTGCAAGAGTGACATAAAAATGTAAATAAGTGTAATAAAAATTGAATTCAACAACCAACTGTCCACGAGACAGCAGCATTACGTGCTAATGTCTGTAATATTAAGGACACACATGAACATCAACAGGGAGAAACATAACATTAGTTAACGAAAATGTTTTTTAAATTTCAGTTTTTGTTATTTTGTTCATTTTTGTTAATGATAATAACCTTGGTCCACTGTACCTAGGCAACAGTTTCTTGGATTCAGTTCTCAAAGGAATCTCTTTAGTTGAAAGCCAAACAGACTGCCTGCAAAGGAGAACCCTTGCTGAGGATGTCGTAGCGTTGTGTGTACACTCAACCAATGGTAACTGGGTGCTCCAGAAGGATGGACTGAAAGAACCAACACAGCGAAGGGCGGCCTCCAGCTCCTGATTCAGACACTCAGTCTGTTACTCTGGGGTGGAAACCAGAAGACAGACTAACTTGTGCTTCCAACGGATCTCTGTGGGACAAAACTGTCTACACGGGACATCATATTTAGCTTGCTTAATCTGCCAGACAGAACAGAACAGATTTTTTTTGTTTCTTTCTTTTTTTTTAAAAAAAAAGGGTGTGGGAGAAGATTAAGATGTCATCCAGGTAGACAAAGACAAACCTGTTTAGCCAGTCACATAGAACGTGATAGCTATCTGTATTATTTTATGGTCTTTACCTTACAATAAAAACCAGGGGTAGGGGTTTGCTCAGTGATACCCACCAGCATCCCTAATGAAATTGGTGGGCAAATGCTTTTGGATGAATTAAATTTTATTTATAGAGCACCAAATCACAACAAACAGTCACCTCAAGGTGCTCTATATTGTAAGGTAAAGATCATGCAATTTGCCACTGAGCAACACAATACTTTCTTTGCTTCTGTTCCTCGTTGGTGGGGTTCACTCTCCCAACTTGCTTTGACTCGGGTTGTTGCTCAGATACAGGATTCTATTTTCCTTCTGCCACGAGAAGTGATTCACGTCATCCTGAAGTACGTCAGGAAGTAGAGCTAATCACGGCTCTTCTCTCTCATAGTCGATTATATATTTTTATTTAAAAAGTGACTAAAGATTTGAATGATTCTGTGTCATCCCTGGAGACCAGTATATTTTTCAGCTGGTCATTTAAACTGTGAAGAAACACACCTCTTAAAGCTTCATCCTCCCAACCTCCTTCTGCTGCCACTATGTGGAATCCTGCAAAATAATCTTCAGTGTTGGCACATTCGCAATAGAACCCTGGCGGCATCATCAGTACCGACTAAGTGGTCAAAGGTTAAAGCAAACTCTTTCTCAAACCAGGTGTATGTTCAGTGTCTATTTTTCCAAAGCACAGCTGTGCCCGCTTCAGCACTCTTTCCTGCAACCAATTGACCCCTAATGCAATATTATCTTAGAATATGATATGTGTCTGCTGATCAAACACAAAGTTGCACTGGACCAAGAATTCCTCACATTTTCCCAACTCACCAGAATTGGCTTCTGAGTAGGAAGCTGGAGGGACAGATGAAGGGATTAAATGATTTATGTTACGCCCCAGCCTAGGGGAAACCAGAGCGCAACATAAACGCAACTCTCCTGCTCCCACGAAGAACCAGTGCCACAGCGAGGCCACAGTCTCAAACAGAATAGGTTATTTATATTCTGAAGGTAGATCACTTCAGGATGGGCACAGCCAACGCAACACGAGATTCTAGAAAAGAAAAAAAAAATTAACTTCCCTACCACCGTGGAAAACCCCAAAAGAAAATATAGGCCTCTCACCTGCCTCCTTAGCCAAACCAGGAGAAAAGATACTGAAAAAAAAAGGCTTCCCACCTCTACAGCTACCAGATGAATCATGTTAGAGAAAATGTATTTACATCCATCCATCCATATGTACAGTATATACAAAGAGAACTAATCTTCTAGGTACAGACACCAAAAACACACAGCACTACACACTTCTGAAAAGTCACAGCCTCGTTGAGAACAGGAAGACAGCAGTGGAGCCGTCCTGACAGCTCCCAATTTATAGCCGGCACTCTTCAGTTTCCAGACAATGGTCAGCTGCCACCCGGAGCTTGCATAACCAAAACACAGGAGAAAACATTAACAGCACCACCTCCATGTGTGGAGGTGTAAACACAACATGCAAAATTATGACCTGGATCATAACATTTATAATTGTCTGCATCATACCACCAAGCTGTAGAAGCTGCTCCTGAATAATGCTCAAAGGGCTTGATCATGTTTCCCCAACAGGATTTAGGCCCGATTTTTCTGTCACGGTTGGTGCAAAAGGACTCAGTGGCTGATGCACTGGAAAAAGTTAAGACTTTTAATAAACAGTTTCAAATTCACCACAGGGAAATAAACAGTCAATGATTTCCTGAACCACTTAATTAAAGCAGTGCATTTCAGCGTCTGTGCTTCTTTGCGGGGTTATCAACAAGTCTCAGGAATGAAGAGCTGGGCAGCTCCAGGATCTGACATGATCCATGCCCACTGGCTAAAGGAAGTAAAGGCACTCCATGATGACTTCACAGCACAAATAAGCAGCAGGTACTCATCCAGACTGGCTAACACAAGGCAGAGCAATGCCAATCACGAAAGAGCCCCACAACAGTACGACACCACCAAACTACCCGCAGATTACCTGCCTCTCCACAACATGGAGAAACTTCTTTTAGGCAAAACTGCAACCAAACTGAGTAGGAACATGAGTCAATACCTGAGTACAGCTCAGAAAGGTATTGGGAGCAGCAACAGAAGGCCAAAGAAGTGGATTAACCATCAGCTACCTCCTGTGCATGGATGACATCAAGCTGTATGCCAGGAGTGAGTGAGACATTGACCCACTGATCCACCTTACCATGATCCAAGGTAAGTGCTGAGAAGCCAGCTCAGTGCTGGGCATAAGATTCAAGCCCTACCAGTCATCAGATACCCAGCTGTAATAATAAACTGGCCACAGGAGGAGATAGATGCCAGTGATGTCAAGACACCAAAACTTTTCACAATGGATGGAGGTCTCCACCTGAACCCTGAGGCTCTATGACCAAAGGAAAGACGGAGGGCAAGTGTTAGTGAATGTCAGAGCCACAATACATGGATGAAAAACAGACCAACCATACATACATCGGGTCATTGACCTCCTGAGAGCTGCTCAAAGAATGCCTCAGGCAGCTGAAAACAGAGTGATAAGGAACAGGGGGAGGAACTATCATGGACGACCAAGCTCCATGGGATGTACCATTGACAGATAGAAAAAGAGGCTGACATCAAGAAAACGTACCAGTGGCTAGAAAAGGACAGCACAGAGGGTCTGATCATGGCAGCACAAGCCCCAGATCCATAGAGGCAGGAATCTACCACAGCCAACATGACTCAAGTTGCAGACTGTACAAAGGTGCCCCAGAGAGTAGCCAACACATAGGAGTAGGATGTGAGATGCACATTTGGACCGTATACACTGAGAGGTACAACAAAGTGGATGGGGAAGTGTACAGGAATGCCTTTACTGCATATGGTCCCCAAGTCCCAATGGGTGGCATCGCCAAAGGTGGTTGAGAACAACAGGGCTAAGAGCCTGTGGGATGTTGACTTCCAGAGAGACAACAGCTGCTGGCCAACCAACCAGACTAGTAGTGGTGATTGACAGGGAGCAGAAGACCACAGCTGTGATAGATGTGGCAAGAAGGAGCACGAGAAAATAGAGAAGTACCTGAGGCTGAAGGAACAACTGGAGCAAATGTGGAGGGTAACATCCAAAGTGGTCCCAGTGGTAATAGGACCATTAGGCGCTGTAACCCTGGAACTGGAAGAGTGGTTCCAGCAGATTCCAGGCACACCATCACAGGGTAGAGCAGATCATGTTCTAATTGCAAGGTTGGTGGTTCAGTCTTATTGTAATAAGTATTATTATTGCCCTCAACATTGTCTCTACATTAAAAACTGGGCATTGAGAAAACCTTTTAGGATTAAATGTGTCTTTATGTTCCATATATTTGAAATAATCTTAAAATGAATCACTTATAATTCTTATACAAAAACGGTGCCCTTTGTTGGTTAACCTTTTATCACAAATTTTTATCACTAATTTTCTATCCTTAAAACACAAATCGCCAACAGAAATTGGAATAGCATGAATGTACCCTGATGTAATGCTTCAGCTACACACAGTCATGTGAAAATTATTTTTTTTTTAAAAAAATGCATTATTCCATTACCACACATTGCTTTTGAAAAATGCATTTAAGACCGCACCATCCCAATGGTGGTTACAGCATTTTATTATAATTGCCTGCTAGTTGACTTGGGGCAGTCTTTGAAGCACTCTGAGATGATGAGAGGTGCCACCTCTATTAAAAGGAAATTTTATATGCTTTATATGAAATTGAGGCCAAAGAATACCAATCTGTGCAATCACACACACACACACACACACACACAATCAGCTGTGATTTGATTACTTCAGAGGACATTGAATCCACCACCACATTCATATCCTGAAAACTTATCCCAAACAATAACTATACCACTGGCTGACCCAAATCTTAAACCAATTACATTTATAGGGAGTTGTCTATTGTTCTCTATTGTATCAAGGCTATCTCTCCACTACATTCCATATCCCATGGATACGGGCTTCACTCTCCTGCTAGTCAGAGTGTGTGAAAACAATAGCTTGTGTGGTCATGTCCCATGGAATAAAGCACCTGTGCTGTTGTGAAATCACTCATAATTTGATCTCCACCTGAGTCAGGTGTAGCGTGTGTTGATCTGTGATTGAAAGTTGTTGTGTTTTGTGTGGGTTACAGTATTTATTCCATTTAGGCAGCCTCCAAAGATTTCCATGTCCTTGGCTGTTGTTTCCCTGCTCGTCTTTACCGGTTTCTGTGATTCCCATTGCTGGCGGATTGCTTGCTGTGTTGTGAGCTAATATGTGCGGTGGGATCATACTGTAGTGCAGACATACAGTGCGGTGGAAAAAGTATTTGCCCCTTCTTGATTTCTTAGTTTTTGCATATCTGTCACAATTACATGTTTCAGATCATCAAATAAATTTTAATATTTAATATTAATTAGACAAAGATAACCAAAGTAAACACAAAATGCCATTTTTAAATGATGATTTCATTTATTAAGGGAAAAAAAGATATCCAAGCCTATTTGGCCCTGTGTGAAAGCAACTGGTTGTGCCACCTCTGACAGCAAGAAGTGCAGTCAAGTGATTGTGATAGCTGCTGATGAGTCTTTGACATTGCTGTGGATTTTGGCCCACTTTTCTTTGAATAATTATTTTAATGGAGGGTTTTCAAGCATGAGCTGCCTGTTGAAGGTCATGCTAAAGCATCTCAATATGATTTAAGTATTGACTTTCACTAGGTCACCCCAAAACCTTTATTTTTTTTAGCCATTCAGAGATGGACTTGCTGGTGGGTTTTAGATCATTGTTTTGCTGCATAACCCAAGTGCACCTGAGCTTCAGGGCACAAACTTATGGCCTGAAAATCTCCTTCAGAATTTTCTGGTAGACAGCAGAATTCGTGGTTCCATCAATTACAACAAGTTGTTCAGGACCTGAAGCAGCAAAACAGGCCCATACTGTACCATCACATGAACACCACCATGTTTGACTGTTGGTATGATGTTCTTGTTATGAAATGATTTGTTAGTTTTGTAGTGGGATGTAGTGGGACTCAAACTTTTGTCTTGTTGGTTCACAGAATGTTTTCCCAAAAGTCTTGGGGATCACAAAGACGTTACTGCTAAAATTAAGCCCACAAGCTTCACTGGTTCCCGTGCCTGTCTAATAAATGGAGTGTGAATGTTAGATAGAAAGTAGTTAGGTGTAGAAAAAAGTGCCTGTGTGAATGGGTAAATGAATACATGTTGTATAATGTGCTTTGAGTGTTCAGGTAGAGTAGAAAAGCACTGTATAAAAACCATTTACTTAGTCACTTACTTAGTCCATTTACCATTTACTTAGTAAGCAAACGTAAGCCAGCAGTCTGAGAGCGAAGTGCTCTATTATGGTGATGTGTTACTAAGAGGTCTTTAAGATAAGATGGGGCCTGATTATTCAAGACCTTGTATGTGATCAGGTGTGATTCTCTGACTTAACCCAGGTTGTCCCACTGGGTTGTTGACTCCATTCAACAGGTGGGTGTGTATTTGGATTTTGGATGCTCCTGTCCTGTCCAGGGTTCAAGGTAAGTCAACCTAAGGTGTGGCCACCTCATGGAAGGGAGTTACTCTCACGGCCATTTCTGCAACTGCAACATGGTCATCGAGGTCCATATTTTCCAGATTCTACTGACTTAATTCTACAGCCAGCCCCTCGTTTGGGGACTGGGTGTTGGTGGTAGCCAAGTGATCTTTATCTCCTTGGTCAGCTTGGCATCTTGTGGGCTGATTAGAGTGGCCACTCTGTTTGCAGATGTTTTTCTTTGTGCCTTGCAGAATGTTTATCTTTGCATGTGGCAGGGCCCTGAGTGGGTTGGCATGTAAATACATACATTTGTAAATAGTTTGCCTGTTTACACTGAAATGTTTTAGGTTATTGGGCTCCACTGTCTCCTCTTACTCCATACATATGGAATATGTAGCGGAATGGAGTCTTGATATGATAGCAAACATACAGTGTCATTGTAACCTTGATAATTCAAGACTTTCTCTCCAACTTTAGGGCTAATCAGAGACATATTCCGATCAAGCTACCAATTATTTCACACCAGCACAGGTGTGAAAACATTAGCGTAGTTTTATGTGCTGATGTTTGGCAAAGTCTACTACAACTACAAAGCTCTCAGTGCACAAAATCATGAGGATGTTATAAATCAGTCATTAGTATTGTAAATTCTGTTTAATTGACTTCAGCGTGTAATGGTCTGTATGCTATGAGAGATACATTTTCAGTTCCAGTTAAACATTGAGTACATCGAGTACTTGCTTTACTTGTAGTGCTTGAGTAATAATACCAAAAAAAAAAAAAGACAGTACTAAATAAATCTTTTGTTTATATCCAGAGATGGGGCCCTTGGCCTTATGAACCATAGCTAAATAGAGACAATGCTGATACACTTGCTGAATGCTTTTATCATTCCAGGAGAGTAAATGGGGATTAAACTGACATCCAATAAATTATTCATAGTGATTTTGTCTTACAAACAAGTTTGATGTGACAAAAACAAGGTAAAGCACTGATGACACACTATTCACTTTTATTTGATGATTCTCAAATGTTAAAATAGAGATGTGTCCTTGTTACTTTGAAATGGAAATGACAAATAGATAACTTGGACAGATCTGTCAAGAGAAAAATATATTTAAAGAGGAAAACCAAAAAGTGTAAGGCATCCAGAAGCAATCATTATAGTCATACAAAGCCATCAACTGCATCCTCTGATGTCCTGAAATGTAAGTAAATTTTTATTTATATAGCACCTTTCAAGAGAAATATCACAAAGTGCTTCACAGCAAAAATTCTAGAACATCAAAACAAAAAGTCACCCAAAGCAAGTAAAAGAAAAAAAAAGGGTATTTAGCTGCATTTTAAAAGAAATAACTTTGTCCACAGATCTCTTGTTTAAGGAAAGGATTCCCGAGTCCGGGGCCACAGTTGTAAAAGCTCTGTCTCCTTCAGTTCTCAACCTTACATGATGCACTGTGAACAGACCCTCATCACATGGCCTCAGAGACCCGCTAGGGATGTATGGATGTAAAAGTTCACTTATGTACGATGGTGCTTGTCCATGGAGGTCTCTAAAAGTCATAACCAGAATCTTAAAGTTAACTCCTGCATTGATAGGTAACTGAATTAGCAACAGTGTGATATTTGAGAACTTAGAAAACTTTTGGAAAAAATTTGGACAATCTGCAGACAGTCCACGGAAGCTTAATAAATAATGAATTACAATAATCCAGATGTGATGAAATAAAGGCATGAATAACAATTTTCAGTTCATAATATGACACAACAGAATCCAACTTGGCATT
This sequence comes from Cichlasoma orientale, assembly GCA_034780415.1. Taxonomy (NCBI): domain Eukaryota; kingdom Metazoa; phylum Chordata; class Actinopteri; order Cichliformes; family Cichlidae; genus Cichlasoma; species Cichlasoma orientale. The sequence continues at coordinate 667,631 of JAVDPK010001510.1, forward strand.
ATTTCTGAAGTGATAAAAGCAAGAGCTGAAGATTAAATGTGATCATCCAAAGTGAAGGCTGAATCCAAAGATCCTTCAAAGTTCCCGATAGAAGATTTAGTAAATGTGGTAAGGGGACCTAGAGTTTCCATTATTTTAGGTACAAATCTGTGAGGGGCAAACAAGGACATCTGTGTTCTCTTCATTAAGTTGGAGAAAATTGTCAGCCATCCAACTTTTAAAAAAGTCTGAGCAATACCTGTAACTTAGAAACATCTTGATATGTTGAGAACCACTCCAAATCAAACACAGATACACTCACCCAGTATCTTAGCCTACCAAGCATAATGAGATGGTCAACAATGTTAAAGGCAGAGGACAAGATCAGCATCAGAATCCTGCATCACTTTGCATCATTTCACTGTTGGTTCTAAAAAGAGATGTGTTGGTGGAATGCGCTCTAACAAAGTCAGACTAAAAATGATCAAGAATGCTGTATTTGTATCTGCGTGTGTCTATAAAAAAAATAAAATAAAATAAAATCCCAGCTCGCCCTGTGGGCGGTCTATCTTAGCTTTTCCTAGGACTGGGCTATTCTGGAACAAGAACAAGTTCCTGGAGTCTGCTGGAGCTATTCTCCCAGTTTGGGGGTCACTTCCCTGAGTGTTCCGAATTCCACTGTGACCTTCACCTTCCACATCCTCTCTAGCGCTTCTCTGAGCCCTTAGTATTCATCAAGCCTCTTGTGTTCCCTCTTCTTGAAGTATTGCTACGTCTATCACTGCAGCTTTTTTCCTCTGCCTGTCCACTACTACTATATCCAGTTGGTTAGCCATCACCACTGTGATGGCTAACCAGCCAAAGAAAGAAGTGCTTGTATGAAGGTCTGTCTGTATTTGGAAGTCCCACAGGATCATAGCTCTGTCATTCTCAACCACCCGTGGGGGTGTATCCCATTTTGACCTCGGGACTTCCAGGTCATACTCAGCACAGATGTTCCTGTATACTATGACAGCCACTTGGTTATGTTGTTCCATGTATGCCCTGCCTGCTAGCATCTTGCACCCTGCTATTATGTGCTGGATTGTCTCAGGGGCATCTCTGTACACCCTGCCGTTGGAGTATAAATGTGTGTGAATGTTAGTTAGAAAGCACTTAAGCAAAGAAAGAAGTGCTTGTATGAATGTGTGTGTGAATGGGCTAATGAGGCATGTTGTGTAAAGAACTTTGAGTGCTTAACATAGACTAGAAAAGTGCTATATAAGAACCAGTCCATTTACCAGTTAGGGTGAAACCCGCCATGCATGGTAAGGAGCTATCTTGTCCTTTGGCCAGCTTATTATCCCAGCAGTGGGATATCTGACAACTGGCAGGGCGTAGGTCCTGATTGCCTGGATCTTGTTTTTCCCATTCAGCTGACTCTTCAGGACTTGCATTACTCTCTGCAGGTACTTGGTGGTTACAGTCCTATTGATCGTGTACAGTTCTAGGCATTCCAGGATCCATGTGTGTGGTATTGAGTCGTAGACTTTCTTGCAGCTGGAGAACAAACTCCAGCTGAATAACACCAAAGAAGTGTGGAGGGGGATGAAGCTGATCACAGGCCTCAATCCA
>JAVDPK010001510.1:700035-711035 GCA_034780415.1 Cichlasoma orientale
TCTATCTATCTATCTATCTATCTATCTATCTATCTATCTATCTATCTATCTATCTATCTATCTATCTATCTATAGCATTTTCAGAAAGATTTCAAATGTAATAAAATTTGTTCCCCACTGCTGTATAATCCATTAATGCAACAATAATGTTGCGGAGATCTTGAGCGAGCTCACTGGTTACCCATCATGTGTCTTGTGTGACATCTTGGTAATCATCTTTTTATAGGCCATCAGATGGGACTCAACCAGCTGATATTAATTTGCACTAAGTGGCATGATTGCGCTCTAATTACTGATAGATTTCAGCTGGTGTCATAACTTTCCTTGCCTTTTTGCACCTCCTTTTCTTCATGTGTTTGATACTTTTTCCCTGTGTCATTTCTCATTATTGCACATGATTAACGGACATCTAGGATTTCATTTACTGTGGATTGGATGGGTTGTTACCGACATCTGGTGAGAGTTTCATGTCAATAGCAGCTTTAGAAATAGATTTACTCAGAACATTGTTGACATGTTCAATACTTATTTTACCCGCTTTATGTGAAATCGTGCAGCAGCCAAAAAGAGGGTTTTAAATAACAAAGAGATGATTAGTTTTAAAGACATTCTAATACACAAATGAGACAGGATGTTGCTATTAATAGCAGGCACATGAGAAGAATCTTGTGGATATTTTAAGACCATTAAATATGAAGTTTAGGCCTTCATGTGTCAGTCTATAGTATAGCTGCTGCTGCTGCTGCTGCTGATATGAAGGTACCTGCCAGAAAGCCCTTGCTTGATGTGAATGTGTGTCAGCTGGCAGCCTCATCTTGATTAACTCACCTCAGAGGAATTTGCGCTGTGGCTTTAACTGACACTGTAGTCTCTATTGGCAAATTCTATTATCCTCTTTTGAGAGAAAGCAAAGCAGAAAAGGAACAAGAGGAGCATAAATGGAACAGAGTGGAACCTGTACATCTATACGAGCCCTCTTGATACCTCACGTCAGGTGATCATTGTGTCAGGGAGGCCTTCCATCCATAACAGCTTTCCCAGGTGCAATTCAATAATGTCCCTAAATCCAGCAAAGTGAATCCATGTGCAGTTTATTACTGTCACCTTCCAACAGCTTGAAGTCAATTATGTCTTTTGTTCTTTATGTTGAGTGCTGTATTAAGTGGCTCTGTCAAGCGCGTCAAATTGATACAAGGAAAAAAGCAGGGCTGGGATTTTCCCCTCTTCATATTCTCATATCTCAGTAGTAGTCCCAGTGTGCTTGCGGTCTTGAGAGACGCACACAAAAGAACAGAATATGAAGTTCTGACAGACAAGCGATAATGAGTAGGAGCCGAACAAACCGCTAATCACCAAATGTTATAACAGTCTCTGTAAAATGTTAGTAAGCTAAAGACTTGGTCTTTGTAAGTGCTGTAAGAAACAATGCAGAAACATGAGAAAAAGACAGAATTCAGCACGTCATGATATTTGCAAGAGCAGGTTTTGACACGTTTGTAGCTGTGGAAATTTTGCCTGTCACCCCAGATCAGGTACTGACAAGCATTATGAGGGTTTATCCTCATTTCTGCTGTTGCTGAATGCAGAGCTTTCATTTCTGTGTTGGAGCTGACCTTCTCTGTCTTTGGTAAAACAAATAGGGTTTTTTTTTCCAAGTACCAGAACAATTGTTACTGTTGTGGCTCACATTCAAAGGAAGTACAACACTATACACCTAGGTCAATTATAGTAACAGCAAGGATTTATCAGCCCTTGTAATCAATATGTTCCTCCTCCGTCTTCATGCACCAGCATGACAAGGTGTCCTGCAGGCACACAGATTGTGAAAATACTGAACCAGGCCACAGCTGTTGACTAGTCACATTATCTCTAAATGACCCTCTCCACTCTCTTCCTCTGTGTGTGTATGATCTTTCACAGGGGACCTGGTGTCAGATGATGAGTACCTGGAAATCCCATCTATATCCAGACAGAGAGCGGGGACGTATGAATGCACAGCTGTCAATGATATTGACACAGATGTGCAGACTGTAGACATCACCGTCAACTGTGAGTGGACTGCTAAATGTTTCAAAAACTATTCAAATAGTGCTAAATTTTGTAATGTTTAATACGATGGAGTGTTGGTCTGGTGCTCGTGGAAAAAAATACAATTTAAACACATCATACAGCTGAAAAACTGTGAGATCTTTTTTCACTAATGTCTAATATATCATGTATCACCCTGCTTCTACTTTTCCTGTTCAGGGTTGTGTGGGGACTCTATTCCCTCTGTCATAGGGCAGGAGGCAGGGTACACCCTGGACAGGTCGCCAGTCTGTTGCAGCAGCAAAGCAACATAGAACCATTCATGCTTATGGTCAATTTAGAATCACCCATTACAGAACCCCATGCCTTTTTTTGGGAAGAAGCCAGAGTAGCTGGAAAGGTTCCAGGCTGGATTCAAACCCAGGACCTTTTTCCTATGAAGTGGCAGTGCTAACCACTGCTCCACTGTGCCACTCTCATGTCTAATATACTTCTTAATAATCCATCAGATACAAACAATGAATTAGTAGTCGTAGCATTCCTAAAAAGTGAACTTCTGGTGGCTCACATACTGTTACGAAATTTTACTATTTTTTTTTTTTTCAAATAGCAGACACTTTATTAGGAACTAGCATTAGCTTGTGAATGCAGTTAAGCCAATATTAAATAAATAATGCACAAGCTACAGTGTATAAATACATTTTATTCTAAAAAGTTTAAATTCTTTAGACATTTGACCTGACTGGCATTCCATACCTGTGTGTACTTTAGCCTGTTGTTCTGGCTCAACCCGTCATGTTTGGCCATGTTCTGGGTCTGGGGTGCCTTTCTGCTCAGGACAGCATATAAAAAAGTCCAACTTCACATCCTTTCTGTCATCCCAGCCATTCTCTCAATTATTCACAGAGTTCTGTAATCAAAAAAGCATTTACATCTCTAGAAGTACTGCCTAGTGATTGGATGGTTTTAGCTTTTAGTTTTTTTTTTTTGTTTTTTTTTACACGATTCCTTGACTGCTGTGTTGAAAACGCAGGAGATCAGCAGTTAGAGAAACACTCAAACCAGCAAGGCAGTAAGATCACAGTTTGGCCTCATTATGATTTCTGACTTGGTTATTAACTGAAGCCCGTGACCTTTATCTCCAGGAGTGTATGCATTACACTCTTGCCATATGATTGGCTGACTGCATAATTGCATGAGTAATCAGGGCTACAGGTGTTCCTAATAGTGCTCTGTCGCTTTTACTTATGTATTGATTTAGTCTGGAAGTATGTGCTACTTAAAAAACAAACAAACAAAAAACAACTTACTGTCAGTCTCAAGTTTGGAGTACTTTCAGATTCAAAACTGCTGTAGTACTATTCATTTATGTGAGCCTACTGTGTCTGCCAGAGCTTTCTTCAACTTTCTCTCTTTAACTATAAATAAATGAGCCGATTGTTAGAATATTAATCTGCTACTTAATAATTGGTTCATTCATCAAGCATAAGCTAGCAATTCAGCAGTAATGATTGCTCTCATTCTTTGGCTTATTTGACCAAAAAACTGATTTTGTGGCTTTCTGACCATCAGCTCATACTTTACTGTCACAAAACTGCAATTGCATTTATTTTATTTTGTTTTCTCGCATTTTGTAGTACAAGAGATAATTTGTTTTAGTTGCCACAGAGAGCCCTGAATAAGATTTCCAAAGGCCCGCGAGCAGTAACTGAGTACTCGGCCACATTTGCCTATATTTTGTACACACAGCGAACAGCTAATATCTATATAATAATAAAGCTTTGTTGCAGGAGAAAGAGAATGCATTGAAACCTGAACAGTTAATTCCTTCACATTATACCCTAACACGATGCAATTTCACCAGTGTAATGAATATTGTATATAATTTAACCATAATATCGTTTGACTTGCAGTAGTGGCAAGAGGAGAAAATGCCATGACCTCGTTTTTCCGATTACTCCTGAACACAGCGTACCTTTGTGTTTGTAGATGCTCCAACTGTGTCAGAGGGCAGAGATGTTGGAGTGACACCTGGCCAGAGAGGAGTGCTGGAGTGTGAGGCTGATGCTGTGCCTGAGGCGGATTTTGAGTGGTTTAAAGATGACAGAAGGTAATTGGTTTTACATTTACATTTTAAATAGGCAGATTGAAGGTTTGTGAATGTGTGTGTGCTCAAGTTATTGATCTGCTGTGAGATTAGTGGTCCTAATGCTACATGAATTAAGTTTAACTAATTTGTGGGAAAAAAGTGAAAAAGCAAACATTATTGATCTGGTTTGATGTTTTATTTTTTTTCACTCATTTAGGATCTTTAATGGCTTTGATGGTATGGAAATTGTCAGCACTGGATCAGGGTCAAAGCTGACATTCTTTAATGTGTCTGATGGAGATTATGGTAACTACACCTGTGTCGCCATCAACAAACTTGGGAGCTCAAACACAAGCTTCTTTCTGTATGGTAAGTTCATTTGTAATACATGACAACAGGAACTATAACTTTGATGCTGTATTATGTTGTGTTTCTACAGAAAAAAGCTGCTGTACTCAGATTTATCATGAAGCTGCAATCAGTCTTGCGTTTCATGACCAGAGGTACATGCTGCAGCCCCTGACGGTAACTGTTTTTCTGCTTTGGAGCCACTCAAACCAGAACCTGCAGCCAGTGGAGAATTTGTTCAACTAGTGTCACCAAATGCAGTCCAAGATGGCTGCATTAACCACGTAATACCCACTGTGCAGGTCTTTGACTTTGTGTCCACACTGTTCTGTCCTTTGGGGAGTTTCAAAACTCATCAGAAGCATTTCAGAAGTGGAGAGTTGAGTCTGCAAGGAGTGAGGTCAGATACTGATGTTGGATTAGAAGGCCTGGCCAAAGGCGTTCTGTCAGCTTGAGGTCAGGACTCTGTGCAGGCCAGTCAGGTTCTTCTGCAGCAGTCATGTTGGAACAGGAAGGGGCCGTCCCCAAACTGTTCCCACGGAGTTGGCAGCATCAAATTGTCCAAATGTCTTGGTGTGCTGAAGCATTAAGAGCTCCTTTCACTGGAACTAAGGGGCCGAGCCCGACTCCTGAAAAACACCCCCACACCATCACCCCCCCCCCCCTCCACCAAACGTGACACTTGGCACAATGCAGTCAGACAGGTACCGTTCCCCTGGCAACTGCCAAACCCAGAATCGTCCATCAGATTGCCAGACGGAGACGTGTGATTCATCACTCCAGAGAACACGTCTCCACTGCTGCAGGTTCCAGTGGCGGCGTGCTTTACATCACTGCGTCTGATGCTTTGCGCTGCACTTGGTGATGTAAGGCTTGGATGCAGCTGCTCTGTGCGCACTGTTCTTGAGCTAATCTGAAACTCTGCGCACCACCATCCGCTGACCCCGCTCTGTGACTTTACCTGGCCTACCACTTCACGGCTGAGTTCCTGTCGTCCCCAATCACTTCCACTTTGTTATAATAACACTAACAGTTGACTGTGGAATATTTAGTAGTGGGGGGGGGGGGATTAATAGAATATTGTATATATATTTTTTTTAATAACAGTTGTTAAAGAATAAGGAGTACAGCAGTAAAATGTGAAATATCCAAACAGAACGATCGATTCTTAATTACTGGAATTAACATATTTCTAATTTCTCTGCACCCGTAAGGACAACAGTTAAACTGCTGCATGTCCTGAAGGACCTTTATTACCTGTGCTGTTCTTGAACTTACTGTGCTTCATAGCACTTAATTTTGTGCTAAAATGACTCAGTGGTACTGAAAATTTAAACACTGTTTCACTGGCTGTTTTATCAGCTGAACTCTCTTGTCTGTCGCTGCGCTTTCACTATGTAAAAAAAAAAAAAAAAAGCATCAACAACAACAGCAATAAAAAAGATTCAGCAACAGCCTATTTTTCATGCTTTCCACAAGTGTTGTCAATGATGTGTTGCTGTTCTGTTTCTGACATGTTGCTCTGTTCAATTTGTTCCCCTGCTGTAGTGGTAATTGAACCCACTAGCTCAACGCTTTTGCAAGGTTAGTATTCTGCACCAGCATGCACTTCAACTGTCGTGGATTGAAAGTATTAACTGCATGCTGGAACCTGTGGAACATTGCCATTTTCGCAATTGGAACTTAGGCTGCATTAGAATTTCAGAGACTGACTCTGCTACGTTTGAGTAAAAGAGAAATCATTTTTCTTGGCTTTTTGAACCTGTCAAAATTGCACTTTTTTTTTTTTTTAACCACTTCTGTGATTTTTCTTAATTGACATGTTAGAGTTGTTGTGTGGTGATGAGCAGCATCTCTGAGGATGGCGAGCAGCAAAGCAAACTGATGTGAATCTGTGAAAATGGTCAATGAAGCCTTTTTCATTAACTGTGTTTCATCTTTTCTTTTTTTGCAAACCTAACCGCCTCTCTGTGTGACGCTGGCTTCATTTTGATTCTTTGCATGCTCTTTTTCCAATGTAAGTATTCATCACGTTTTGATGTTATCATTCGTCCTTTTGTTAGTCTTTGTACCTGCATTTACTGCACTCCTACATACAACACAAGAAATAAAAGCAAACAAAGGAAGTTGCACGTATCATGTGTGAATCCATGCAAAGTTTTTAAAGAACTGCAGCGATAAATCCCTCACTTACCTTGTTATTTAAAATGTCCTTGTGACAGCTGGTTGCAGCACTTTGTAAGCAGATCCATTCTATTAACACAGCAGAATTGTATTAATGACTTTGATTTTGACTATGACTATGAGTGATTGCCATTATTCTAATTAGCTGTAGGCAGGATTAGGGATAATCCACTGTGGTGGGATAATTGGATAGTTGCCCCCAAAGGAAACTGTGGTGAACTCATGGAAATCCAAGGGAAATGAGTAGTCATTGTGTTACAAGTTTCAAAGTAAAAATGAAAAATTATCCTCAATCCTAATAAACTAGATAGAACTCCCCTCATTATTCCCTCATAACCTCCCTAAATTGCATCATACAATTAAAAAATTACTAATAGCAGAACACTGAATTTTAATTTTAAGAAGTTTAAAACTTCTTCAGTTCAATTCTCAATCCTAAGAATGTTCTTGAAAGCCTAACCTGTAAGCCGTGGCTGCTGAGCAAGGTTACTGTTTAATTGTTGTAAACCTTAGTGTAGACCATGTGATCTTGATCAAAAACACAAATGGAAGCTTTTTACCTTAATTATAATTTTCAGAGTGCTGTTACTTCCTAACCAACTTCTGTTTTTGCCCTCAATTATCATCCGAGCGTCATATTTAGCCAAATCTGCATGAGAACACAACCATTCATTATTATGATGCTTATTTACAGTTTCTGCATACAGAATAAACTATTTAACAAGTACAGGCAGAAATCGCTGCGTATGTCAATACATGTTAGAAACACCGATTAAAGAGAACCTGCGTTAGAAACCTGAGGGACTTAAATCTTAAATCTTCACCTACCAGACTTTTTGATTACTGTGTTCTCAGACTGTTGCTATGCAAATCTGCTGCATTCCTTCCTCCCAGCTCTAATAATTACATAATCTTACTAATTTTTGTCACTTGTGTTTTGTGGAGAAACAGAATTGCTGTGAGGTGATACAGTTAGAGGCTTGTACAGGCTCTTGGTTCTAGTCATTGTAAACGTACAGAACGTGAGCGTACCTCGCCAAAGAACTTTTTAAAGCGCATTAGTAATTTCCCTGGGCTGAGCCGTGAAGTGAATTTTACGCATATCTTTGGTGTGGACATTTAGCAGCTGTGCATTAATTACAGTACTTCCTGTTATGAATGCAGAACAGTCTGCTTGACCTCATGTTCCACTCAAAATGCTTTTACTGTTGCAAATTGTTAATGTGTAGATACTGGAAGACTTTGTTTACTTGATTTATTCAGTAGCAGCTCTCTGTGGCCATTTTCCACAAGGACACAATACAGCGTCTCTAAAATTGAACTCTGTACTATAATAGCCAAACTTCTGCATCACAACTGCAGAACTGAGACATTTAAACTCTATTTTCACGCCATCTTACAAATAAAATCATGCATTCCATACCTCCTAATTCCCAATAATTGTAGATAATAAGCCATTATCATCACTGTCATGTTTGTTATCACTTCTTAAGTCACAAAGTTGCCTATTTAATGTTATGCTAACGCAAAAGAAGAACAAATCATCAGTGGTGACGTTTACTCAGATGGTTTTCCTCCTCCCGTCAGGACCGAGAGCAGTTCAGGACGGCAGCGGCGGAGCGATGAGAGTGCACTCACACAGCTGCCTCCTCTTCATCGTGATTCTGCCCTTCCTGCTTCGATTTTGAAGAGAAATGGATTTGAACACGTGTTTTGTGTGCGTGTCTGCGTGTGCGTTTGTTTTTGTTTTTTTTGACTGAAACCACAAACTGATGCACAGTAAGTGCATGAAGTAATCTGCACCACATTGATGTTGACCCACTAAGTAATTATATAATAAGTTTTTCTTTTGTTTTTAATTTTTATTTTGAGATTTCAAGGATGTAACAAGTGTTTCACCTTTTAATTTAATTTTATTGGATATTTTTCTCTTTTAATTATATTGTTCTGGAGTGTCTCTTTTTACCTGTGTTTCTCAAATAATGTTTAAATGTTTTGTCTTTTATTTAAATGGATTTGTCTTCATTTTAACCACACTGAATATTCAACTCCAGGAAAAGGCAAATTTGCAGCAAGTATAAGAGGTGAATGTTAAATACCTCAAAGTCAAACTGAGGGAGTGAAACAGAAGGAATTTAGGTTACCCCGAGGCTGGAAGCCTGGTATTATCATATTTTAATGTATAATAATTATTTAGTCTGGTTGTTAAAAGCAGAAATGTTCTTGACCTTCAAGTATTTTTGTTCTCAGCATTATAGTGATATACTTGCAATTGTGTTATGCTAATCTCTCAAATTATATTTTTTAAATTGTGTTTAGTTTTAAATATTTTTAAGACGGGGAAATATGAAGTTGTAATTATTTGGGACAAATATCTTAGTTTCATGTATTTGTCTTTTTTTTTGTTGTTCTTTATAGTACCAGTTGTACGCAAAACTGTTGTCAAGATTATTATAATTATGTTAGAATTTAATAGTTACAAATGGAGGGGACATTAACTACACGTGTGTGGAGTTGGCATCTGACTTAAGTAATGCAAATGTATTAATGCTGTTGGTATTTGTTTGAACATCACGCCATGTGCACATGACGCAGTTGTTCTAAAAAAAAAAAAAAATCCTGTTTCTGTTCTAAACCAGCACTGGAGGGTCACGGAGCCGTCAGTTTGAGCATGTTAACACAAAACAAACACTTTCTGCATGTATTTAGACACAAATAACCCAAAGACTATATTTCACATTTGTCCCGTTTTTCAGTCTCGACACCAAAACAAAGACACTTTTTTTCAGTATTGTCTTCTTGAGAGTAAACTAGAGGTCTTCATGGGTAAAAAATTTGCCTGCACAGAAATGTCCCGGGGGAACCAAACTACATTTGTCTGTTGTTTTTTAAATGTAGGACTCAGACCCGAGGTTGCCGGCCGATTGACAAAAGTTAACAAAACCTCACTTGAAAAACACAAGTTGCTTATGAGCTTTGTACTTCTGCCTCATAGATCACATCATATATTACATTAGCTGCCACTTTGAATTATAACAATTGTTTACTTATTGCCACAGTTATGATTATCATGGGTTATCCAAAGTTAGTCTGACCCACACGGTTTATCTTCTTATTTCCCCACCCACACTTTTTCATCCTAATAATGTAACAATATACAAATACACATAGCACATATAACGGGGCCGTCTGATCACGGCCAGGCCTTCTCCACGTGTACTGCACGTACTGGAAAACACCTGCAGTAATACAAAACATAGACTGTATGTAAAAGATGGATGCAGTCACTGTGACGTGAGCCTCAGGTGCTGCTTTTTGGCTGGTGTCTTTCTTTGAAGGTGAGCGTGCCACACAAAAAGGAATTGATCTTAATGGGAACCTGAGGACATTATGCACAACAACAGCAACTTGAAGCATACCCCGCTCCATCACTTTCTATAAATTCAACTATAATGCACAAAATAAACATATTGAAAGTAGCAATGAGACCATAAAGTCATAAGAAAAATGTTAAGTTGGTAAATGCTTTCACACTTCTTTGCCTCTGGACTTCGCTTTGCAACTGAATAATTGTCATTAATCCACTTGAAAGACGGCAACTTTAAGGCACTTTTGCTTCCACTTCACATTTTAGACTTGGAGGATAAGACCCATCTTTTATATAGTGTCTGTTATCCAGTCTTGTACAGGTCCACTGGTATGGGTACACTCATGAAGACCTCTAGAGTAAATCTGTTCTTTTAAGATGGGCATGGGTAATTTGAGGGGGAAAAACATTTAAAATCATAGACACTTTTAAACCAAAATGTACAGCGTAGGAGTCAGATTGTGAGATGCCCTCCAAAACATTGCATTTCTAGCTCTTACTAAAAAAAAAAAAATAATAATTGCAGAGTTTACTGTATAGTATGCAAGCCAGCTGCAATAACTGAGATTGATCAGAGGTCTCAGCAACAGTTCTCATCATTTGATATAACTTGCATTATCGGAAAAGACAGGATATATGAGAAAAGCAGAGAATCGTATCTCCGGGTTTTATTACGGACAAACATCAGTGCAGGCAGAGTGTCACAGGTGTTATGACAGGCAGCAAACAAGCAGCAGATCCTTTACTGTGTTTCGTTGTGAGTATGAGAATTTTATGCAACAGTCTGTAACCTCTCAGAAAATGACAGCGAGAAATAAAGCTGATCATTTATCTTTTTTCACGTCTCTCATTTTGCCAAGAGATTTATACCAACTGCCAGACTCCACTCAGGCCCCCCCCCCCCCCGGCAACGGGGGGAGGGGCATTGGTATGTTTAGAACTGAGGCTGTTGAGGGCTGTGAAGTGGGGACAGCAGTTGAAAAG
>JAVDPK010001510.1:711135-729424 GCA_034780415.1 Cichlasoma orientale
GAGTCCACTCAGGCCCCCCCCCCCCCCGGCAAATGCATTGTCTTTTAATTTTTTGTTATTGAGTGACAGTAACAAAAATGCTACATCCGGTGTTAGACCGTTGGCTTTTGTAATGAGGGAGAGAGTTTTTAAGACATTGTGTATCTCCTGCGAAATGCTGTCTGTTTTTGTAAACACTGTCGGCTTCTGTGAGAGCGGACCTCATTCTGAACGCATCGTTTTGCATTTGTAGGTTCCCATTGACGCTGCAACAAACAGGAGCAGTGAATTAAAAGAGATTAGTGTGTTTCTGTTTAATTGTGGGGGAAATAGTGCACTTCTTATGATTTTACAGTTAACTTTTTTAAATTAACTTTTTAACAGCCGACTTTTGCTCTCTTAAAAGAAGATCCGATCTTTTCCCCTCTGGATTATGTCAGCACTAGCGAGGTCCATCAGCCGCGCTCACCTTCATTGTCCTTTTCTTTCCACGGCTCTTGGGAATAACAAAGTTTTTGATGCGAAAACAAGAGTTGTTATACAAATCAAAGAGTTATGAAACAGATGGGGTCATTATTAAAATTTATCAGGGTTAATGCATCACACACACACACAGAGAGAGAGAGAGAGAGAGAGAGAGAGAGACTGCAGAAAATTTATCATCTCCAGCACTGTAATGCTTGGAAATGACATAGTAATTATTCCGTCCTGGGTTGAAAGATGGCTCTGTTGATCACACGTCTATCCTGCACAGTCATTTTGCCACAAGATTAACCACATTTAAGATGGACTGAAGTCAGTTCACCTCCCGCGGAAGTTTTGCAGGGATCCATTCAAATAAAATAAATAAATAAATTAAAGTCAAGCAGTTGCCGTGAAAATTCGCACATTCTCCCCTTTTTGAACTGAAAATAAATTGCATGCAAATGTATCTTCCTCAGTAGTTCTCAGAGCAACGGATGAAACTGCCCCGTTTATTTTATTTTTTACTATCTATTAGCACATGTTCAGTGTCCAGCCTGACTGTTTAGTTGTGGCAATGGGATTGGTGCAGCAATAACCACCTTAAAGTAGTATTTAGATGCGTGTGTTGCCAAGTGTGTGCTAGGATCAACACCACAGGGCAGTGCAATCAGCTGCCTTTATTCAGCTTATTGCTTTGACCTTGATCATTTTAATATTGCTTTTAATGTTTTTGTTTTGCCTTTTTTTTTAACATTCAGGTCAAATCTATTTGAAAGTGCTTACCTTTAGAAACACAGACATGTCTGTACAAAACACCAGGGTATGTTTTTTACCACCTAACCTGAAGTAGGTGGTTATAGCATTACCTAATAATCAGTCTAATAATGGCAATGCCATATGATTACTATGGCAGCAGTTCAGCGTTGAGGCTGCACTGATCGCCTTGAGGTAACTGTTGTGATTTGGCGCTATATAAATAAAACTGAGTTGAATCGATCAATGCTGACCAAAACTGTGAGAATTAAATATGACTTTAGAAGCCTAATTATTGTTAATATTAAATAGCAGCACTGCTTGTGAACTGCACTGAGATCCATCACCGTGGATAAAATGTTTGTAAATTGTTCAGCGCTGAGCTAAGAAAGCACAAAGTCTCATCGGTGTGATCAGAGGATGACGTAGTCTGCCTCTTCAGTGTAGAGTGAGTGCCTGTCAGATCACTGCTGGAAGTCTCACTAAATCACACATATTTTCTAAAGTTTTGCTGTTGATCTGAACTGTGCAGCTAAAAGAAAAAGATCATTTTCATTTCCTTGTTCTCAAATCCCCGCTGTTCCTAACATGTAAAAAGAGAAGCATGCGGAGGAAACCTATGCAGGCTGCCTCTTTGAAGGCTTAATTTGGATTGTTTTCTTTCCTGAGGCCTTTTGTATTACTTCGAGCCAGTGTTCTTGTTGCATTATGGACACTGTCAGCCTCAAGGTTAGACAAGCTGGCTTGCAGAGCAGTTAAATAAACACAATCATGTTGCGTGTCGTGAGGAAGTGTGATGATTTGATCTGAGCACAGCTAACTTCCATTTTACTGCCCATTTAGTTGATAAAACTAAGACCATTGTTGGTACTCATGGTGTCCAGTTGTTGTTAACTAGATTCATAATCCATTTTATAATTGAAAGGGAAATTCAGTCTTAATTAAATGTTTCATGTTTCCTTTTAATGTGACTATTGTGACTCAAGGCTTCATGCTAAATCAGAAATTCCGCATACCTTGGGCATCCTTCCAGCTGACCTAATCACAGGTGTATCTTTACACCTGTTTTGATTGTTTGAGGCTACGAACAGCTTTCAGTTTGGGATATTTGTCTGCAGGTTTCCATGCGGCAAGAAAAGAATGTTTATTGTTTGCTGTAATACACTCACAGGAACCTCTAGCTGCCAACAATGAAGAATCACATAAGCCTGATACTTTTGTTATTTTCATGGCTTTGCACCACAGTAGCCAAAATAGCTCTATTAAAGGGAAGTACACCAGTTTGAAATACACTGAAATCTTACTTTAAATAAGGGTCTCACCTCATGTGATGATTGCAGCTTTTTGCTAAATATCATGTTTATGAAATCATTTGCGTCAGGAGGTAAAAGTTGAATACTGAAATTGCACTATTGCATTTACTCATTAGTAATTAATTTTAAACTGTGGCTCTCTCTCATGTGTGTCTTTTGTCCTGTCTCTCTCCCCTCATCCCCAACCGGTCACGGCACATGGCTGCCCCTCCCTGAGCCTGGTTCTGCTGGAGGTCTCTTCCTGTTAAAAGGGAGTTTTCCTTCCCACTGTTGCCAAGTGTTTGTTTATAGGGGTCCATCTGATTGTTGCTGTTTTCGCTCTAATATTGTGGGGTCTTTACCTTTCACTATACAGTACAACATAAAACACCTCGAGGCGACAGTTGTTGTGATTTGGTGCTATATAAATCACATTGAGTTGAAGTGAATTGAATCTCCACATGCTGCATGTGCAACTGTACATAATGTGTATCTCTGTCAGGCAAGCTCAACACAGCAGGAGCTGACATACCTATTTCAATAGGAAACAAGCAACTTCAGTAATAATTCATCTCTCAGACAAATAGCAGGCAGTCATATTGCAGTTTCTTTGTGTCTGTACTGTCTTGTTAACGCCCACTAAGTATGACTTTAAAAAAATATATATATGCAAATACTATTCAAGTCCAAATTTATAATGTCAAAATGTAAGAAACCGAGCAGAGGATCTTGGAAACATATTTCTGATCCTCTGCCGGCGTTCATCTGTGAAACTGCGCAGAGAAGTGCTGGATTCACATAACTTTTATTTCTGTACAAATCCAGTGAGCCAATTCTGAATCACAGCCCGTGAAGGTTCATATTTTGGTAGCATTGCATATTTATGTTTATATGTCCAATTACATTGCCTGTTTGAAGACTGTGCAGGGATTGCAGGACTCATTCTCTCTCTCAGCCTTAGCAAGCAGAGGCCCAGTTGGAATATAGTGGTAGGGTGGGGTGGAAAGGGGCTCTGAGTGTATTTCTTTTTTTCATTTTTCCACATCTGAGAGGCAAGGGAGCAAAATGATTGCAGCTTAAGAAAAGTGAATGAGTTTGTGATGCACCTGCCACATGGTACTGTTAATTTGAGGTGTTTTGTGACATTTGTTTGGAGGCTTTGGAGTCAGAAGGAGACCACTTTTGGATGTGAACTTTGGTCAGACACGAGAAGTCAAACATTTGTCTGAGCTGCCAGGGCATTATCTTAGCAGATGCATGACATAGTATCACAATATGTTGGTATTCATTTTTGGATGATTTACATGACTAAAATTCTGTCCTTTGTCTAGCTACAAGTTCACGGGGCTCTTCTTCAGATTAGCTTGTTCCCAGAGTGGAGGGAGACATCATGCTACATTGTAAAGGATTGTTGGTTCATATGTATTTTCTTGATGAAAAGTGTGTGCTCATATTTAAGGCTGACAATAATAAAATGTTCTATCTTAATATCTTGTGTTTAGAATATATTTTTTGTGTTTTTATTCAGTGTTAATGGGTTATTCGGAATAAACATTCACAGGAAGAAATCACACCCCCGGCCATACAGCGCTGACAACAGAGTTTTCCATGGAGTAGTAGCACCAGAGAGTGGCACCTCTCCAGGAACAAGACAAACTTATTGATTTTCCTGTCCCTCAGAAGTCCTGACCTTGGACTGAGCTCGTTGCGGTCTGTCTGCTACATTACCAACAACCACTAACTGCCATTCTTTAAATGACATCAATGTGTCTTCCTGCCTGCACACGGTGGCTTCTGAGGGTTCCGGTACATCAGTTATGTACAACACAGGGGGACGTCGACCATAACATTCTGAATGTGTTTCTGTTCCTTAGAAGAGAAAGCTAATTGCATACTGTACCTGCATAGAAAAGCAATTTCCTATTCTCATTCAGTCACATTAAAAAAGATATGTACCAGGAATCTTTTTTCTTTTTTTTCCTCCACTGTGAGTTGTTACTGGCAGAGATGCTTGTGACCTGGAGAAATGCTTCTAGACTATTGGGTAATAAATAATGTAAACCTGTGTCCATAATGTGTTCAGTATTACAGGTTCTGTGCTTTTTTTTATTGCAGTTTTTAAGCAGTGACAGAAAAAATGGCTTGGCAGTTGATACCCCACAGCTCTACTTCAGTCACAACAAATATTTAATTCATGCAAACATCTGTTCTCTGCTGCTAAGGGTTGCTCATTACATTAGAGACTCAACACAGTGATGCTACTTGAAAGGTAAAAGATTTTTCTTTGACTTAACTGAAAGGCCAGTGTCCCTAAAAATCAAAACTAAAAGCAAAATCTTAGGTCTGAATAATTTAAAAACACTGAAAGTGATTGAATGTAGGTTATTAAACCCAAGTCATCACAACCATTAAACGAGTGACATGGTAAAATACTCACTCCAAATAGGCTTGGTTCTGGGCTACTTCCACCTTTTTCAGTTCAATTCAATTTTATTTATATAGCGCCAAATCAGAACAAACAGTCACCTCAAGGTGCTTTATGGTGTTCGGTACAGAGAAACCCCAACAGTCAGCACGACCCTCTATGAGCAAGCACTGCCGCGAGGGGCTGAGGGGCGTGAGACAGGACAAAAGACACACTGAGGAAGACAGCCAGAGATTAATAATAACTAATTATTAAGGGCTCATTCACAATTATCAACATTTTCCAAAGTGTACAAAGAGTACTCTTTTTCAGACCTCCCCTCCCCAAAAGTGTACAAAGAAAATCTTGATCTTTTTTCATGACATTGAATGTTACCTGGTTCTTTGGAATTTTAATGTAATAGGAAGTCTTAAAAACACACCCTGGTGTTGAAAAATTCTGGAAATCTTGGTGTCAGATATACTCTTTCCTGTCTATTAAAACATTGCATCTTCCATCCATTCCCTTCTGCTTATTCTGTTTGGGGTTGCGGGGGGGCTGGAGCCTATCCCAGCTGACATAGGGCGCAAGGCAGGGTACCCCCTGTCTAGGACGCCATACAGGCACATACCCAGGCTTAGCCTGTCGCAGCTAAGCCTGGGTATGTGGCTTACTGAGCCTTGGCCCCTGTGGGACAAAGTTGTGAAGGGCGGGAGTTGCCACTCCCCGCTGCTCCCCACTGGTCATCACAGCCACCCCTGGGATGTGGGTGCCTGTGGGTCCTGGGGTGAGTGATCGGATGTCTTGGCGTGGCTTTTGGCCTGCTCCCTTGGCGGCTGTGGCCTGGGGTGGCTCGAGCCTCTTAGGGTTTAGGTGCGTGGGGGGGCTCTGCTGGGTTTCGGGCGGTTCTCGGGCACCTGGGGCCTCGGGACCGTGTTATTGGCTTGCGCTGGGGGGGGGGCTGCTCATTGCCTCTGGCTCTCTGGTCTATGGGGGCTCCATCCGTGGTCTCCCTCCTTCCTCCTCTGGGGTGTGCACTTCGTTGCCGTCGTTGCCCTGGAGCTTCTGAGCTCCTGATAGGCCGTGGATGACCCAGGTCCCCTGGGTCTTTCCCTGCTTGCCCTGGATCCAGAGGGGGGTGGTTGCGGCTTCTTGCCCTCATTAGTGAGTACGTTCCATGACAGAGGCACACACACACACATTACTACAAACTACAGCAAGACTGTATGCTTGTATGTATATTTGAATGTGTATGTATGCGTATCTACCCCTCTTATATACCTCTATTACTTTTTACTGTTCTCTCCCCTTTTTTTCCCCCTTTCCCTTTCTCTCTCTATCTCTTCTCTTCTTACCCCTTCCTTCCTGCCTGTCAGACCTGGCATGAATAAATAAAATAAAAATAAAAAATGCAAACATTAACAAGAATAGCGTATAGAAAACATATAAAGCTCTTCTTGTAAAAGCAAATATGTTTGCTACAACAGTGCATTCGAATCATCATTCTGATTGCGAAAACTGCCGGACATGACAGGCAAAAAAAAAAGAAAGAGTGAGGCCTTTGAATTGATCTGCCAAACCGGAGGCCATATTGTTGCAGACCATGCAATAGTGCAATGGTGTACAAGTGAATGAGAGTGGATGCCTCGGGCATTGGCAGTCAGGCAGCAGTGCACAGATTACATAGTTCTGACCGACATTTTGTAACTATTTGAAAAACGTACATTGGGTGTTAACCCCCCCCCCCCGTGGCGTACGATTTGTACACTTTGAAAAATGTTCATAATTGTGAATGATCCCTAAGTTAGTTCCTTCCTCAGTGTTCCTCCCTCCTGTATCAAGTTTCCTGTATTAAGCTCATTCATGTCTGTGTCTTATTACTTTTCCTGCTTTATCTTCAGAGATTGTGTCCTTGTCTTTTGCTTTCAGCTTTGCTTCCTGTGTCTTGTCTCTGATTCAGTTTAGTTGTGTGTTGTTTCCTCAGCTGTCTTTACTTCCTCTGATCACCCTTCTCTGTATAAAGACGTGGACAAAATTGTTGGTACCCTTCTGTTAAAGAAAGAAAACCCCGTAATGGTCCCTGAAATCAGTTGAAACTGACAAAAGTAATAATAAATAAAAATGTACTGAAAATCAACGGACGAAAATCAGACATTGCTTTTGAATTGTGGTTCAACAGAATTATTTTAAAAAACATATTAACGTAACTGGCCTGGACAAAAATGATGGTACCCTTAATAGGTTGTTGTGGAACTTAATGGGGCATTCACTGTGATTTCTGTAACTCTCAGTGAGACTTCTGCAGCTGTAAGGAGTTATTTTGGCCCACTCCTTGTGAACAAACTGCTCCAGCTGTCTCAGGTTTGAAGGGTGCCTTCTCCAGACTGCAGACCGCATGTTTCAGCTCCATCCACAGTTGTTCAGTAGTATTTAGATCAGGGTTCACTGAAGGCCACTTCAGAATAGTCCATTGTTTTGTTCTTAGCCATACCTGGGTGGTTTTAGTTGTGTGTTTTGGGTCATTATCCTATTGAAAGGCCCTGACACTGGGCAGCACATTTCACTCCAGAATGCCTCGATAGTCTTCAGATTTCATTGTAGATTCAAGATCACAAAGAATAAACATGTCACACACATTCAGTCAGTATATCAGACAGACTGTGGAACATCAGCATGTGTAGCACATGTGTAATCAAACATGTATATTGGCGACATAAAGAGAGACAGCAATGGGCATGCGCCAACCGCCTGCATCATTAATTGTATGTGACACAGCGCCCCCAGAGGTGAGCCACAGCACTGCACTGGCCCACCCCGCATTTCTTCCATGTGTTTGAACAGGCGATGCGTAAATTCCACGATTTTGAACATTAAAGTGTTGAAATAATTCAGAAAACAATTTTATAAAACAGTTTTATAGAACAGTCAAGTGGGCAAATGTATTTTCTCTTATCATTGTTAGTATTTTACTTGTCATGATGTCGGCCCTGAGTGCACGTCACTGAGTATGAGAAAGATAATCTGTGAAAAAATCGAGCTCCTCCACCTCCTCCCTGAGCTACTATTGCCATCTGCAGTAATGCATCGTTCCTAGTCAAAAACAACCAATCACAGCCAGGAGGAGGGTTTTAGCACTGTCAATCACTCCTCATGTACGCGCTGCTTAAAAGAGCCGGCTCTCAGAGCCGATGCTTGGTAGTGAATCCCGAATTTCTCATTAGCTTTGCTCGCAAACCTGAGGACAGGGGCAGAACTGATGGGCACACCATGCAGCCAATCACACCGGGGGACATGGGCTCATACCATTATGTTAAAGCAGAGGGGGAGACAGATGTTCCACCATGTGTGGGCGGAGTCCATGTACAGACATCAAGATGGCGGGAGACAGGGGTGCAAAAACACGTGAATATGAGTGATACGTGTAAAAGAAACAGCATTTGGCTGCAAATTAAGGAAACTGGAAATAGCAG
The DNA here is from genome assembly GCA_034780415.1 of Cichlasoma orientale. Classification (NCBI taxonomy): domain Eukaryota; kingdom Metazoa; phylum Chordata; class Actinopteri; order Cichliformes; family Cichlidae; genus Cichlasoma; species Cichlasoma orientale. Next base: position 719,499 of record JAVDPK010001510.1, read on the forward strand.
AGCAGAGCGCCATCATTGCAAATTGAAAATTACAGTGAGAGCAGGTTCCACCACAAACCTGCACGGACATAAGAACTGTCCATCCCATGGTGCAGTAGGAGGAGAGAGGGCAAGCTAGGTCTCCGTCTAGTGACCCTGGTGAGTCTGGTCCCAAACCAGCAACAACTGTCGCTGCATCCACCGCCCTCCCCAAAACTGCAACTATAACCCGTCCTACTGCAACATAAAATTCACAAATTCACAAAAATAAAGTAATTTATCATAGAAAGACTGAAGGCAAAAGGGTTTGTCAGCACACAAACCATTCATTTTTGCTTACTGAGGCTAAAATATGAGGCTGCAAATGATAACAAATAAAGAGCCGTTTGGGAGCTGAGCCTAAAGAGCCGGCTCTCTGAAAAGAGCCGAACTTCCCATCACTAATGAGCAGCCCGCAGACAAGCACGATTGACAGTGCTAAGACCCTCCTCCTGGCTCTGATTGGTTGTTTCTGACTGAGCTGTGTATTTCTGCAGTTTGTACTGGGAGCACTGGGAGAAGGCAGAACGGCGCAATCTTTTTGGGATTTGAATCAGTACGTTTTGCATCCAATAAAAACAAGGATGTTAACAAATACACTGGACAATATTCTGGCAATTTAGTGATAGTTCCACAGTTGTGGTCATGACTGGTCTTGAAATAAAATCCCGAGTCCTCAATGTCCCAGACTGAGACAAGACCGAGTATAAATGCGGTCGAGTCCAAGACAAGACCGAGACCATCAAAAAGTGGGCTCCAGACCAAGACCGGCCTCGAGTTCTACAACACTACTACTTGCCCTTTCACAAAGAGTAATAGGAACAACTAATGTAAAGACTTGGTGAGGAGCTGTCTCCGCTTTGGAAGCCATTATAAAACTGGAAAAACAACTACTCCAGTCACCAGTCATCTTCACTTTGAGCTTTGTTGGGATTTGGCGCTATGCAAATAAAATTTAATTCAATTCAACTGAACACTATAATGTTTTGTTCTTTAAAAGGACTATTACTCACTAAGTCATTCCTCACCCAAGTCTAAGCCAGCCTCTTCGCTCCCACTGACTGTTTACTTCTCGTCTGGCCCTGCCTCCTTTCTGGCAAGTCAGTGGTCGGAATATGAGGAGCCCCCTCCAAATCCACCTCTATCCACTGCCAAGAAAAAACATCACACTCTCCGTCCCCTTTCCTCCCCACGGTGACTCAGCTCATCCAGCTCACCATCACCGCTCAGCCCTTCTGCCTCGATGCCGCTGTTCAGCCTATTTTTCCAGCTCTGTCATCCAAGAAAAAGACAGACATTTAATAGTGCACAGCCTGCAGGCCCCATCAAAGACTGAATTCCCTGCACCCATCTTTGCTGAGTTGGCAGAGGGTCCTGCACGGATCCGGTCTTCAGAGAGGAGCAGCCCCAATTGTCTGGGGAGATTAGAACCCCTGTACAACTCATGCATTCTGAGCAACCCGCGTATCCCCCACCAGAGCTGCCTCAGCCACAGTTATCAGAGGAGACGGCCTCGTGCCCTGCTGAGCAGCCCCTGTCATCAGAGGAGACGGCCTCGTGCCCTACTGAGCAGCCCCAGTCATCAGAGGAGATGGCTGCGTGTCCTGCTGAGAGCCCCAGTTGTCAAAGGGGATGGCCTCATCTCCACATCACACTATCCCATGATAGATAATGCTGCAAAACTGTGGCAGAGTATCCAGTATCACCCATCGTGCTGAAGTTATAGCAATTTGAAAGAGATTAAACTTTCTTATGCTGTTGCCAAAACTCTATCAACAAGTGAACTACTTGTAAGTTCAGGAAAGTAAACTTTTTAAGCACAGTTCAGACCATAGTGAACAAGCCGTAGGTATGTCATAACCCTGAAGTCAGTTTCCAGTATTCCTTCCACAGTTTTCATGCCATAACTTTGTTTTATATTTACAAGTTTCTAGTGTACCTTGCTTGATTCTGAACCCCTGAACCTAGGATACTGAACAGATCGAGTGTACATTCAGGATCAGCTATGTGGAAAATCCCACCCTTGAAAGTGAGGATGTATTAGCCATCTTATCTTAACTAGATGGCCCTATCGTGAACTAAAAAATGTTCTTTATTCCCACTCATGTTTTTGTTTTCCATAACTGTTTATTTTACTCATGGTGTTTTCAGTTATACATATTTTACAAAGCCATAGAACTTCTGAATGTCTTCTGTGCTCCCGAGGCCCCAAAGAGAATCTTCTTTACGTACACGTCTTTTGGGAAAATATTTATATAATAAAATATTTATATAATAAAAATTTCTGAAAGAAAAAGCTGGTGTGCGTGGCCACAGAGTCATTCAGTTCTGTCTACTAGTAATCAGTTTATTATGACTAGATTGTAATAGACTGTAATTATAATAGAAAGCAATAAATTATAATTAGTTTATTGCATTTACTTAACTGTTGGTTACCAGTTGTGGGAAGACTGATCTGACTGACTGGTCTCTGCAGCAGGTGGCAATCTGTTTTTAAAGCCCTTGAAACATGGACAAATACTGTATGTGTTTCAGCTTTAGCTCCATGATAAATATATTTTTCTGTTCTGTTGAAGAGTGCTGCTGAGCGCCTTGAGGCGACTGTTTGTTGTGATTTGGCACTATATAAATAAAATTGAATTGAATTGCTGTTGAAGGCATCTTCATGACAAAATTACCGCTGCACAAAAGCTGAAACTTGCCTTGCTTAAAAATCCTAAAATCAGAAAACATCAAGTATTAACTAAACTTAGCACAAAAAGTAAGGAAATTTGTGTTTGGTCAATTATTTCTTTGTTGTAACAGTGTTTGATGGCAATAAAATTCATACAGATGGAAAGTTCATTTATTTCCCCTTAAATGGAGCCACATGTGGGTTGAGCAGCAGAGTTGAGTATGTGAGTTGCACCCATGAAAAACTTTCCAATGTCGCGGGTAGGCTGTGTGGCTGGCAGGGTGGACCCAAACACAGGACACATGAGACAGAAGTGATATTAAGCAGCTTTAATGCTGAAGCTCTTTTTAAAATACAAAATCTCAAAACCCAAGGTCTACATAAATCCAAAATGAGACACACTTGGGAACTAAAAGGGAAAGACACACACAGCGGGCAGGGTACACAGACGAGGACACAACAACAAGCAGAGGCTTAAATACAAGAGAGCTGATGAGGGGAGTGGGCACAGCTGGAAACATAGGCGAACACAATAATACTCATGACAAAAAGGAAGTAACACAGAACACAAGACACAGGGAACAGAGGACCGCCAAAATAAAACATGAAAGAAGACAGAAAAACAAAGACACGGGCTACACTACACACTGCGAAAGCAGAAATGAAAGCATAACCAATAACACAACAAAAGAAGCACAGAAAAGGTAAACACAATTCAAAAACTAAGTATAAACAGAAACACTGGGTCAGTGGACTCATGGCTTTGGGCTTCATGAGTTTAATATTTTATTTTTTTCAAAATATCACAACTATTAAAATACTACCCCAAAAAGTTTAATGCTCCAATGATATACATCAAATAGAACCATGTAACCCTAAACATCCTCCACTTTTTGTTTCCAGTTTCTATTGCCATTTTTTTACTGTTAAAAAAACGCTTATTACAATGTAATAAACTGTTGTTACTGTAGGACCGACATGTTTAAATTTTTACACTCTTCCATCCATCCATCCATCCATCCATTCACTTCCACTTATCCTGTTTAGGGTCGCGGGGGGGTGGGGTGGAGCCTATCCCAGCAGACATGGGGTGCAAGGCAGGGTACACCCTGTACAGGACACCAGCCTGTCGCAGGGATAACACAGAGAGACAGACAACCACACACACTCACATTCATACCTATGGGCAATTGTGGGAGGAAACCAGAGTACCCAGGGAAAACCCATGCAGACACGGGGAGAACATGCATACTCCACACAGTGAGAGAGGCCTGGGCCAAGGTGGAATCGAAACCAGGCCTTCCAGATGGTATTCTAACTGTGAGGCAGCAGTGCTAACCACCGCGCCACCGTGCCGCCCAACTCTTCCATGAGACCACAATTTTTAGGAACATTCCAGATGAGAACAGATTCCATGTCAATATTCAATTGTTATCACAGTGGCCACAAAAGAAAGCTGAAAATATGCAGTAAAAGCACATAATTATTGTATTTAATTTGCATGAAAACCTCAGACAAGGTTAGAGAAAGAACACGTAGCAATTATGTTTAGTTTGATTTGTATTTTGCTAAGCAAAATTGGTTGTATATGGATGCGTTTTGTTGAATATGGACCAACATCATGCACCAACATTATAGTATAAATGTTAATTGTCAAACAGTAGGCATTGTATTTGTGTTGCACCCATGACAGACATTTAAGCACTGGAGAAATGTCTCGCTTTCTACCTTCTATCTCCCTGTTGGACCCATCTCTTCCCTCACATTTTTAACCTAATTAATGTCAAATGGAGTAAAAACAATGAAAAGATCTGTGTTTTACTTTTTCTTCTATCACTTTTCCTTCTCACTGAGCCAAGTAGACAGTCTTAAAGCATGGTAAGCATCTTTAATCTGATTGCTCTCACTTGGTGCTGGCTCTCACTACGATATCGTATCACTTCATGTTCATGTTACAATTCACAGTGGGTGTTTTCTGTTAATCTGTGTAGCTCAACTGATTTCACACTTTTACATAGGAATTTATTTCATACTGTAACCTATGCATGCTTTATCAGAGCACACTTTCTCTTAAATCACCTAAAATTTTAGTCAGTATTCACTTATGGTGTCACTAGCAGTATGGCCTGTGGTTCTCCAGCTGTCTCATCAGCACCTCCCTGCACAGTATGTCAAATGGTTAGTTGTTCCTTGGCCTCTTTTAGTGCTAATGGTACGCATAATAAATGTAACTTGGTTGCAGCCTTGGAGGCCAGGATCAGTGGATTGGAGACCCAGCTCTGCACTGTTGAAAATAGTCATATAACTAGCCAACCCTCAGTAGTCCGTGTGGGCCTAAGTGGCTTAGCTGTCCCCCAGCAGGTCCTCCCGAGCAGCCGGGAAATCAGACCGGCTGGGTGACTGTGAGGAGGAAGTGTAGCCCGAAAAAGAAGCCCCCAGTACACCACCAACCCACTAATATGTCAAATAGATTTTCTCCGCTCTGTGACACATCGGCCAAGGCAAAACTCTGATTATTGGCAATTCTATTCTGAGAAACATGAAGCTATAGATTCCAGCAAGCATAGCAGTGGGACATCATATTACTGGGGCCAGAGCAGGTGACACTGAAGTAAATTTGAAATTGCTGGTTAAGAGTAATCATAGATTTGGTAAGATTAAAATTCACATCAGCAATAACGACACCCAGTTGCATCAATCAGAGGTCAGTAAAATTAATATTGAGTTGGTGTCATCGTGCCAAAACCCCATTCCCATAGAGACTGTCTGCTCCCAGGCCATCCAAAAATAAATAAATAAATAAGACTCAGCAAAAAGTATAAAAATTCACAAAGACAAAATAAAACCCTCAACTGCACCAAAGAGTAGATCAATTAAATGTAGACTGTGAAGTCCCTGTTAGTATATTATTTAATAATTGATCAACATATTGATTTATTCAGCTTTGCAGAAACCTGGTTACAGCAGGATGAATATGTTAGTTTAAATGAATCAACACCCACGAGTCACACGAACGGTCAGAATCCCCGAAGCACAGTCCAAGGAGTGGCAGCAATCTCCATCTCTACCTTATCAGTCAACCAAAGACATAGACAGAGTTATAATTCATTTGATGCCCTTATTCTTACCCTTGTTCACACTACTTGGAAGAGTCAAAAAAGTGTTTTATTTGTTGTTATTCATCGTCCACCTGGCCCTTACTCCGAGTTTCTGTCTGATTTCTCAGCATTTTTTTTGATAATTATTGTAGGCAATTTTAACATCCATGTAAACGTTAAAATTAACAGTCTCAAGACTGCATTTAGACTCAGCTGGCTTCTCTCACAATGGAAATGACCACATTGGATGATGTCATGACATATCACATAGAAACTGAACAGTATTTGCCTGACCATTTTTTGATAACATTTAATTTTACAATAATGGAATACACAGTGCTGGACAATTCCATTACAGTATATGTATTTCTGAAAGTGCAGCCACCTAAACGTTACTCCCACAGAGGTCAATCATCTTGTTAATAGTGTTACATCCTCGATGGGTACGGCCTGGGATACTGTGGTTCCTCTGAAAAAGAAGACAACTAGTCAGAGATGCTTGACACTGTGGTATAACTCGCAAACGCACACAAGCTGATGAAGAGTCAGCGCTCTGTTGAGCCAAGTATTCCTTTCACCATTAATCGATGCTTCAGTTTTAAATATTAATCTCTATTAACAGGCTACATGGTCCTGGGTCTGTGACCCAGTCTTTGAGTTTTGGACTCTGAGGTTCTTGGTCTCTTTATTGTTTTCTTGTATATTTTCCTTCTCAGTATATCTACTTGTGTTCTTACTTCTTAGGGCTTTAGTTTAGTTATTTGTTATTCGTAGTACTCCCTACTTTATTTATGTGGTTTTCATGTGCTTTCTCTTTGGTGTTCATAGGTTTCCTAGCTCATTGCTTTAGAGTTTATTCCTCCCCCAGTGTGCCTGTCAAAGTCCCCTGTATGTAAGTCATGTCTGGGTCTTCCCGGTTTAGTTGTGACTTCCTGTTTTGTTTTCCTAGTCTCCCACTCCCTGTGTGTTGTGTTCAGTTTTGCCTCCCCTTGCTTGTTAGTGTCTTTCTGCTGTTCTCCCAGCTGTCTCCATGTCCCTCGTTATCCCTTGTGTATACATTGTCTATGTTTTTTCTGCCCTGTGTTGCGCCGTTTGTTGTGGTTACTCTTCCTCGCAGTGTGTTTGTCTTCGATGTTCCTCCTCCTAGTAGTGCTCCCAGTGTATTTCCTGGTCTGCTCTTTGTTTATAATATTAGTTTCCAGCAATAAAGCTGTGTGTCTGAAATGCATTGATTTCAGTGATGGGAAGTGCTTGTATTTGTTCTTCACTCATCTCTTTTCACTCCCTGTGTTTTTATACACCACTACTGCATTTAATCATTAGTAATCCTTAAACTCTGGTTCTTTCTCACTTCTTATGTCTTTTGTCCTGCCGCCCTTTGCTCTCTTCTTTTGCCCTCACTCCTAACGGGTCACAGCAGATGGCTTCCCTGCCCTGAGTTTGAGGTTTCTTCCTATTAAAAGCAAGTTTTTCCTTCCCACTTTTGCCAAGTGCTTGCTCAGGTGTTCGTGATTGTTGGCGTTTCTTTCCAATATTGTAGGGTTTTTACCTCACAATATAAAGTACCTCGAGGCAAATGTTGTTACAAATTGGTGCTATGTGAATAAAAGTGAATTGAATCGAATTTCACAGGACTGTTAGGTGTACTGATGCTGAGCTAAGCAATAGAAAATAGCAATAGCAAAGTGCTTATCACAGACAAAGAGAATGAAAGTTTAATTTGAACTTTATTTTCTTGATTCTTGATTTGAAGCGAGATACCACTGCTTATAGTCGAGCACTAATGCTGATAAGATAATCCATGGATAAAACCAGTTAGCTATAATAAAACATGCTGGCTAACTTAGTCACATTAGGCAAAGAAGACACTTAGGTATATCCTTTTAGATAACTCAGGTTGCACAATTTTTTAAATTCATATTTGTTAAAAGCCTGATTCACACATTTTTGTTTTCATTAATACTTACCCAGTGATAAGTTTTTACTTTCTGAAGAAATGGAAATGAGAGGTTATTTTTGTGTAAAATCTGCCTTCTTGCATCTGTGAAAGTTTATTATTACCAGTTTTTAGAGAAATCATGGGTGGCTAATTAAGAAGGCGTAATTAATATCAGTGATTATGCTAAATGACACCTTCTACAGAATGTGAAATTAACAGTGAGTGAGTTGTAGGAGTCTGACACCTTTTTTTTTTGTGGGACTTAGAACTCATAATGAGGTAACATGATTTTATGTGTATAACTACTGCCTGCAAGGAGCTTTTGCAAATTCATTTAAGAAAATGACTTTGCAGCTGCAGGCTGTTTGCAATACATACCTTATATAGCATACAATCTTCTATGCTCCACCATCAAAGAGTGGCAATGAACATATTATATACAGTTGTGGTCATAAGTTTTCATCCACTCATCATGGGCATAAATGTCGTGGTAAAAAGTTTGAATTTATTTTGAATTTTCTCTAATCCATTCAGGGCGAGAGGTGTACATGCAGGCTCTAATACATGTCATGCTCTATCCATTACAAAAAAGTGTTTTCAGGTATGTTTGTGATCAATAGGAACACCCTATTTTTTCTAAGTTTCAACTGTGTAGTTGTTGATTTGAGATGAAGTTGAAAAATTTGGAGGTAGCTGTCCTCCTTCATTATTCTGTCCACTTTGTGCAATATACCAGTACCACTGGTAGCAGCCCCAGAGCATGATGCTACCACCACCGTGCTTAGGTTTGAAAGCATCACATTTACTGTTCCAGACACACCTCTCACTCCATGGTAATGTAAAACTTGCTTTGCTGTGGATGTTATAAACAGATTTTAAACTTGCAATGCCAGAAGACTAAAAATTCCTCAGTGTCTCAGAAAATGTTTGCTTTTAGCTGCTGTGGCCCAAGCTAGAGAAAATAAATGGTGTGAAAGCAGCAACGGGGCATGCCTATCCGTCCATTTGCAGCAGTAGGGCATTTCCCATCAATAACAATCAGATTACTTTGATCAGTGATGACAGTGTTCACCAGTGTTGTGAATTCTATTTCTGAAATGCAGCGTATTACAGGCAACTGGTTCCATCCATCCATCCATTCGCTTCCGCTTATCCTGTTTAGGGTCCTGTTTAGGGTTGCGGGGGGGCTGGAGCCTATCCCAGCAGCAGTGCTAACCACCGTGCCACCGTGCCGCACCAGACAACTGGTTATCTGGTTAAAATGTAATAAGTAATGTAACTCAGTTAACTTCTTCAAACAGAAAATAAACTAACATGTTTACTTCCTTTTTGATCACTTTTTTTTTTTTAATTATTAAACTGGGCAATAAAACAGAAAAATTCTTCAACAGACTGTATTTGTTCCCTCAGGTTTGACACTGAACCTTTTGATAAAAAAAAAAAAGCTTCACTCTTTTTTTCAGTCATGTAAAAACATTTTTCTGATTTCACAGCTAAAATATTCATGAATTTCCAGCACCAAAATGCATTCCTGTCTGACAACATGGCCACCCACCTTGGTATAAACAGCTGGTCTCAGGCATGGCAAGCTCAGCTTACTTAAAGCAGTGTCCATTGATTCGATTGCACACAAGAAGCAGTGAAAATCCAACAAAGTACCAATAAAAGAAGCAGTCAAACCTTTACCGTAAGCCTCGTGTTGTCTTGTGCTGAAATATGTCAAAAGGCAATTCCGTACAGTGGACAGATGCTAAGCAACACAATAAATGCTAGATTCTATAAATTTTAAAATTAAAATAATACATTGGTTGTGACCTCTTTGTAGTCACTCGGGTTTTGATTAGTAATGCAAACCTAACTACATTTAATATCTTAACTATGGCAGGTGTTAGTAAGTAAGTAAATGTTATTTCTGTCGCACATTTAAACCAAAGAGCTTTACACTAAAATAAAATAGAATGAACCGGCTCCTAAAAAAATTACGCTACACATTTTAGGAACAGATAGTATGTGAGTTTAACAATTTCATAAATGAGCTAATATCCAAACAATCCCAATACCAAACTGACAAGGAGAGAAAAAACAAGTATATTGGACTCAAATGGCCTATATATGTACTGTATAGAGCAGGGATGGACAACTCCAGGCCTCGAGGGCCGGTGTCCTGCAGGTTTTAGATGTGTTCCTGATCCAACAC
>JAVDPK010001510.1:781298-797209 GCA_034780415.1 Cichlasoma orientale
AAAAAAACAAAAAAAAAAAAACAAAACAACAAAAACTGAAAGAAGCTGCAGTGAAAGCCTGGAAAAGCATCACGAAAGAAGATTGCAAAGGTTTAGTGATGTCAGTGAGTCACAGTTTATCTGTTCCAATACTTTTGCTCACAAGAAAAATGTGTGGGTTCCCCGGGTGCTATCCCCTGAACTGTGTATCAGATCCAGATGTAAATACCTGGAAATAAAACCTGAGGTGTTGATTTTTTGTCTCATATACAGTTTTTGACTCAAATGTTTTCAGTCTACAGCAAAAATAAAGTGATTGGCCTCACTGTTCCAATACTTTTGGAGGGGAGTGCATGTTTGTCTGCCTAAGAGACTTCATGCTTTTCAAACTCTGATTGGTTGGTCTGGTTGGACGAGCCAAGAGAGAGGATTGGGGAAAAAAATAAGTGCAACTCATGCTCCTGGGCAGACTGAAGTAAGTTACCTGATATCTAACTACAAAATCCTCCCAGAGACTGTGTATCTTGTGGGACTGGGCCTACAGTAGCACCTCAATTTAGAGGGAGGCTAACACTGTTTTTTTTTTACTGATGCAGAATTGGACTGTACAGAGAATGGGAATTGCACTGCATCATGGGTACTTGCCACCATGTTGTTAGTCATGCAAAACCAATAAAGAGACAGATGCCAACATGTAATAAGGAGGGGAAACACACTAATGAGCATTAAAAAAAGAAAAAAAAAGAAACACAAATGACCAGAGAGGAACTCATCACCAAGCTACAGTACAGAGAGAAGCTAAACAACAAGGAAAAGAAGTGTTATTTGGAGAAAATAATCATAATTAGAGGGGCTGATCCATGTGAGCACAAAGGCAGTTTAGGAACTACAGATGCACAAGTTCCCTGACATATTTTCTAAACCTGTTTGTCAGTGCCTAAATATCAAAAAGTCAAAAATTAAAAAGTGCTTCAAGCTTACATTTGAGCATGTGTGACTGAGTCAAGCACTCAGAGCCATCGCTCTGTGATACAGGCAGAAAAACTAAATCTTTTTGCATGTTCTTGGCCTCTACTGACAGATTGATATTAACCAATGATTAAATGCAGAGTGGTGTATAAACAGATAGAAAGTAAAAAGAGGTAAGTGAAAAAAAGAAATGCTCATCATGGAAAGCCCCCAGCAGCCTGGGCCTATTGCAGCGTGATGAAGGAATAGTTCAGGGTCACCTGATCCAGCCTTAACCATAAGCTTTATCAAAAATGTATCTTAAATGTAGAGAGGGAATCTCCTGAATCCAAACACAGAAGAGGGACCTAAAGACTGAAGGCTCTGCCTCCCATTCTACTCTTAAGGAACCACAAGTAATCCAGCAGTCTGAGAGCTAAGTGCTCTATTAGGGTGATACGGATGGGGCCTGATAATTCAAGACCTTGTATGTGAGGTGTCCAATTCTGGATTTAACAGGGTTCCGATGAAGAGTATTCTAGCTGCAGCATTCTGGATCAACTGAAGACTTTTAGGACAACCTGATATGAATTACAATAGTCCATCTTAGAAGTAATACATGCATGAACTAGTTTTTAAGCATCACTCTAAGTCAGGATATTTCTAATTTTAGAGATACTGTGCAAATGCAAGAAAGCATTCCTACATTTGCTTAATATGCACATTGAAGGACATCTGCATAGCAATGAAGCTGGATATCATCTGAATAGCAATGAAAATGCATGTTTTGCTTTCTAATAATACTGCCTAAGGGAAGCATGTATAATGTAAATAAAATTGGTCCCAGCACAGAACCCTGTGGAACTCCATAATTAACCTTATTGTGTGAAGAAGACTCCCCATTTACATGAACAAATTAGAGTCTATTAGATAAATATGATTCAAACCACTGTAGTGCAGTACCTTTAATACCTATGGCATGTTCTAATCTCTGCAATAAAATATTATGGGCAACAGTATTAAATACTGGTCTAGCAGGACAAACACAAAGATGAGTCAGCTGTCAGAGGACAGGAAGAAGATCATTTGTAACATTTACATACGGCAGAGTCCCAGGAGAGGAACTGTGGTACTGCATAAGGAAGTCAGGAGTAGCAGTGAGGTATGTAAGGGTGGTGCAGGACATGTATAAGGGCAGTGAGACAGCGGTGAGGTGTGCAGTAGGAGTGACAGATGGGCCCAAGTTGGGGGTGGGATGCACTCATTCGTGTCTTGATGCATGCTCAATCGTCTATGTAAGGAATTCTCAAAAAGTTGATTCTGTCCATCTTGATGTAGCATTTTCAGTCAGACTGAAGAAGTCATTTGGATAAATGACCAAACATTTCTCCCAGTGAAAACTGGAGGTCCAGATGAACCGAACTGACTTTGTGGGACTTACTCTAGTCAGTAAAGAGCTTCCATTCCACATATACAGGGTCTACATGGCCTCTGCTATTTTTTTTTTAATGGTTGGTATTCATCTTCCACACACCTCTGATTTTTAGTGCTGCATCTCAAAACAACACAAATAATAATAAAATAAGAAACTGACTTCCACTTTCAGTACTTGCAATCAGTGACAGATGACACTCTGGTGACCCCACATCCTTTTGCCTTTCAAGCTCTCATCAAGCAGCTAAGGCTGAGTACAAGTCAGAACAAAATAAAAGAGAAATGAGAGCGTCAGAAGACTCATGAAAGGTCCTGGGAATATTCATACTGTGTGTCAACCACTTGCTTCATTATTGACTTCAGAATTTCCTACACAGGTGAGTTGTGCAGCTTCTTGTTAAATTGCAGCTGTCCGCTGAGACTGCTGTCTGCCACATGCTGCAGTTATGAAGGGGGTCTCTGAAGAAATTAAGTGCATGGCTTGTTGGCTCTGAAACGAACAGTGCAGCTGCTATGACGGGCTGATAGAGAGGAACAGACACACACCTGAATGAAAAGATCAGTCCTAACCTGACCATCATTCACCTAAATCATTCACAAGTTACAGCCTGTGCTCCACGGTGCTGTAAAACACATTACAAAGCCAACTCAGTTTCACATATTTATTGACTCTTAATCTCAAAAGTTTGCTGCTGATCTCAGTAAATAAACAGTTCCTCTTTCCCTGTCTGGAGATTTGGAGATGTGGGTAAAAGCGGGCGAGGTGCCGCGGATGACGATGCTCTGCAGGAAAGCAGAATAAAAGTCCATCGTCAAACCAGACTGGTCTCTTGGGAACAGAGGAGAAATATTTACTTATTTCTTAATAAATCTATAGCAGTTTGTGCTGCTGCATTTTGATATTTCATATTCAATATTGAAGTTAAATGGAACAGCTCACCAAATAGCACAAAGTGAAAGGGGGATTTATTTCTGGCAGGTTCAATTGTTTGTATTGTTTGACAGAAACACTGCAAAGGAAAACATGAGACTGAGAATACTGTGCAGATGAATTTAATGTAAAACAATAGATTATAGTATTCTTGTGAAAGCCACGGGTACATGTTTACATTTTCAACTTTAGTTGAAGTTCATAATTATTCTATAATGTTACATTGGGCTCCCACTGAGGCTGCGGTGACCACTTTAGTGGCCACTGGCACATGAACCAGTTCTGCACATACTGCAGGTTCTTTTTAAATATCCAGAGCAGTGTGCCTGGCTTTAAAGCACTCCGGGTCAGCCTCTGCTGTTTAAATGTATTATATAAATATAACAGGCTGGACAGTAAACACAAAGTGTTGTTATATTCAGGCATTTTTCATAGTTCGTGTTTGACGTACATTTTTTTTTTCATTTCCAGTGCAAGAATTTATTAACACAATTCAATGGACTGAATATACAGTTTGAATCTCTAAATATAGTCCATAGGTAATCAGTATACTGAAGCGTTAACTATGATGACCAGTAACAGTTTAACATTAACTAATGCTGAAGATCTGACATGTCATGATTGAAACATTACTTTCATCGCTACATGAGCTCCCTGGATGCTCTTTGACTCTCTGAAAGGACTGTGACGGTGGGCTCGATCGCTGTGCTGGGGGGCTGGGTTTGTCTGAGGGATTTTCTTCCTCCTTTCTTCATTTCTTCTGCTCCTCATTTGGGGACAAAGTATCTGTTGTGGTCTTTCATGTATTTATAAATGTCGGTGGTGTTGCCACAGTGGAAAATTTCCTCCAACACACATCACTGTCTGCAGCGTTTTCATCGTAAAGTACATCTACACGATGATCTGCTTTCTCCCTCACTGCAGCCTACATGTCACTGCTCAGTGCTACTGAGTCACATGACCACAGGACAATTAAACACAGCAAAGCAGGGAGGAGGGGGTGGAGCAAAGTGTGCCTACATGAGAGGAGCGCAGTTTGCACAGGCATGTCTGCTTTCTGATGAATGGGATTAAATTTACAGGAGAAACACAAACTAGAGCAAAGATCTTATTCAACTAGTATCAATCCATACCAATACCGGTGCTAGTATCAATACTATTGGCATTTAGATTGATCTGCCCACCCCTTAGAAAAACTGTCATCAGCAGCTACAGTCCAAGATGCTGGAGGAGCTGAACTCCCTTTTACAGTGCACCCCTGAAGCTGGTGTGAGCGAAGGTAGCTTAGCCACGGCTAGCACTTCCCAGCAGATTGTCCCAAACAGAAATAAGGCCAGCTGGGTGATGGTGAAGATGAAGCGTGGCCCTGAGCAGAAGCTCATGGTACACCACCAAGCTGTTGACATTTCAAATTGTTTTTTCCCACTCGGCAACACACCCACAGAGAAAAACACTCCGGTCATTGGCGACTCTGTTTTGAAAAACATGAAGCTACAGACTCCAGCAACCATAGCTGATTATCTTCTTTTCTAGAAATTTGGCCAAATTTATCTAATCCCCCCATAACATGACTATCCAGAGGTGGGACCAGGAAGCAGAGTTGCAGTCTTACATGCCTCTCTGCAGCTCTCCCCTCCTGTCATCCCCCCAAAATCCCACCTCCACAGATGGTGGCTGCTCCCAGACCATCAAAAAACAACCCCCAAAAAATCAAAAAATGATTTAAGCATAAAAATTCACAAAGAAAGAACAATATAGTATCCTCAACTCCACCAACAAGTAAAACATTAGGTCTCGCTTCCAAGTCCCTGTTAGCAAATGATTTAATAATTGATTAACATATTGATTTATTAACCTGGTAACAGCAGGATGAACGTGTTAGTTTAAATTAATCAACAGCCCAGAGTCACACTGTCAGAATCCTTGAAGCTCAGGTCGAGGAGGAGGAGTAGCAGCAATCTTCCACTCCAGCTTATTAATCACCCAAAGATCCAGACAGAGTGTTCATTCGGAGTAAAAGCAATAGTTAGACACAAGATTATTTTCTACCTGTATCACAAGCCCTTTCCACCAAATCAGAAATCCACCAAATGCAGTTAATACTCACATCAACCGCCCAGTCCTTATTACTCAGCTTCAATTCTTAACCCAGTTACTCTCCTCTATCACTCTGGCAGCTACTCCTTCATCCCACTTGGGCTCATCGCACTGAGTGGCAGAAACTGATGTTCATCAACAGATAAATGTGCAGCATTTTTTTTTTTATTAAAGTGTTTGCACTTCCATGTACTGTAGCTACATGTATATGTATAACTGCATGAGTTATTTATATGGAAAAACTTTCAGTCCACTATTAATTAACCTAAATTGTTCAGTCAGCTCCAAGGAGTTAAAAACACCCCAAACAAACAACAACAAAGAAAAACTCCATCATGCCTCATGCTGACACCTAACGACACCTAACGGTTAAACTGATACCACTGATGCCATCACCTCATGCAGTATCTCCTTGTAGTGCCAAGTCTTAAATTCTCTTTTGCAGTCAGATTTGTGTTCAGTTGTAAAAGCAGCCCAGCTCAGGTATTTTCAATTAGTCTCTGAAGCTCTCCACTCGATAAATCTCCCCTCTGTTCTTCACCTGTTGGCTGATTCTCTCTGCTTGATAATTCGGGCACTTTTCATTCCAAATTACAATCCTTAATACATCTTTTAGGCATTCCCTTTTTAGATTAAATCAATCGGTCCAGCCTCGTGTGGAGTTTCTAGGCACTGCCTCTTAGATAATTAAGTGGAGCACGATTTACTTCGTGCCTCATTCCTTAATCATCATCTGCCTATCCTGCTTGGCCATCTGTATCCCAAACATGTAAGTCCCAAAGGCCTGCACCTTTTCTCTGGATTATTCAGTCCAGCCTCTCCAGTGCAAATTAAAAAAAAACAAACCTGTAAAAAATAAATTACAATTAAAATTTGTCCTCGCTACTCAATATGTTCAACAGTATGTCCTTTTCTATATTGTCACTGTATTTCTTCTGTCTTCAGTTCTACATGAATATAGCACCGTCTACACGGGCAGGTCGCCAGCCTGTCGCAGGGCTAACACAGAGAGACAGACAACCGTTCACACTCACACTGACGGCCAATGCAGAATCACCGATGAACATGTCTTTGGACTGTGGGAGAAAACTGGAGTACCCGGAGAAAACCCACGCAGACACAGGGAGAACATGCAAACTCCACACAGAGAGGCACCTATGACCTTCTTTTTGTGAGGCAACACAGAAGCCATATCACATGACAAATATAGCTGCTGTCTCACCAGATACAGTACTACAGCTCTTTCTATTCTTCATGGGATCCTAATTCAAGATGCAACATACATAAAAGGGGTTTCAATCACTATAGCTTGTAAAGTTTGCTACTTCTATTTGTACTGTTCCGTGTTGAAATTTCAAAGCTCATGAATAAATCAAATAAACAAATAAATGGATAGGTGTGTGCTTCTATGGCAGCTTTGCAAGGCTTTCCGCCTTCTCTCATCCACATGGACATCCAAATGGACTGCTTCTCAGCAACAGCCTCTGATCCAGAGGCATAATCCTCATTTCTCACCATACGCAATTTATGCATTATGTTTATCTCTGTCTTTGTATGTAGCTTCATTAGAGTTTAGTCAACAGTCACTTCCATGTTGGAATTTCTAAAGCTCAAGAAAATTACTGCAACATTTTCCCCCTCCTTTTTCAACTGCTGGCAGTTACCCCATGTCTAAATTCTGGTTCATTTAATACTTTAAACACGTGCTCCTCATGTGGGGTCTTAGCTCAAAATTATATTCAGATCAGTCTATTAGAAAAGGTTCTGCTGTTTCTGGAGCCATCCAGGGCATTTCCTCATCTTCAACAGCTGGGTCACTGGTCATCTTCAGTCTATTTGCTATACACCACCCGGCCCTGATGTCATCCTCTCAGACCCGGTAAGAACATGTAGCTGGTTGTAGCATCAAAGTTTTTTTTCCATTTTTGTTCACATTTCTGCTCCTGTTCTGAAGTGTTTTGTTCTACGCTCTCTCTCCCAGCCTCCAGCGTCCCTCGCATGCTTTGCTCTCTCTACTGACCCTTGAGCTTTTTTGCAGGCTCTCTCTCCTCTATGTCCAGGCCTCTGATGGCCATTCAGCCTTATTGCATGTGCTCCGCTCTCTCCTGGCCTGTGAAGGCCCTTGAGCCTTATCACAAGCTCTCTGCTCTCGCTTGGCCTCCAACAGCCACTGTGGCTTAACACAGGCTCTCTCCCTTCGCTCTCCTGACCCCTGTCAACGCTCAGCCTTATCACAAGCTCTCTGCTGTCTCCAGGCCTCTGACGGCCCTCGAGCCTTAACACAGGCTCTCTCGTCTCTCTCTCTCTCCAGGCCTCCGATGGCCCTTAAGCTTTTATCACAGGTTCATTCTCTGTTCATGCTTTTCTCTTTCCTCTTTGCTGTTTGGACCCTTCCATCAGTTATACTAGAGTTTAAGAACTCGATGAATGATGGGGATAAAGTTGTTATAGTTATGATAACTGGAACATCTCTGTTGACGAAGTGTGCAGACAGCTGTGGTAAGTACCAGCTGAAAGCTTTTGCCGTTATGTCTTGCAGGAGCTACGTACCACTTTTGGAAATCTTGAGCGGTCTTCTGAAACCTAAACCTATTATGAAATAAGGAAATATTGCCAACAGTATTAAAATTAAGTTATTTAAAATAATAACTTAAATAATTTTCTTACTAAAAAATTGTAAGATTTAGTGGAACTGAGCTAAGCAGAGGTTTAGGGTTTGTCAAATGCTTCTCGGTTTGGTTTGAGGAGGCACCACTTTGCTCAGCCACTTTGAGACCAGGCAGGGATAAATGAAGAAGCTTCTGTGTGCAGAGCAGGTGATGGCTCTCTGGCTTGATAATGCCAGTGGCCAGGTGATTAAAAAACATAGCTCCCCTGCCACTGGGCCTGCTGGGTAGATGTGACTCAGGGCCCGGGACACATCACTCTTCATGTCAGCGCAGCTGAGGTGTTATAGTAAGTAATTAATTAGAAAATGGAATCAAGAGGCGACCCAATAGGAAAATAGTGCTTTCCCTGAATGTCTATTTAACATCTGGGCACAAGTGCTGAGAATGATTTTCTCTGCAATATTTTTTCAAATTTAAACTGTCATTCTACAGTTAATGGGCTTCATTCACATAGAGAGAAGCGCATATGCAGCAGAACCGCAACAATGCATTATCTTTGTGGCCCAAGAACAAGGACATGATGATATAGTGGTGGTATAATGCCTGGCATTGTTGTGTTTGATAACACGAATCATACATTAATGGCAGATTTCGGTGGCAGACAATGCGATGAGGAAATGTGTAGGGGGATATTTCAGCTCCTGTTTTTCCTCAGACAGCTGGTCAGTTTGAAAGTGAAAAATGGTCATGATTCAAAACAAAAAAAAGTCTGCAAAGTAGGCTCACAAAATAGGCTAAGAAAGAACATCTTCTTTTTCTCCTGGGATCAGCCTTATCTTCCCAGAAGGGGTCGGAGTCTTTCCTTAGACAAAGGCAGCATGTAAACTACTTCAAGTTCTGGTTTAAAAACAGAAACTAAAAATATAATAATTTATGTGTAAGTAGCCTGTTTAATGGTAGGCTTGGAGATTCGAGCTGACAAACGAATGCAATAAGTGGAACAAGATGTATGGGTGTGAAAAGTTACTATTTGAAAAGAGACAGAAAGAGAGGATGAATGGTTTGGCAGTCCCTCCGTCCTATTTCACTGCCATCAATAAGGAAATCTGTGTAAATATGCAACCCGCCATGACGTGAAGATGAAACAAATACCACCAAGGACTCATGGGTGGGCTCGCCATCAGTTAACAGAAAACTGTGCTCTGCAGTGGACACTCTCTGTTTGAATGTAAATGGTAAATGGACTGGTTCTTATATTGCACTTTTCTGCTCTACATAAGCACTCAAAGCACTTTATACAGCACGCCTCATTCACCCATTCACACAAGCACTTTTTACATCTAACTGCTTTCTCTCTAACATTCACACACAAACATACACTCTGAGGAACGCATCATGAGCAACTCAGGGTTCAGTGTCTTGTCCAAGGACACCTTAGCATGCAGACTGGAGCAGCCAGGGCTCAGACCACGGACCTTCCAATTAATAGATGACCTGCTCTACCTCCTGAGCCACAGCTTTAATCTGTTTTTTTTACCAGGAAAAAAAAAAAAAAAAGATTTACAGACAGGTCACACGTGCCACAGCAACAGAATTGCACTTTTTCAGCAGAATTTTCCAAATGTATGTGGTGCTAAGTCTATAGCATTTCACATTGCAAAATGTTAGCCTAGCTTCCAGTGGACTTTCAGCTCTGTGACGTGTGAATCTCCTTTACTCACATGGTGGATCTCTGGACCTTCAACAATATTTGTCATTTTATAACGTCCACATATACACTTAATTGACACAAAGTCTAAGTAATCGTGCAATGTTGCTGACCTGCAGAGACATTTGCCATAGCACTGAGTGATGTGATCAAGTTTGACCAGCAAGGACTGCAGTGAGTCGAGCACTGATTGGCTGGGTCACAACAGGTCACCTAATTAGTCCACCCCTCTGTTGACCAAAAATACATTTAAACTTATTAAGTTACATTACTGAAACACTGACCTTTCATTTTTACTACAGTTTCAAAGCTAAGGGCACTCACTGGCTCCAGGGCCACGCTGCAATAATCTGTTTGGGTTCCTAAGTTACAGCTGCCTATGAAATTTTAGCCAATCCCAGTATTTATTGAGATATTATTGTAGAATGTGGCAAAGACCAGCAGAGTCAGAAAAACCAACATTGCCATGCTGCTGGAAAAATGTCACCCCGCTGAGAAGTGTGTCTGAAGGATTGCACCTTACAGTCAGAGGCCACGGAGCTAGAAACTGGTGACTCCTGAGTCACGTTCACAAGTTAAGGAGTTTCTTGATCAGATGCTGTGCAAAAACACAGTTAAAATCTATGGGCAGCTCAGTGCCAAAGTCTATATGATGGCACAGACAAACCAGGTTCATGCTCCATCCTTCATCTGTGACCATGAACTTTGAGTAAGGACACCAAGAAGGACAGGTTGGGTGGCCAAGCTCAAACTTGGGGACAAGCTCCTCAGCTGTGACACCTGGAGGTCAGAGTAAGATCCCAAGATGAACCAGAGAACAGAACTCCTTTGTTTTGCTGTTTTGCATTCAGATAGAACATTTACAGAACATTGTTTCTTTGTGTTTTTTTTTTACTGTCCTCTGCATATGTACAGTATACGTCCCTCTGATGCCCAGCCCTAGTGTGAGTTGTTTATCATAACCAAAATGCTACACATTTCTCCATATTTTTTTATTGTGCAAAAATGTATATATGCAGGTCTTGCCTTTCTTCATAGATGGGTAACAAAGTGCGTCACTTTGTATTTTGTTATCTTCTAATTGCAGGTGGAGATAACTACATGTTGGTTTACTCAGGCAATTCACCGAACAACCCATTTCCTGTTCAATACACACATTCATCCAAACAGCAGCAACAACTTCTGCTTTGGGTTTTTTTGCAGTGTTGACTTTCAGAGGCAGAGCATGCATTCTGAAGTAAAGCATCTTTGTGGCTATTGCTTTTATGAAACGTTGAAAATGCCATATTAAAAAAAATAATAATTAGAAATATTTCAATTAAATCAAAAATTTGATTTGTGCCAGATATGAATGACGAGAATGTGAAGAAAATAAAGGAAGAATAGAGGCTTCGCTTGGAGGTGTTTTAGGGTGAGTCTGAACCTTTGACATGTGCCAACATCAAAGCCTCTGCTCCTGTGCTAACAGTCACCAAATCTATAATAGATGCTAACTCTTCTGTCATAGCAAATTATTATGCAACTGTAACATCAAAGGAATCGCTGTCACTAAGTTTTCTAATCTGCCATCTTATCTCAGAACAATAGACATCCATGACAGTTATCTTGGTCACATTTAGTGTTCTTGTCAGTGGTTGTTGTTAATTCAGAGGCACACCCAATTCCAAGGGAAGGAACCAAAAAGAGATCAGAACATTCCAGCATGAGAAATGTGATGAAACACAAAGGCAGAGGCTGCGTGTGGGGGGGGCTGCTCAGACTCTGGTGAGGTGGAAATAAACTAGGTTAGCTTTCCTGCTGGTTGGTAGAAGGCACAAGCAGTGACACCTGCTTTCAAAGTGCCAGCTTTCTCAGTTCAAAGGCAGCTTTTCATATGGGACACATGCATCTCATGTTCTAGGATCCAGTCTAAAGTAATGACAGTGGCACTGAAGTGAAACCAAATGGCAGAACATGATGCACAGTGTAACTATATTAACTTGTGATCAGCTTAAGAAAAGCAGCACACACGAGCTGGCTGAGATAGCTGGGTCTTTAATTCATTGCATTTACAAGTGCAGACTTTCATCTATGTGTTCATTTTATTGATGATGAGCAATTAGTAGCCGTGCTGGCCTCTTGTACTCCTTTTAGTATTGCCTGGCTAATGCATTTAAGAACATCATCTAAGAACATATTGTGGAAATATTTATATTGTGATACTCACTGTTAAACTGACTATGAAAAGGCCACATATTTAACATTTTCCACCATGAGCATAAGAGCAGACGACGTCTCAGTGACAGTTCCTCAGCTAATTATTCCTTATTATTCACTTATGCTAACCTAATTCTCATGCTCACTTTTATGAAAGCGTTTGAAATGACACTGTAGCCAGTCAGTGTCATTGTGTGCCAGCTGAGTAGCTGAGAATAGCCAACAGAGAATAAAGCACAACATGGAAATATACCATGAAGTAGAGGCCAAAAATCACAAAATGTCCAAAATCGCATTTCATGCGAATTAGAAAATATGCAACTATGAACTTTTTAGCATTGTAATTATTCAAATGTCGATGGCACAAGCTCTGTGGTGTCTCCACTGACCTATTGTATCTCAGGCCTACAGAGATGCAGTGTACTGCATTCATTAACTATGTCTGCATTTCTTAGAGTGTAATTAATTTTACAATCTAGCTCAGATACACAGGATGAACAAGGCCAACCGGCGGGGTTAAAGGTTCATTCCAATTTATTTCAGCGGGCAGTATTTCCTATTAATGTAGTGACTGTGGCTCTATGGGTCATGCAAAATGTGTAACTTTCCCCTTTGCAAAGATTTACTTTCTGACTAATGGGGGAAAAGATTTTAGCACAGTGCTTTAAGTCTCCAAATTATCTCTGGAATACATCTGTATCAGTTTTTTTTCTTTTTTTAGCAATCTATCAGGGCAAAGATTAACAGCTGTTCAACACATTCAAAACCAAGTAAGATAAATAAATTTTAAAATAATAATTTTTAAAAAGAACTATAATCAGAGCATATTAAAAATGTAGGACTTTTATTTATTTTTTATTTATTTGGTTATTTATATATTTTATTTAAAATAATTAATTTAATTTAAATTTAAAAATGGAAAAAAATTACGAATTTGCTAACTTAATCCCCCACTCGACAGATTTGACTCTCTATGACTTTTTCAACTTCCCAAAAATCAAAATGAAGGTGAAACACACGTGTTTTGACACAGTGGAGGAGAGTGCACATTACACTGCATGGACAAAAGCGCAAGGAGACAGAAGAGGACTTTTTATGAGCCATCTAAAACCAGCAGATGCTTGCTGGCCCATTCCCAGATCTTTGTGATCAACCTGATATATTTACAACGGCAAGCGCTGCTGCTGTCCTACTTTTAGTCAGCTCAGCTGTCAGGTCAGGGGAGGATTTCCAGATTGGCTGGGCATCTAAAAACCATGTGCATGTTCACAGATATTAAAGGAATAGAGCTGCTATGAGCCGTACTGTTTCGGCAGCATGAGAAGGACCTTGTGAAATATTAGCGATGTGGCTTTAGAATGTCACACTTGCCTGATTGGTATTAAAAAATGCTCCAAAGAAGTAATGCTTTATGGTTTATATATATAATAGTTTCAAATCATAATTTGGAAATAATGGGCATTATTGAACTATTTGCCAATGTCTAAACATAAAGTAGCAGCATGCAGCATTTTAGCTTGTTTCCTGACGTGTTTAAAAAAGCTTGTTTTATCATAACAGACTCCACACAGAGATAAAATCTTTGGTTTTTTTGCTTTTTCTTTTTGTTGCTATATTATAGTCCAACTAGGTAATCAAAAATGTTACAAATGTTTCAGTAGAACACAAATGCTGACATTATTGAGTTATTAGACAAAAAAAAAAAAAAAAAAAAAAAAAAAACTCCTTTAACATTTGATTCATTAGCAGTAAACTTGATTGGGGATACAGTTAACAAGGGAAAACAATGTATGACAGGGAATATAAGTGTAGCCCTGGATGCAAAAGAACAGACGTGGATATTCTCATATGGCTTCATGTCGATCTGCAACCTGCTGTCATTACCTTAAATTCCAGTTTAACAAAAGAAATCATGACTTGCACTCAGTGACTGGTCAGCGTCAAATCATCTCGTCTCACGCTGTATGATTTATATTCACAACATGCAAATTAAAGAACTGCGGTTAATGTGCGCTTTAGAAATGGAAAGAAGAAACACAACTACTATCAAGATAACATTTTCTTGCATTTCCCCCTTCTTCCCGTGTCCTCAGTTTCTCTCCCTCCTCATCCTTATCTGCTGTTTTTCATGCCTGGGGTCATGTTTTCACACAACACATTTTTAGGTTTGAGCCAAATTGAAATGTAATGCATCCCGCGGTGCGCCAACAGACTATAAGGATATTCTGAATGTACTCCCGAGCAGGTGAAAGAATGGTGCAGCAACAGAAAATCAAACAAAGAAATTTATTACCAGTCCTAATTTTTGAATATAACCACACCTCCGCAAATGATCTATAGAAAACAAAATTATAAGCAGTCACTCACTATTTTCTCATCTCTGCAAATAAAAGTCCGTTCGTATGGTTGTATATTTCTGAGAGTCAAATTTGGGTTGAAGTCAGTAGAAAATTTATTCTCGATCTGACCTTGTGTGCCTTCACTGCACAGTGTCTGCTGCCAGCAGGAGTGCTGTATCAGTAATGACTTGGGCAACTACTTCATGGGACTCAGTACAGCAGGTACTACAATTAAACTGTACAGCTATATAACACAAGAGATTTAGGGGTTTACAGCAGTGCAGCAGTATACCATGAAAACACTGTTCCCTCATTATGTTTAGCATTTCCCATGTTGTGCTTAAGCCAAATGCTGCCAAATAAGTCGAGTGTTCTCGCAAATATTCTTGCATGACGACAGAAGACCGTTACAAGTATTTGAATTTATTACCATTAGGCAGGACCCCCATCACTTCCTGTTTGTCTCAGCCTAGGCGCAAAAAGGGAACCCAGAGAAATCTGCTCATTATCTCTCAAAAGGATGTCACTGGCAGGTCACAGGAGAAGGAAAAGCAGCATTCCTCAGAAAACAACCAGACATTGAATGAACATCAGCATATTCCTGAAAATGTATGCCAAGGTTTTATCCGGGGAATTCGTTTGGGTTCAGTGATAACTTTTTTGCCCGTGTGCAAAAAAAGATCCTTCATGCAATTCAAGCCTGCAAAATTAAAAATACATACTTTATAGGCTGTAACAGAAGCTGTGCTCTGGCATGCTGAGTACAACTAAAGGGCTGAAAATGGGACTTATCAATAAGATGGGAATTGGATGTCATGTGATGTGATTCTTGCAGATTATTACAGTCCAGCGAGTGCAGCCACAAAGTTCTACCATGTCTGAAAAAGCCTTAATGTTAAAGCTCTGGACAGATAGAATGTGTCAGAGTCTGTCTTCAATAAATATTCTTATCAGTAGCTACAGGCATTGTGTCCAACGTGCCTCCCAGACTTAGCATGCAACTCTACTCTCTGTTACAGATGCTGGGCTCATGCCACAATTCAGAGGAAAAGGAAGGATCCTAATAGATAGAAAAGTAACACATTCATGCAAACACTTTCCACATCTACAGTAAGTGCTTTCTATCTACCATTCACACACACAATCACACTATTAGCACATTGGGAGCAACGCACGGTATCTTGTCCAAGGATACTTTGGCACGTAGACTGGAGCAGTCAGGGATTGAACCACCAACCATCCGATCAATAGATGACCTGCTCTGCCTCCTGAGCCACAGCCGCCCCCTGTAGCAGCACCACTGTCTACACTGATAGTGATATCAATATCAGTTTCACGTGGACCTGGTTCATGTTAGACTTGATCTAATAATCTGTAACATTATTCTGAACCCGCAGGAGGACATTGAGGATTTTAGTCAGAACTTGTGGACTGTTGCTGTGAGACGGTATCCTCACCACTGATGTTTAGAAGGTTGGGAGTCCAAATTTATGCTAATAAGGTTGCACATATAAAAACAACTGATAGTGAGCTGTCATCCAATCAATCCATTCTGTGTATGAAAACTAGGTCGCTACTGTATTTGCTGTATACTATATATATATATATATATAAAAAAAAAAAAATCCCAGCTCGCCCCTACGGGCGGTCTTTTTGCCCTTCAAGCTCGG
>JAVDPK010001510.1:804362-817825 GCA_034780415.1 Cichlasoma orientale
AAGTGCTTTCTATCTAACACTTGCACACACATTCACACTCCCATAAACGCATCAGGAGCAACTCGGGTTCAGTATCTTGCCCAAGGATACTTTGGCACGCAGACTGGAGCAGCCAGGAATCCAACTACCAACCTTCCGATTAGTAGAGGACCTGCTCCACCTCCTGAGCCTGGCTCTGCTGGAGGTTTCTTCCTGTTAAAAGGGAGTTTTTTTTCCCCACCATCGCCAAGTTAGGTTTTCTCTGTGATTATTGTAGGGTCTTTAGCTTACAGTAGAAGGCGCCTTGAGGTGACTGTGACTGTTTGTTGTGATTTAGTGCTATATAAATAAAATTGAACTGAACTGATCTGGAAACTTTTGAGCATAAGGAAAAGAGTAAAATTCACAGAAAGCTGTGAGAATTATTATCATTATTTATTTATTTATTATACATTCAAAGAGGCAAGCCTAGAGTATATCCATAATTAATGATCCTATGCACTGGGCCACCTTTACGCTTTACATTATAGTATAAACAAGCTACTTTAAACCACATCATGAATTGATGTGTGCAATTACACACATGCACGGTGTTCTCACAGATATTTTTGCACAATTGCGTCATTACATTTCTCAGTCTAAAACCACGGAGGTGCAGAAGTGGATCAATAAACTCACTACACACGAGGTAAATGGTAATTGTAAATGGATTAGTTCTTATACAGCACTGTCCTACTCTACTTGAGCACTCAAAGCACTTTATGCAACATGTCTCGTTCACCCGTTCACTTTTTTTCTACATCTAAGTGCTTTCTATCTAACACTTGCACACACATTCACACTCCCATAAACGCATCAGGAGCAACTCGGGTTCAGTATCTGGCCCAAGGGTGCTTTGGTACGCCGACTGCAGCAGCCAGGAATCAAATCACCAGTGTTCCGATTGGTAGTTGATCTGCTCTACCTCCTGAACCACGGCCACCCCACGAGGGCAGTTGGGGTTACCGACTGTGGGTTCAAAATATCCTCAATACATTTCCACATTTTGACCATTTTTAAGTGAGATCATGCTTTAAAACCAGCCGCACAACTAGCTGATGACCTCTTTAGTTTCAGACACACGAGGGGTGCTTCCCAAAGTCTGACTTGCACAGGCCCATTCACTCCAAAGTCAGTGTCCTTCTCAGTCACGCTAGTTACTGCAATTGCTGCAGAAGCACTAAGCTACTGTTAACTGTATAATTAGCTGCAATAAGTTAAGTATGACTTAATTTTAATTACAGTTGTAAAAGGATATCAGTAGAATTCAACTCGAGGAACATAGTGACCTTTTTGGATGAATGTGGACCCCCGAGGCCCATCCCTCACAGAGACACATTTGATGTTAATAAATCAGCATCAAATGCAGAACATACCAAGGTGATGCAATTTGCCCACTGTGCTGCATAGGCCTAAACCCCCTCAGTGAGCTCATTGCAAGTAGCCAATACAGTTACGCAATCAGAAGGGGCATGGCCATTAGCCACATTATACACATGGATGGCATCAAGTGCATTTGCCTGAAGTGTGTGAGACATTGACTCGATGATCAAACTCAGCAGCATCTGTCATTTGGACTGAATGAGTGTGGCTGCATGGTGGCATAGAGATTGAAGGTGGCCTGGACTGAAGGGATGGAGTTACCAGAAGATAAAATAGCAGCAGTCAATTTCCTTCAAAGGATAAAACAGGTGCTGAGAAGCCAGCCTAATGGTGAGAATAAGATCAACATGTATGCCCTACCGCTCATCAGATACCCATGTGGAATAGCAAGCTGGCCACCTGATAGATGCCACTGATGAGAAGACATGAAAATGCCCCACAATGCATGGGGAGGCTGACTCAAGTAAAGCACCCTGAGATTCTACGAGCAACAAAAGTGGGTGGACAAGGATTAGTGAGTGTCAGAGCCATATGGGGTGGGGTGTGATCAGGAGGTAGAGGCGGTTATTTACTAATCATAAGGTCGGCGTTCAATCCCTGGCTTCGAGATAGATAGAGAGGTTGAGATAGTTTGGGCATGTGCAGAGGAGGGATAGTGGATATATAGGACAAAGGGTACTGAATATGTAGCTGGCAGGCACGAGTAAAAGATGAAGACTGCAGAGAAGATTCATGGGTGCAGTAAAGGAGGAAATGGAGAGGGCTGGTGTGACAGAAGAGGATACCAGGGACCGAGAGAGACGGCGACAGATGAGCCACTGTGGCAACCCCTAAAGGGATCAGCCAACAGAAGAAGAAGAAGTGCAGGACTCTCCAGCTGTGAGTCAGCCAGTGTCCCAGTATAATTTTATATTGGGACATTGGCTGACTCATACTGTGATTTCACTTTGGCTGTTGCTATAGTGTAGCAGGAGTTTTCTCACTAATAACTGACCCTGTTTGAGGTTGTGAAAAGTCAATACCCAATTCACACATTTAAACTAATATCTTCAATACTAAAGACTTAGCATGAGAAACGTGGTAAATAGGGACACAGAGGGGATGCGCTATATGACCCTGGTCATATAGTTGTAATAATAGATGATTACAGGAATAGGTGCAGGAATAGATTGCTAATATACTGTTATACTGTTTCCCACTCGTTATCAGCAACACGATTCAGTGTCATAGGTTCAGCTTTTGTCCTTACTGTACTTTGTTCAATTTGTGTAGCACATTTGGATAATGGTTCGAAGAGACAAAAATGATTGGGCAGAATTATTGTTTTCACTGTACATACACATACAGCTGTTAAAGGAAATTGTCACACTGGTTATATGTTTTTCCATACTTTGGCTATTAGGAAGATAAGACATTTGTATTTTATTTAATCAGGAGTGATCACTGGAGTGCTTCTGATATTGTTGCAGTTATATTTTTAATGCACGTTTTTAGAAATAAACAGGTAGCTGGATGCAAATATTCTATTTTATCTTAGGCGTCCTAACAGGGTCGGTGCAACGTATTACTTTCCATTCCTGATTTGTTTTAGTTCTGAGTGTAAATGCATTTGTAGAGAAGCTCTAGCACTACAGAGTCAGCAGCACTGAGCTGAACTTCACAAATCCCTCTTTCTGCTCATTTATTGGATTTGCAGTTTAAGTGAAAGTGTGTTTGAAATAATTCCCAAACATGATGCTAAAACATGCTTTCTGCAACACATTGTGATAACATTATTAGTCTTTTCCTTTCTCAACTTGAATGATATCTAGCACAGCACCAGCCCCATATCTAAAGTTCATTTTTCTCTCTCTGTAAATTCCTGTTTTGGTGCCAGATCTAAATATTTACATATTTGGACCCTTGGTTTTAAATTCAAATTTGATTGTTGGTTAGGTATTCTGAAATTATTCTTCTTCTTTTTGGTCTTTTTGTGTTGATTTATACAGTATCCTGTCTCATCCCTCTGACACACAGTTTGGTTCATTTAGTACGTTTTTATACCTTTCTAGCAATTTTCCTTTCAAAATGAGTCAAGCAACAACCAGCAACATCTAGCAACTTTTATGACAATCTATCTCCAGCACTGCTTGGAGACCTATTTTCATGTCATTGTAATCCACCTAAATATAGTAGCATGCCTTATAACTACCATTCACTAGCTGTGTTTTCCTAAAATGCCCAAAATTATAAATGTTATGACTTTAACTGAGGAACTATGTTCATTTTAGGGATGAAGTTATTCAATCAATGTGTTATTGATAACTATTTTTATTAATTTTCTTCTCTGTGCAAGAGACTATTGCAAATTATTTAACCATTCTAAGCATTCTATTAAATACGTGTTGTTTGATCAAAGTTCAGCAATAGTCAGTTCTCTTTTATAACACAGTCTGAAATAGTTTCATCTTAACAAGCTGTAACAGTAACATGCTGCTTACACACTTCTGCATGAGAACATACTAGTTTAGTTATTTAGTACTTTTACTTTTTATAACTGACTAAACAAACAGCAAGCAGGGAGCGCACAAGTGTGACAAACAGGAACACAAACAGAAGCAAGTGACAAACAGATACCATGACAAAGGGAGACTGAGGTTATTTATACGCTCGGTGGGAATGAGGAGCAGCTGAAGACACTTAAGACAAAGAGAGAAGGGAAGTGAAACTAGACACAAATCGCAAAGGACAAAAGGCTTCAAAATAAAACCGGAAATTAATAACTGATAGTCTGAATACACGGAAACTTGACACAGGAGAACGGAACTAATAACTTATAGAAACCATAAACATCACCGACTTAAAGTGATCGTACAGAAAGCTAGTGAACACAAAAATAATAGTAAATACATGGAGCTGGGAATTCATGAAACGTGTAACGCAAACAGAAGCTGGTTCTATATGAACATCAGGACTACACAGAGCCATTGTGGTTGTTGTTGGAAAAAGAGGGTAAAGATAATATCAGTTGTGTTTATGTGCCTTGGGACCTGAGAAGTAGCTTGGTGTCCATGTCTAGCAAAGCCATGCATACATGGAGAACACCTTTTCCAATTCATGATATGGTCTGCCATCAGCAATCAGACATACACCTGTAGTGTTTCCTTAGTTGTTTGAAAATACAATTTCCCATCCGTAGAAGCATGAATATTTGTAGACTGACACAATTTTCATCATTTTGCCCCTTTGCACCACCACAATGGATTTGAAATTTGTCCTAATTTAAGTGTGCGTTCAGTTCATGCAAAATCAGCAGGAACATTAAAAGTCAACATTTAAGTACTTTATTTAAAAACAGGCGTATATGCTCAGTGATATCAAAAAAGCCTGAAAGCCCATGGATGACAACTAAAGTGGATGAGTGCAGCATTCTTTCTTTGCTGAAGGAAAAACCCATCACAACACCTACAGACGTTTAAACACTGGAAAGAAGGACGTGTAGCAAGATGAACATGCTGCAAGCTTAATCACCTGGAAATGTGTTAAGTGACTTTATTTTTCAAATATGTTTAAAACATACTCTCCAGTCTTAGTCTTCTGTTTTAATGTATGTATGCATGGACCGTTTAACCATATTTTATATGTGTTGTATATGTTGTGAATTTAGAAATTAAAGTGCTGTGCGAAACTCTTGAGCAACCCCTCATTTCTTTATATTTTGCTTCCGAGGAGCCAGAGCTTCGTCTTACAAGTGCTCCTGCCCAGTAGTTCTCCACGCTTTTTAAAGGTCTTTCAAAGTTTTTCTTTGGACATTGTTTTTTTTTCCATTCATTTCCACGCTCCATTATATGCAGTGTGTCCTTAAAAAAATGAGGAAACTGGGCAAATGGTGGACAAAACAAGAAGTGACAGGCCAAAAAAACCAAAACCAAAACAAAACTAGAGGGACGTGTGGAAATGTATCTGCCTTTCAGTTGATCCGTCTACTGTTTTGTTTCTCTCTGTTTCTCTTTTCTGTCTTTCTGTTCCCTTCCTGGACTTGGTTCTGCCTGAGGTCTCTTCCTGTTTAAAAAAATCTTTCTCCCCATCATTGCCAAGTGCTTGCTTGTAGAGAAACACTAGAACACTGGTGTTCTCTCTATAATATTTTAGAGTCTTTACTTTACAATATAAAGCACCTTAAGTTTTTTCAAGGGTATAAACCTGTTCTGTCAGGACCCCCACCCCCACGCTTACCTGGATAAGTGGTTAAGTGATTGGAAAGATGGATGGACAGATAAATGACTTAAACTGTCTAAAGAGTAGGTAGTTTAAATCCAGAAAACAAGCAGATAAATAATTTTGTCATAGGTTGTTTAGTTACACTGTAACAGGCTGCTGGGGGCTTCCCGTGATGTGTTTCTTCTTCATTCACTTCTTTTCACTCTTTCTCTGTTTAAGCACCACTCTGCATTTAATGAGTACAGTATTAATCTCTGGCTCTCTTTCACAGTATGTCTTTTTTCCTGTCTCCCTCCCCTCACCTCATCTTGGCTGATGACTGCCCCTCCCTGAGCCTGGTTCTGCCGGTGGTTTCTTCCTGTTAAAATGGAGTTTTTTCTTCCTACTGTCACCAAGTGCTTGATCAGAGGATGTTGTTTTGATTGTTGAGGTTTTCTCTGTATTATTGTAGGGTCTTTACCTTAAAAAATAAAACACCTTGAAGTAACTGCTGTTATGATTTGGCACTATATAAATAAAACTGAATTGAATTGAATTGAATTGAAGGTGTGAATGTGAGCATGAATTGTTGTCTGCCTCTGTGTGTTAGTCCTGTGATAGACTGGCAGCCTATCCAGGATGTACCCTGCCTATTGCCCTATGACAGCTGGGATATCATGGTGGAGGGGTTTGTGTGTCCCAGTGATCACAGGAGCTATGTTGTCTGGAGGCTTGTCCCCCTGGTAGGGTCTCCCATTGGTCCTCCCATTGGTCCTGCAAATTGGTCCTGGGTGAGAGGCCAGATAAAGAGCGATTCCAAAGACCCCTATGAAAGAGTAATCAAGGGAACTGTTTACCCTACCTGGGATAGGCTTACTGGGGCCCAACCCTGGAGCCAGGCCTGGGGAGGGAGCTCGAGAGAGAGCGTCTGGTGGCCTGGCATTAGCCTGTGGTGCCCGGTCGGGTGCAGCCCAAAGAGGACAAATGGGTCTGCCCTCCTGTAGGCCCACCACCCACAGGAGGCGTTGCAGGGGTTGGGACATTGTCGGCCAGTGGCCAAGGGCTGAAGCCCTGGAGCACTGATCCCCAGCTATCGAGACTGGCTATTGGGACATGGAATGTCACCTCTCTGGTGGGGAAGGAGCCTGAGCTAGTTCATGAGGTTGAGAGATATCAGCTAGATATAGTCTGGCTACCTCAACGCATGGCCTGGGCTCTGAAACCAGTCTCCTGGATAGGAGCTGGACTCTGTTCCATTCTGGAGGTGCCCTCGATGAGAGGCAGCGAGCTGGGGTGGGTATTCTTGTATCCCCTCGGCTTGCTACCTGTATGTTGGAGTTTTCACCGGTGGACAAGTGAGTTGCTTCCCTGTGCCTTCAGGCCAGGGAACGGGTCCTGACTGTTGTTTGCGCTTATGCGCCAAATTACAGTTCATAGTACCCACCCTTCTCGGAGTTGCTGGGCGGGGTGCTCGAGGGTGCTCCATCCAGTGACTCCATCATCCTACTCGGAGACTTTAATGCTCACGTGGGCAATGACAGTGAGACTTGGAGGGGTGTGATTGAGACAAACGGCCTGCCTGATCTGAACCCGAATAGTGTTTTGTGTTTGGACTTCTGTGCAAACCACAGCTTCTCCATAATGAACACCATGTTCGAACATAAGGATGTCCATAAGTGCACATGGCACCAGGACACCCTAGGTCGCAGGTCGATGATCAATTTTGTAATCGTGTCATCAGATCTGCGGCTATATGTTCTGGACATTTGGGTGAAGAGAGGAGCTGAGCTGCCAACTGATCACCACCTGGTGGTGAGTTGGATCGGCTCGGGTGGTGGCCAAAGTGTGGGAGGAGTTTGCTGAGGCCATGGAAATTACTTTCGGATGGCCGTGAAGCAATTCTGGCAAACTGTCAGGCACCCCGGGAGGGGAAAGCAGTGCTCTACTTTGTCTATAGTGTGAGTGCGGTGCTGCTGACTTGGAAGTGGAAGGAATACTTCGAGGACCTACTTATTCCTACTGACGAGCCTTCTGTAGTAGAAGCAGAGTCTGGGAACAAGGGGGATGACTCGCCCATTACTGGGAGTGAGGTCACTCAGGTGGTTAAACAACTTCTTGGTGGCAGGGGCCCTGGTGGGGATGAAATTCACCCTGAGTTCCTGAAGGCTCTGGATGTTGTAGGGTTCTCTTTGTTGACACGCCTCTGCGGCATCTGGGGCGGTGCATCTGGATTGGCAGACCGGGGTGGAGGTCCCCATATTTAAGAAGGGAGACCGGAAGGTGTGCTCCAACTATCGGGGGGTCACACTCCTCAGACTCCCCGGTAAGGTCTATGCTGTTAGTTGAACCTTGGATTCAAGAGGAATAATGTGGCAGAATGCTGGACCAGCTCTTCATCCTCTTGCGGATATTCATTTGCATGGGTGTTTGCCCATCCAGCCTACATGTGTTTTTTTGCGGACTTGGATGGATTGAATTGAGATTTAAGAGTTTTCCTTTATATATGTCATATTTTTGCGAATAGCTCTCAAAATGAATTCACATTTTTTTTCATAATAAAAAGGTATTAAAACATGTTAAATTTGTTAAACTTGCTGACTGCTTTAAGTATGCTGTTTGTGTAATATGTCAGTTACTTCCATTAGTCTTGGATCCATCTTGTTTCCAGTTCTGATAAATAACGACTCAGTCTATCATTGTCATTCATGTATATTTTTTGTTAAAAATAAAAAATATACATTTTTTACAATTCCTGAGCATGGATTCATTTGGAAGCTAATGTTTTCTTTGCAACAAGATCAGTGCTATCAAGGTGCACCTGCTGTTTGTTTTCTCACAGGTGAAGAAGGATATGAGTAAAAAGGTTGGAAGAAGTGGAATACTGATCAGAGGAGTGAGGCAATTCATTGTGTTCCTCCCAGCAAGCCATGATATCTGATCTACGTGTATGTCAAGCTGTGCCAGTCAATGTGTGATGAAAATGGCTCATCAAGTAGACAGCAGAGACCAGGCCAGTGCCTTGCATTTTGTGAGTATAAATATATCCCACAACTTCCATGAAGAAGGTACCTCATGAATCTTTTCCACTAATATCTACTCAGTACAACTTGACTCGACTCAGCTTGACTCAATTTTAGGGTTTTCCATTTGGCGGTAGTACCTGGTACTCAGCTGGTGTTCCAGGCAAGCTGAGTCAAGCCAAACATGTGACGTCAAGAGACTGTATGCCACTGATTGGCCAGAGAGAGATGTCAGCAGTTAAGTCATGAGAGCGACTCCTTCACAAGAATCAAACCTCTCATTTTTGAAACCCGGCAATGGTAAATGGACTAGTTCTTATATAGTGCTTTTCTACTCTAGCTGAGCACTCAAAGCGCTTTATACAACACATTTTGCATTTACCCATTCACACAAGAACTTTCTTCTACAACAGGGGTGTCCAAACAATGGCCCACGGGCCAAACACGGCCTGAGCTTGGATTTTACATGGCCTGTGCGTCTCCTCCATAGATGTGTTATGTTTGGCCCACCGGCCCAAGCAATGAATACAACTCAATATGCAGTTCTTGTTTTAAACTCATGGGGGCAGTGTGGTGTAACAGATGCCTGCCAACTGCTTCAAAACCTCAAAAAGAAGAAGAGTGAATGATTAACCACTCACAGCCCATGCTGTGTGATGCTGTGCACCTTTGGTGGGGGTGACACACAGTGTTGCCAACTTAGTGACGTTTCGGAGCCCTTAGTGAATTTTTTTCCCCCCAAAAAGCGATTAGTGAGAAATTTAGAGACTTATTCCAGTGACTTTCGCGACTTTTGAAGACTTTTGAGATAGCCCGGAAAGCTAAAATCCTCCACCAATGCCCTGTTCTGTGTATATACAGTGCTCCCTGCTTCCCTACGTCCCTACGTCCCTACGCCCCTACACCCCCCCCCCCCACACACACACACACACACCCACACACCCTAGACCTCGCAGCAAACAAAGCTACAACTTTTCCAGAGACATGTCACAAATGGAGCCCTGCACCACACACTTCTAAGCTCTGTGACACGTCATGGTGTGCAAATGAAGCGAATGCAGCAGTTATCACATCTCTCAGTGGTGGGTTCAACGGCCATTTTTGGGATTTCTATTGAAAAGGTCATGTTGCCGTTTGACCCTGATGATGCTCCACCTGTCATCAGCCAACACCAGCATCTTGCTCTCTCTCGCCTTTTTACCGGTGTCATGCCAAAAAGTGATTTTTTGTATTTGCCAAAAATATATATATACAGTATATATTTGGTGTATTTAAACTGGTGTAAATGACCTTTTGGCCTATAATCTGTCAAACGTATCTCCCATGAATGATATCAATTCATTGTGAGTGAGAAAGAAGTCTCCTGTCACAGGTAGAAGCTGCAATCACGTTTGGCAAAGTGACTTTTATATTCTTTATTTGTCAAGGGGAAAAAAACTTATTTTTTTTAAAGAGATCTGGCCGAGAGGGAATTTGCAGCAGATATAACATCACAGCTCTGTAACGATAGTTGATGTGGCCAAAAAGGACTGGATTGATTATAATGTAGCTACAATAACACAGTCATAAAGATAGTTGCAAAACAGGTCATTTCTTTATTTTATTTATAAGGCCTTCATAAATCCTGTTGACTACAGTCTAGTTACCAATATAAGACATCAAAAACACATCAAAACATCGGAAATCTTTTTTTTTTTTCCTGAAATCATTTTTTGGCACAACACCAGCAGCTGGATAAGATCAAATTTCCAGAAAACGACTGATCTGGGTAGAGTAGAGCTGAGTCGAGTCGAATTAAGTACTAGTGGAAAAAAGGCATTCGTGTCTTTAGGTTTAACTGATCCAAAACAGAGGTTGAACAAGAACAAGCATATTTAAGTCCATAGACATCTCAAGTGACACTAACTGTAGGCATGTTATTTTTTACAGCACTATGAAAAAATCTTATTGCTTTGCTGTAACACAGCCTGCAGATGTCTAGATTTAAACAAATAACCCAGGAGGAAAACAAATGATTGTTGGGCCATGCTTCAGGCATGGCACCTCAACAGCCTACGGGCTGAATACATTTGAACTTCAAGTATTTTGAAGAATGCATGCCTGAAGGTGAAACCACAATGGCCAATCACTGGTACTTCCTGGAACTGTATTGAAAGGCAGTTATCCTAGAACATACAGCATTTAGACAGGGTAGCAAAAACAATACTGTTTGTAATTTTTCATTTCGTCTTTACATAGAGAGTTGCAACTAGATAGACAAAAGAGTACACCAGAGGGAGCTGAGAGATCCGACACAGGGAATGCCCTTTTCAGCAAATCATTATAGCAGGGCATCAAAGAAAAGCTGTCTTGAACAGTATGAACTGGTTCATACAGCCAAACCAGTGTGAAAAATCTATAACTACAGGCAAAACGCTGGGTCCTCCAGAGGCCTGC
This sequence comes from Cichlasoma orientale, assembly GCA_034780415.1. Lineage (NCBI taxonomy): Eukaryota > Metazoa > Chordata > Actinopteri > Cichliformes > Cichlidae > Cichlasoma > Cichlasoma orientale. The sequence goes on from JAVDPK010001510.1 coordinate 815,399, forward strand.
TCTGTTTTTATCATGAAAGCCAATATAGCCCAATGGATGAGCCAGAGACAGAACTGGACTGCATGGAGGGCAAGCTGTGTGCTGAGAATTTAAACCTGGCATGTGCTGAAGGGAGTTTGGGGTCAGCTGAGGTAAGAGAACGCAGGGGAATGAAAACCAAACTGACTTTCTCTGTTGTCTGTAACTGTTGACTGGTGCAGCTGACATTTTGAGGGGCTTTCGACAAGTTATTAAAAACAGAGATCATTATAGTGACAAGGTTTTTCCTCTACTGGTGCCACAGTAGCCTTGGAATCCTGTACCCTAGCCATTTCCAGGAGGGATAATCTTGTATAATCTAGATTTCCCACTTGGTTTCCTTCCTATTGAATGAATCCCGAATAGCTACCTGGGAAGTGCCCAGGTGGTAAACAAAATCTTTGGTTTCCCACCTTTCTGTGGTGGAAGCTATGCTCTTAGGAACACAAGCTCCACGTAGCATGTCTGCTTTATTGTCTGGCCCGTCTCCTCTGGTGGTGGGAAGATCTTATGGAGTGGATCCTAATGGACAGCCTTGCCCAGAAATGGAAAACACCTGGTGATGGCACAGCTAGAACAGTACATACTGAAATGCTGTACCTGACAACCTTGGTGCTGTGGCAGTGCTTTAGTAACTTTTAATTATTCAGATGATGACAACAAATAAGAGGCTCTGGTCATCAACCACTTTGGCCAAAGCAGGATCACCTTCCACCTTGTGACATTGTTTCTAAGTGTCCAAACACAAGATGCCGTTACACTGAATAAGGATACTGCAGTATTTAAGGTGTGGTCAATAACAGGGAAGACTCATTGCTCATCAAACAGACAGAAGTGACGTCCTTAAAGTTGGGATGACAGCGTAACTGCAACTTGATGTTTATTCAGAATGCTTGAGTCCTTCCCTTCTACTTCTAGTCCTTGGAATGGATACACTGTGCATTACAAAGCACTTCAAGATGCCATTCTTTCTTATAGTGTGGCTTAACTGCAGTCAGTCCACTCTCTGTGTGCAATCACTGTGGAAGCAGATGCCCTATATTCCTGAGGGTATTGGCTGACAAGGTCACATAGCTGATTGATGTTAGCCTCCCTGTGCACAGGTTCAACACCAATCTCCATTCCGGAGGTGCTGGAGAGGAGAGTGCCCATGGGGCTGAAAAGCTCCTCTAAAGTCCCTTGCGGGTTTCATGGCTGTTCTTTGCCATAAAGGTGACAGTATCTACTGTATTTGTTCATTTTGCTAGCATACGTCTATGCAGTTTCACTCTGTGTCCTAATAAATTGCATGCTTTCCTACATAAATGATCATATTTGCTTAATACTCCATGGCCACTATTATTGTATCTGACAGTCACAGAAAAGGCCGTCTAGAAGAATTATTATACTAGGCCTTTCTGTCTTTACCCATCCTTCACTCTTTCCATATGTAATGTCAGTAGAAACAAAAACAACTGTGAAACAATAATTCATGGGAGATCTGTGATAATGTATTCTCTTGAATTGTAAGGAGAGAAAAAAAGAAAAGAAAGTTTGATGGTTTTTCTGTCCACTCAATCTTAATCTGCACCCAGTTCTGAACATTATCTGAAGCAGATTTTAATTCACAACATGTGAGCACTGAGAAATTAATTTTACAGCTGGCTAGTAACAACATCTACAATATTGGCCCAAACATCCAATCTATCTTCTTGTGTTTTTTTTTTCCCTCCACAGTGAACTTTGAGGTAAATGTAATAATTTGAAGGATATGTTATTTAAAACACCTAATTATGGATGGCAGTGATTAATCAATCATCAGTTAAAAGCTTTTAGGGTTTTTTCTCTTAAAGATATATAAACACACCTTGCAGAAGACCAGGGACACGCACCAAACTGTTGGGGCTGCATCAGTGAAGCGACACAAACAGTACATAAATTACACTGAGTGGTTGTCTGGCCGCTGTCTGGCAGCTGTCTAGCTTAACTGGCTTTCCAGAGATTCATACTAATTTAAACTACCGGCTTCAACAGATGAGCTGAGAGGGAGTAACACATACAGAACAGTGCTAATGATGTGGACAAGCAGACGTTTACAACAGGTAAGAAAAAAAATCCTGGACTTTGAAGGCAGCATTTTTCCTTTGGTGTGAGTACAGTTGACTGCTGGGGATGAAATATAGAATTATTCTGGTGCTACTGTACCTGTATCTACACCTGGGAACATGCACTATAAATGTGGAATAAACAGTAGTTGACTTATGTTGAACATGCTGCTAAGATATGATGATTACTGTAAACAAATCCAGTGCGATTTAAGTCTGTTATGAAGTGATGGATGTGAGGCATGCAGGCAAGATAGATAGATAGATAGATAGATAGATAGATAGATAGATAGATAGATAGATAGATAGATAGATAGATAGATAG
>JAVDPK010001510.1:840874-852946 GCA_034780415.1 Cichlasoma orientale
CACACACACACACACACACACAAAAAAGGAAAAAAAAGGGGAGGGGGGGGGCTACTGATGTATCAAAAGAATACCACGTGGCAGGTATCTCCACCTGTAGCTGATTGCACATATGGTATTTCAGTTTCCTGACATCACCAGCTACATGACCAGGGTACCTGTCAATATTTTTTTGATGCTCTTAAAAAAAAAAGAAACAAAAATAACACAATCCGTCACATACTTTATCTGCAAATACCTGCGTCCATACAACACTGTGGAAAACTAGGGCTTTTCTTACATGCGCCAGACACTGGAACCCAGGTATGTGATACCACCACATGATTTTTTCAGGGACACAGCTGTACCCTATCCCACAGAGACTTGGAGATTCAATGTCAAAGCACACTGAAGCTGTTTTGGCAGTACAGAAAAACTTTACAAGAACTCTGTATTGTGGTTTTTCCTTTATCTGTCATGTGTCTCTGTATCATCTTTAAAAATGAATCTTTTCATTGTCTTCTAAAATTGTGCATTCTAAGAAAGGCTGGCTTTCTAAAAAAAACACACTGCTTCAGCAACACTACGTGCTACAGTTTTCATCTGAAATATAATTTTTAAGTCAGCAGCTGAGGTTCTGTGCCGTTATTATGTATTCTTATAATACACTGTGCAGGAGCTTTTGTAGTGACTTAAGTATGTCTTCTGAATTTGATGTATTAGGTAAAGCCTCTGCAGCAGCAGTTCGAGCTGAAATTTTAATGCACTAAATAAAGTAAATAAATATCCTACTAGGCTCTACTACTTTGCCAAATATCTTTTTCTTTTTTCTAAATGTGGTTACAGTAAATTCTTGTGCATTGCTTTATACCCAGCAGGTAGTCAAATTTTATTTTATTGCACAGTCAAATCTAATCTAGCCTTTCCCTCAGGGTGTACTCATGTCCTCATCTGGCTGCTTCTGTTCTCCTAAAACCTTGATTTGCTGGTTATGTTTTATCTTATTCTATTGGACACTGACACTGTTTGGAGCCTGCCATGGTGTCCAAACACATTTACTCAAATGTGTTTGCACTTCACTGACTACAACTGGCATGGTTGGTTGCTGGGTTTTAAAATCTAACAGTCCTCGGTGTCAGGTTAAAAATAGCAGTGACTGGCGAGTGGAGGAATCAAATGGTTTGTATTTTCACCATTCCAACACTGCTGTCAGCAACAGCATGGACCACAAAGCATACTGAGAATTGAAAATGACTACTGAAAACTAGGAAAACAATGAGAACGCGTGGTAGAATGTGCTCGCTTAATGTGGTAATGTTCGGAAAGGCTGATTTTCTCAGCCCAACTCTGGAAGAATGTATTCCAGTAGAACATAAATACCAAGTTTGAGCATAAAGAGCTCATACTTATGGTGAAACCCCTGGATGATGATCAGATGAATTCTGTCTTGGGCTTTTTATTCTTATTTTACAAATCTGCAATTTTTCAAATTTATTTTTGGATATGGAGTACACCACAGTATGACACAGTAACTAACAGTTGAGAGGACTGCGCACTAAAAACACAAATATGTCTATGAGTCAACTCCCCTCCCCTACGGGTCTACAGGTACTGTGTAGATTTACATGAAATCTCTGTATAGTAAGTGAGTTACAATGCACAATATACCTGCTGCCCGACACTTCTGACCTTTGCAGACCCAAAATGCACAATCCCAGGCATATAAAACCTGCCCACACTGATGAAAAGAGTCCAAAGAGACAGGATGAAATTTAGTCAAATAACCATGATCACAGTGCACAGTGTACAAGCCATGAAATTCTACTAACAGAAGATAACTCATTACACTATCTACAGAGACCAGTACAAAGGAGGGGCACAAGCTGTTCCACCTGAAACCACAATGCTGAGTTCAGGCACACAACAGTCAAGCACTAAACTTGTCAGGCACGAGACACAACTGTATAATATCTGCACAAATGCAAGAAAAATGCTATAGAACAAATTCTTTAAGTTACTCTGAGCATCCAGCCTATGAGCCGTGAAATCACAAACAGTGATTCAATTACCAAATGAGACCAATTATGTCTACTAGAAAAGAAACATTATTCACAAACTAAATTAAACTTAAAGTCTAAACACCACTGCTCAAACAAAAATGGTCATCAGAAGTCAAAAGTAGTCCAAAAACAAACAAAAAACTAAAACAACAACAACAACAACAAAAAACAACTAACAAACAAAGAAACAAAACAGAATTTGGTGAGCTCTGCACAGTAAACTTTTTCCTCATATTTAATTTTTTTTGGACATTACAGATTTAGAAATGCACAGCAAACAACAGATATTTGTCATGTTTGTGAACAGGCATGGTAAAACTGATGTGGACTGCAGAAAAAATAAGTCAGTGATTCCACGATCTGCTGTTCTGAAGTCATTTTTGTGTTTCCTCCCACAGTCCAAAGACATACAAGTGCAGTTAACCTTTGATTCTAAATTGGCCATAGGCGTGGATGCAAGCTAGATAAAGTGCTTAAGTGTATAAGTGCTGTAAAACAGTGGCATGCAGTGACTTTTACAGCAAGGCGAGCAGAGCTGATGATTCCCCCCCAGCTCCCACACCCCCACATCCTCCACTGCTTTGTGGTGCCTGTGTTTTATTGTTTTATATATGCTGCTGACAGCCTCCTGCAGCTTGCTGCACTCTTCCACATTTCTTCACCTTTCTGCACTCATTGCTGGCTGAAGCATTGTAAAATATTATTACTTCTATAGTTAAATAAATATTTACTATATTACTAAATATTTACTGTACTATTAGCTGACAGTGACATGTGGTGGAAGAATTTGTTAGAACTATTCCTTTAGCAAATGAAGCTATAAAACACTGAAAACACCTCACTACACATTAAACTGTATTATTGGCAAATTGTACATAAAGTATCTAAAGTAAAAGTAATTATTCTGCAGAAATATGGTCCCCATCACTGTTGTATGGATTTATATTACTCCTGCAGATAGTTAAGTTTGAGCTCATTTTAAACACTTCCTATTCTGTTTAATCTCCAATAATGATATTCTATACAATCATATGTTTGCAGTGCAGCTGCCCTGTGAGGACCACATATCTCTGAAAAAACAGCTCAGAAAAACAGGCCTACACCTTGATTTTAAAAAGCATATTAAATATGTTAATATTAAATAAAATCACAGCTGAAGTGAAAAGCTTGTTGCATGGTTACTGTATGCATCTACATGGGATTTAAAATATTAATGAAAAATGAAGGTGGTATATTAGCAAAACAGCTGGTTAAAGTTTTTATATTCATTGAACCAAGTGATTTCTCAGAAACACTAATCTGAATGTGCTGACTGAGCCCAACTCGCCTATCTTAGTGAACCAGATAGGAGCTAGCACCCCCTCCCCATCATCAAGGCTTTCTTTGCTAACATGCTAAAGGAGTTAATAAAAAACTTAATAAAAAACACACTGCACTCTAATTCCTCTGCATCAAACATGTTGGCCAAGATGGTCAGCAAGAGGTAACTCACAGAAGCTTGTCTACTTCCTTATGCTAGCTCTGTTTCAGCAAATGTGCAGATGGTAACTGATCTCAGAGCAATGAAAGCAGAGCTTGACAAGCCTTTATTAATGGGCATGTCCATGTCCTGTTATCTGATAGGACGAGCTGTTGTGTAAATACGGTAATGCAAAGTATGCTTGTGCAACATGTCGGCGGCGACATGCGACAATGCTCGGTGTTAAAGGGTTAAACCATGGATTTCACTGGAATCAAAGGCAAGCGGAGCTTCTAGCAGCAATAGCCAAATGTGGGCACAAGATGGCAGTAACATAAAGGATGGATGCAAACAGGTGAAAAGCTTTTTGCTGGAGCTCCGTTTGAGATGAAAGGAGAGGCATCGCGTTCACTTTGGTTTTAACTGATGTCTATTTTTAGATTTCATGAAGTAAGCACTTCTTGCTTTACTTGCCCAGATGCAACGCCAGTGCTGTAAAAGGTATAATGTGGCCTTGTAGTACAAAGTACTGTGGGTGCTGAGTAAGACCATTCACAGGAAATATACAAATGCTAGTCCATTCCATTGATTATTAAAGCCAAGGTAGGCCTTTTTAAACCGCTGAAGGGCATAGTGCAGAGCAGCACAGTGTGATGGAGATAATGAGAAAGATGGGAAGTTTAATAACATTACAATGTTAGCAAAGGCCAAAGTATAATAGTGATGTCCACTTGTTCAGGTTGATGTTTTGAATATGTTAGCACGTTCATTATCATAAACATCTTTTCCTCATTTAGTTGCCAGCCTCAAAGACATAAACAAAGTGGCCCCTAGCAACGTCTCACACATATATGATGTGATATGAGAAAGCTGGCCAGCCTGTGACAACTAGTCCACCATCTATCACGTCAATGCCGAGTTAAATTGTGTGACTCTAATCTTTTAACCTTATCAGACATAAATTACTATATAGTCTAAATGTGGCTTTATTGCCACAGACAGTATGGGCTGAACTCCCACTGTCTATAAAACAATTTGGTTTTGGTTCTAAGCCTTTTGAAAAGCTTCTGCTCCAGGGTGGGCACCTGCAGGTGATCAGAAAAATGTAACACATTCCAGTATCGATGCCTCTTTGACACATTACTCGCACTCTGATTTAAGGAGCTGTTTTCGGTCTGAAGATTGTGCGTCAGCTGTTTACATTGCTTTTGATTTAATACAGTCTCTTTTTTACAGGTGCGGGCAAATTTACTTTGAACATTCACAATGCAATCAATTTGTTGTGAATTTGATCTCTGTGGAACATGTTTGATCCGCTCCCTAAAAAAGGATATCTATACTCTGTTCAAGTATTCCGGTTAACATGGTTCAACATGGTAACGTTTTTCTTCTATCACTTTATGAAAAAGGATGCTTCACTCTCTCTTAAATTTTTAATTGGTTTGGGTTCTGATTGCGATGTTTATATCACACAATTTAGCTCCATTTGCTCTTTTAAGCGAATTAGTAAATGGACTGGTTATTGTATAGTGGTTTTCTGCTTTACTTGAGCACTCAAAGCACTTTATACAACATGCCTCATTCACCCATTCATACAAACACTTTTTTTTCTATGCTTAAGTGCTTTCAGTCTAACATTCACACACATTTACACACCAATGAATGCATCAGAGAGCAACTCGGGGTTCAGTATCTCACACAAGGATACTTTGGCATGCAGACTGGAGCAGGCAGGGATCGAACTACCAACCTTCCAATTAGCAGGTGACCTGCTCTACCTCAGGAGCTGCAGCCACCCCTTAGAATCAGAATATTAGGCCACATGTAACTAATTTTAGGCATAAACCTTTGCCCCAAGAACACAAAATGTGTTGTTCTGTGATGTGCTGTGCGTTTGTAAGACCTGTGCTGGAAACAGTGTGATATGCAAAAAGATGATTAACAGCAACAAAAGAAAATAGCTGCCAAAAAAGTAAATCTACTCAGTAATGACCATCGTGCTGCACTACCCAAAATGTCAGCACCTGTGAAAATTTCTGTTTACCACAAATTTACACCCAAACCTCCAGATTAGCATATTATTAACATTATGTGGAAAACAGGGAAAGCGCCTGAAAAAAAAAAAAAAAAAAAAAGATTACAAAACTGAAGGTTCTCACCCTGAAGTGTCCCTGAGACAGACAGGGAGACAAAGGATTCATATTTAAGACAGATTACTGTTTTCTCTTCACACCATGCCTAGACTTTAGTCCAGTGGACCACCCTGGATGAATAGCATTACTCATACTGTCATTTCCCTCTGCAACTGCAGGGTCAAAGGAGACAGCCATATGGGAATCCACTTCTATCACAGCGCTCCATCAAAGTCCAGACGCAGATCAGAAACTGTCCCCACAAGACAAGTGTGACAAACATTTTAAGTTCAGAATATGCCACTCACTCCTGAAACACCACTGACCCACCGGCTTTACCCACAGCTGATTAGATTTTTTTAAAATTCTGGAACAGTAAACAGTTCATTTGCATGTAAATTGATTATGAACTGTAGAGTTCACCTTTGCGATGCCACAAGATATTTGGATTTTATTTGGGTGTAAAACTGTAAAATAATTTCCCCTGCATCAAGGCCAAAGAAAAGCTCAGGGTCGAGTCCCACAAACATCCCTGGTCAACAGTGTCAGTTCCCATGTGAAGTTCCCATCATCAGTTCTAGGATTTTTGTGAATCATGTGCTTTCTGATGCATTAGCAGTCAAGTCACTCGCATTTAATTAGACTACAGTAGAAGATTCTAGGAACACGCTATCTTAAAGGTGATTGATGTATAAAGTTAACATCAGCAATATTGGAAGTTATTTTGCAAGTGCCCGGTGGGTTGCAAACAAATTCAGTTTAAATGTTATGCAGAAACAGGGTGTCTCTATGTGGTAGCGTGTGAGGAATTAAGAGGAGGAATGGGGGTTGGAGGGCTTCAAGAAGCCCGAATATGCACCTAACTCAAGGGATGAATCAGTGTTTACATGTAACATATAAATTTTAGCAGAGAAACAATTTTAAATTGGAACTTTGCAAAAACACCTCATTTATTCCCATTTCTTTAGTTCAATCTATGAAAAATGCCAAAGATAATGCAGTTAGAAAAGGCTGAGGTATGGCAAATTACACGTGAACTGGGGTGAAAATCAGATGTAACAGGTCTTATGGAGTGATGAAAGCAAATTGTAAATTTGTGGCTCAAATCAGTGCATATGGAGGAGATCAGGGGGGAGGTACAACAGTGAGCCATCTGTAAAACATGGTGCGGGCTCTGTCATGCTTTGATGCTGCATTTCAACCAGTGGTGTTCGGGATCTTGCCAAAATTGATGGAACTAGGACTGCAGAAAACCACTTTCAGATTTTGATCCGCTGTGCAATACCATCTGGAAAGCATCTGATTGGCAACAGCTTCATTTTTCAGCACAACAATGAACCCAAACACACTGCCAGTGCAGTAAAAGCATACCTGGATAGAAACACACACAATGGGATGCTATCAGTCATAGACTGGCCTCACTAGAGCCCAGAGCTCAATGTTATTGAAGCAGTGTGGCATCATCTTGACAGAGAACATAACAAAAAGCAGCAAACATCCAGAAAAGTGCTTTAGAATGTCCTTCAGGAAGCTTGGAGAATTATTCCTGAAGACTCCTTAAAGAAATGATAAGAAAGCTTTCCTAAGAGAGCTCAGGCTGCGTTCAAGAATATAGGAGGTCATGCTAAATATTAACTTTCAAGATTGTTAGAACCGTGCAAACACTTTTGCACAGCACTGTATAGTGTGTGTTTATTTATTTTGCCTGATTGCAGTCCAAACAAGCAGTGCATGCAAAAAGCCATTCTATACTATAGGATACCCAGGCTCGTGTGCAATGCCACCTTTCATTTTATGAGACCTATTAAAATTATATCCAGTGTTTCCTAAGCCAATTTAAACTGGTAATCTTGCCTAATGAGACAAACACCCCTCTGCTCCGCAGCTTTGGAAACCAGTGCTCACACATTGTGGCATACATGCCAGCATGCTTCAACAGTGATAGAATGGAAGCATGAACAATCAGTTGATTATTGTACTTGGTTATAGTACAAATAGTTATAATACTTTGGATGAGTATTTTTATTTTATGCTACTTTATAATTCTGACACAAACATTCTGATACATGCATTACATGGGTTTATTTAGGCAGCTATCCTGTATTATTATGATTAGGACATCATATTAATATGATGAATTACAACATTAAACTGTGACTAAGAAATTAATGTTTCAGTAATTCTAAACCAATAATATGTGTGTATTTTGCTTCTTCCACTACATTTTGCTAATCACACAGACCTATTTTTCCTTAACAGTGCAGCGTTCGTGATTAGGTTTATTTGTACCTTATTAATTTTAATTAAAAGAACAAGCACACATTTTTATTGGTCATTTGGGAATTGTGAACACAACGCTGACTTATCATCTCTGTATAGATTGCAAATAGCTTAGCTTCTTAGTTTCTTATGTAGACATCCAGCAATTACAGAGCAAAGCATTTATTTGGGGTGGTGTTTATGATGAATGTAAGTACAATATTTACACCTTTGTTTTTTGTCTCTACCAATTGCCGAGGGAAACATCTATTTCTTTAACTGCTAACTTTCTATTTATTCTTGGCTTTTCTGGCTGTTTTTCGGTGTGTTTGTTTGTTTGCAGTACAGGTACAGTAGCAGAAAGCTGACTGCTGCTGCTGCTGAAAGCTACACTGTCGGCGTCCTACCCAGACACATAAACAGTACCATTAAACTTATCTTAAGTTCATATAAAAAAAAAGATTAAATGTATCAAATTAAACAATTGAGCATCATTTTCTGTTAAATTAATTAAAAATTAGAATGGCTTTTAAAATGTTTTAAAGCATGCAGAATTACTTTTCCCCTTCACGACAGGAAATGCATCACTTCTTGCCTACCAGTTGTTTCTTTGAAGGTTTTTAGTAAGTAATAAGTCTTCTTTCATGTTTTGTTTTGTTTTCTTCTTATTTAAAAAAAAAAATCAGTGTCAGTTATAAAGTGGTAACAGTTTAATAAAACTAATATGATACTATGCACCACACTGCATGGTGAAATGTTTTAAATGACTTGAAACATCTGATCTAATATAGTGCTATCATAACATAATTGTATCTTAGATCCTGTGACCTTATTTATCTTCTTTCCTGTTCCTGCAAAATATTGTGTGATTAAACTTCCCTTCAGAGTCACCAGGATGGTTACATATGGCAGAAACACTCTATGTGCTAATGCTCTATGAACACAAGGCATTCAGTAATACAACAAATTATTTTGATGCATTATTCATCATTATTCATTTAGTGCTCAGCTGTTCAAGGTCATGTGCTGGTATATGCACCAAATAGATGCTATTGCCTTGTTCACAATTAAACATATAATACATATAACTGGTGGGAAGCCTCTGAGCAAATGTCAAGGATTCTTTATAATTACAGCAGTGGGAGTATGTACAAACAGCATTAAATGCACAGTGGCAGTTTGGCAATGGCCAGTACACACAATCGTTACATTATTATTGTCTTTTTTTTTCCTTTCTGAAATGCAGTTAAGGCTCCAAAAAAATAAATAAATAAAATAAAATAATAGAAAAGTCAATTAGAAGCAATTAACACATATTGAAAGGAGGAAAATGGCCAAGATGCTCTTACTGCATCACTGTGTCGCCAGCTTCAAATACATTCATAACCAGTTTTGAAGCATGCACTGAGAATGAGGAACATTTTCCACTGAGGTGGGAATAAATGAGTACTTAATTAGCTTGTTATAAATTCAGCTGATGCAGAACAGCTGTTTACGCACCAACAAAAACACCTGAAATCCTGCACAAGATCTGAACAATAGATGGTAAGCAGCATTTTCACACATGCAAAAACTGACAAATCCGTATTATTGACATATTAAATATTAACAGTATGTTAACAGTAAGAATAACACAACATTGCTGCACTGTGGGATAAATCTGTAAACAAATCTCAGTCAAGTACCAAATTAATCAAATATGCAACAGACACCAACAATATAGGGTAGGTAGGCTAAATAGCCTGATTTTATATATATATATATATATATAAAAATCCCCACTCGGCCTGCGGGCAATCTTTCTTTGTCCTTCAAGCTCGGGTCCTCTACCAGAAGCCTGGGAGCTTGAGAGTCCTGTGCAGAATCTTAGCTGTTCCTAGGACTGCGCTCTTCTGGACAGAGATCTCAGATATCATACCTGGAATTTGCTGGAGCCATTCTCCCAGTTTGGGGGTCACTGAGGTAGAGCGGGTCACCTACCAATCGAAAGGTTGGCGATTCGATTCCTGGCTGCTCCGGGCTGCATGCCAAAGTATCCTTTGGCAAGATACTGAACCCAAGTTGCTCTCTGATGCAAGTGTTGGACTATGAAAGTGTGTGAATGTTAGACAAGTCAGCACTTAGCTTAGTTACACATGGAAGTGCTTGTATGAATGAGTGTGAATGGGTGAATGTAAATGTGTTGCATAAAGTGCTTTGAGTGCTCAGATAGAGCACTGTATAAGAACTAGTCCATTTACCATTTACTGTCCCGAGTGTTCCGATTACCATGGAGACCAGATATTCCGGTATACTATGTCAGCCACTTGGTTATGGTTCCATGTATGCTCTGCCTGCTAGCATCTTGCCCCCTGCTATTATGTGCTGGATTGTCTCAGGGGCATCTCTGCACAGCCTGCACCGGTAGTCTTGCCTGGTGTGGTAGAGCCCAGCCTCCACTGAACTTGTGTTTAGATTTCGTTCCTGTGCTGCCATGATTAGTGCCTCTGTGCTGTCCTTCAGCCCAGCTTTGCCCTGCGATTGATATAATTTTTCAAAGTCAGCTGGTGATACATGCTTTGCAGGGGCCTGTCCTTCCTGTACTTGCTCCTCCTCATTCTTGGGCTTATATTGCCTGAGGGATTCACTAAATACCTGATCAGTTGTGGCCATCTTTCTGATGTAGTCATGGATCTTTTATTGTTTCATCCAGGATAGTGGCACTCACTGGTCCTCGGCCTCCATCCTTCCACTTAGCGTAGAGTCTCAAGGAGCTGGATTTGGGGTGAAACCCTCCATGCATGGTAAGGTGCTTTCATGCCTTGATGTCAGTGGCTTCTATCTCTTCCTTTGGCCAGCTTATTATCCCAGCAGGGTATCTGATGACAGTATGTGTTGATTGCACGGATCTTGCTCTTTCCATTCAGCTGATTCCTCAGGACTTGCCTCACTCTCTTTAGGTATTTGGCATTTGCAGCTTTCCTAGTGGCCCCTTCATGGTTCATCCAATGTCCTTGCTGTAGATTCTAGTGGTGGGGATCAGTGAATTCATGTCTTGTTCACTCATGGCATACAGCTTGATGTCATCCATGTAGAGGAGGTGGCTGATGTTTGCTCCTTTCTGTAGCTGCTATTCGTTGCCAGTGTTCTTAATGATCTGGCTGAGGGGGTTCCGGCCGATCCAGAACAGTAGTGGGGACAGAGCATCTCCTTGGTAAATCCCACACTTGATGGTAACTTGTGCAATTAGTTTGAATTTGGCCTCTAATGTTGTTTTCCACATCCCCGTTGAACTCCTGATGATGCTTCTTAGGGTACTGCTGATCTTGTACAGTTCTACACATTCCAGGATCCATGTGTGAGGCATTGAATCATAGGCTTTCTTGTAATCAGTACAGGTGTAGCACAGCCTGGTCAGTCTGGTATTGCAGTCTTGAGTGACAGCTCTATCTACACAGTAACTGGTGTTTTGCTCCTCTGGTGTTTCTGCCAATTTCTGGGCCCCGCTCATGTATTGAGCCATATGCCTGTTCGTCTTAGCCATTATGATGCCTGACAGGAGCTTCCATGTTGTGGTCAGGCAGGTTATTGGCCGGTAGTTGGATAGGACCGGTCCCTTCTGGGGATCCTTGGGGATCAGGACTGGGTGTGTCTCGGCAGCTGGCTCATTTGTGCTGCCAGGCCATCATGAAGTGTATATAGCTTCTTTAGCCAGTAGGTGTGAAATAAATATTAAGAGTTCAGATGCAAAAGTCACTAAAGGCAAAAATGAGATATTCATGGAATCCTTTCCACACATACTATACGCCAACCCAATAATTTTGCATCATAACCTACAGTATTAAACACTAGTGTCTGCCTAGTCTGAATTATTCATCTGTTGTCAAGACCCTCTAAATGCCACTGCAAGCAACAGCCTTTTCTTCCCTAGAACCAATCAGAACGCAAGATTGGATCATGTAACTTTAAGTATTTTCAACGTTGCAGCGCACAGATGAACGTCACGTCTTCTACACGGACGACATGAAGCTGGATGCCAGGAGTGGACGAGACCTTGATTCACTGATCAACACCACCAGGATCTACAGCAGTGACATCAGAATGTCATTCAGGCTGGAGAAGTGTAATCTGTTGGGTATATTCTCTGTATTTTACAATATCTTCTGTATTCCTAACTGTCTCACCGTGTTTTGCATTGAATGTC
>JAVDPK010001510.1:866600-881751 GCA_034780415.1 Cichlasoma orientale
TCCTGTTGGACCTCAGTGCAGCTTTGATACTGTTGACCATAACATTTTATTACAGAGATTAGAGCATGCCATAGGTACAGTATTAAAAGGTACTGCCTCAAGGTAAAGAGCCTTGAGGCAACTGTTTGTTGTGATTTGGTGCTATATAAATACAATTTAATTGAACTGAATAAAGGGGAGGATAGGGGAAAGGGAAAGGGAGAGCCACAAAGCCCAGCCGGCAAGACCCCATTCACCCTCAACCATCCCCCACCTGCACTGCACCCAATGTCCACACCACTCTGCAGATGCAAAAACGGAGCCCCCACATCACCACCATGATACCCCTCACCACGGCAAGCCACCCCCCAGGGAGGCAAGAACAGGCCCACCAGGCCAACCCCCGCCCCCGAGAGCTTTTAATATATAACTGGTGTAGCCGCATCATATCATACAGTAGCAAGCAGTTATTAATAATCAAACTTACAGGAATAATGGACTTCCACCACAAAATTATTTTTTTAAATTGGTTTAATGTAATATTACTTATTTTGATGACCAGGACATCTCTCCATGCACACTTAATGGTGTCAAAGTGAGAATCCAGAAAGCCACTGCGCTCATGGTGCTGCAACCTGTTTCATTTTGGTGTTTCCTGTTTCTTTCTCCATCATGAGCAGTTGATTGGCTGCAGCTACACTAGCTTGCTCAGCCTTTCTATGCTGGTCCTCTACTCAGCTCTCTTTCTCCCTTTGAGGTGCTTAAATGTTGTTTACTTGTTTACTTTCATGCATTTATTTTACTTTACAATTAACATGTAGGTAATGTATTTAACTTTTACACTGGTCTTGTGTTGACTGTTATGTTTGTGGTTTGAATGAGCTGTAAGGCACACGTCTACATATGGCTCTGATTCATCATGAATCCGGGGATGCAATGCAAGACTTCTCTTTTTGGATTTCACCTCAGCCTTCAACGCCATCATTCCTAGCAAACTGACCCAAGTTCACCAGTTTAGTGGTCCACCACTAAACTGGTGAACTGCCTGTCTGTAACTGGATCAAAAACGTTCTAACCGCTCTCAGAGAGTTAAAGTAGGCCCTCACCTTTGTCATAATTCTCAATATGATGGTGAGCGAGGAGTGAGGTTGTATGACTGCATCCCCACTCACTCTAGCATACAGGAATGAAGTCCAACAGCTGTTACAGTGGTGCAACCTGGCTCTAAAACCTTAGAAACCAAAGCATTCATCACAGACTCGAGGAAGACAAAATGTGTTGTTGTTCCACTGAGAACGTGTTGAGCTACTGCATCTCTTTATCGTTGGGCGGGTTCCCACTAATCTGCCTTGAAAACTTTGACAGACACCACTCCTTTAACAGAACCACCAGCATTCTCAGGGACTCACACCCAGGTCATCAACTGTTTGAATTATTGCCCTCTTGTAAGCAGTACTGGACTATCAAATCACAAACAGCCTCAGAAATGGTTTTTACCACAGAGCCATCATCACACTGACCTCATAATTATGCAAAATAGTTTTTCCTTGTGCAATATTGTTTTCCTCATACAAGACCACCAGTGATGCAGCCACTGTCTATTTATTTACTTTAGTTCTTCTCTGCTATTTAAATATACATATATTTGCATATGTCTATTTTTATAAATCCTTATTTATGTCTGTCTATTTTCTAGGTGTGTATACATATTTATAGGTCAGTGGTTATATACATGTCTATATGTTTGCATTTTTTAGGATAGTGTACGTACTTTGTTATATGCTGTGCAATAACAAAATCATTCGTCTCAATTCCGTTTAGCATGGTGTCTCACAATCAAACACAAATTTGAACAAAAAACTTAACCAGCAAATAAACCATAAACAAAACAAACTGAGCAAACACAGAACAAGTCATTTTGTGAAAGCACTGAGTAAATGCCTAACTACCAACTGGGATAAAAAAAAATGTGTCATTTCCAACATAGAAACACTTCATTTCCAATCAGAGCTTTTTTTTGCTACATGTAGTTCTTTAGTGGAGATAGACAGGAAAGCAGGGAGGAGAAACGGGGGAAGACATGCGGCAGATGGCGACAGGCCGGGATTCGAACCTGCACCTGCCGCACAGTCAAGCAGCACACATGATCACCTGCTCATGCCCTGAGCTATCCTGGTGCCCCTTCCAGTCACTGTTTTTATTGTTCCCATGATGCACTGCATACTTCTTCTTCACTCACCGCTCTGTGGGTTCATACACCACTTGCATTTAATCATTAGTTATTATTAATCTCTGGCTCTCTTCTTCTGTCCTGTCTCCGGTCATCGGATTTTTGGGGTTTTCTGTCTTTCATTGTAGAGTTTTTAACCTCACAATATAAAGCACCTTGATGCACCTGCTGTTGTAATTTAGCACTATATCAATAGCATTGAACACTGAATTGAACTGAACTGAATTGTAATTACTCCACAACCTCATCTTAACCATTTATAGAACAAAAGTCAGTCATAGGCGGTTTTTGTATTAAGGCCTTTATTTGTTTGTATTCATCTCATTCACTGCCACTGTCAGAGACCTGATTTTAAATTGACTACCGGTTTTTACTTGAGCAAATGAAATATTAAAACATCAAACAATGGGATTGTAATTTAAAAACAGTGATTCCAGGAGTCACGTGACCACTTCTCTTTATAAAAACTAGGGTCACAGCAAGAAGCTGTTCAGTTTCACACAGGCCTGGCTCTCTGACAGACTCTCCACCTGGGAGGTAAAAACCACACAACACAAGAAAGCTACATTCACTGTGGTACACCAATTAAGTGGCCAAAGACAGTCAGATCATCACATTATGGTACGTCAGTTTGATATGACATCGGCCGAGTGCTCACTGAGCGCTTGCTGCTAAATTTGGACATAAAAAGACAAAACCAAAATCGCTTGTGATAAAATGGTAACTCAACAGGGAATGAAATAATACATTTCTTTCTGTTCAAGCAGATGGCAGCAAATACAACAACAGTACACAGCAAATTGCTGACCCCAGATGGTCGCTTTTTACTGGTGACAGTGCTCATGGTCCAGGAGAGGAACTGAGGCAGGCAGTCGCATTGCTGCTACCAAT
This sequence comes from Cichlasoma orientale, assembly GCA_034780415.1. Lineage (NCBI taxonomy): Eukaryota > Metazoa > Chordata > Actinopteri > Cichliformes > Cichlidae > Cichlasoma > Cichlasoma orientale. The sequence goes on from JAVDPK010001510.1 coordinate 869,701, forward strand.
ACTGTGTATACTGTGCAGTGAAGCGGGCACTGGAAAAGGCCACCTCACTATGGCAAACACAAACCTGACCCCTATATTCTAATATTAGGACTGTGTTTATATACAGTACCAGTTTTATATATATATATGAAGAGAGAGACAGACATACACACACAGCCCTGGGAGATAAAACTTTCCCATAAGTGCAATCCAGTCATGTTTTGCAGGCCAGCTGGCCTATCAAGGTCAGAGTAAACGTAGCAGGATATTAATAAATAATTCTTGCCTCATTCACCTTACCAAATATTCTCAGCTGAGAATTTAAATATTCCCTTTGGAGGCAGTTACTGTGTTCAAAAGAAACAGATACAGAGCCATAATATTTCTCTAAGAATACTTTTGAGTTTCACAGTCATAAGATTCAAAGGACAATTAAAGGAGCTGTGGCAAACAGATCCTTATTAAAATGATAAAGTATGATTCATTCCCGCTTTCAGTTCAGTTTACAACTTTTCGGATGTTCATCTAAAGTGATCTGTTTTTTTAAAGGTATCAGGGACCACTTTAAAAGTGTTTTGTTTCAACTGAAAATAGCTGTCACAAGCAAGATTAATTTCATGACTGAAATTCCATCAAGGCATTCCATCTTGGTTCAAAGAAACTCAGTTTCTGTTACACAGAAAACAGTTTCTATATGAACTTCAGTGCAGGTTTTTATCTTTTTCTTCTAAAACATAATTAATCCTTGCACAATATTTCCAGTGCAAGATTCATAATGAACTCTGTTTGTGTGTAATGGAACTTAAAAAAAAGCTAATCAAATTTTAAAAAATTAAAAGTTCCTTCCGCTTCTGTCAGCAGGTACTCTAAAGAATCCCACTTTACTTTATTAGATCATATTAATGTAGTCACATACAATATTATTGCTACAAGAATTTATGAAACAACCTGCACCAAGAGTTGCCAGTTCAAATGATAATCTTGTGTTAATTTATACTGAATTATTTGCAGTTACATTTTTCTAACTCAGTGTTTCCCATCCAGTGAAACTCTTGTTTTGTGATACAGACGCTTGAACAGTTCGTGTCCACTTTAGTGGGTCCTCTACCAGAGTGCTGGGAGTTTGAGGGTTCTGTGCAGTATCTTAGCTGTTCCTAGGACTGAGCTCTTCTGGACTGAGACCCCTGATGTTGTGCTGGATGTTCTGCTGGAGCCACTCTTCCAGTTTCAAGGGTTACAGCCCCTAACGCTTCTAACATCCTGATGTTGCTGTCCACTGGGATTGCCACATCTATCACAACTGCAGTCTTCTGTTCCTTGTCAACCACCACTATGTCTGATTGGTTGGCCAGCAGCTGCTTGTCTGTCTGGAACTCAAACTCCCACAAGACCTTAGCACAGTTGCTCTCAACGACCTTTAGTGGCGTCTCCCATCAGGACTATGGACCTTCTAGTTTATATACAACACAGATGTTCCTGTACACTATTGGGGCCACTTGGTTGTACCTCTCAGTGTACCCTATGTCAGCTTGCATCTTATACCCTGCTAGCTTTTGGTGAATAGTTTCCAGGGCATCTTTGCATAGTCTGTAACTGGGTCTGGGTCCTATTGGCTGTGTTAGATTCCTGCCTCTATGGATCTTAGTTTGCTGTGGTCTGTGCTTGGGTCCATCAGCCACTTGGCATTGCTGTTATGTGACACCTCTTTCTCCCAGATGTTCTTCCAGTATTGGTCAGTCTCTGATCTGGGCGGGGCTGCCCTTGTACTATTGTTCCCTTGTAGCTGAGAGTACATTGTGGGTGGATCTTTGGAGAACAGGCCATTTATTTGGCCTCAGGTTCTCTGGTATATCCCTTCAGCCTGGTGGCCAGAGTTGTGAGTCTTTCTGCTCGTTCACAATATGAAGAAATTTAACAGTCGGAGAAAAGGCACATTTATGGAACAATAGTTTAGCTTTGCTGTCTCTCTGTTTCAGAAAAAGGAGCAAAACACTTGAAAGATTCAGTATAAACCTTGGTGCAGTGCTGTGTTAAGTGGAAATTAAAGTGTCGTCATTAAAGTGAATGTCCTTCAAGTGGTGCATATGGTTGTTTGGGGTTAGGGGCAATGTTACAGATTTCAGCCAAGGACATGTAAGGGTTGAGGAACGCCTTTTTACTCCATTAATGGGGGACTTGTGTCAGCATTATGTGACGCATATTAAAGTTAAATGTTTTTTGTTTGTTTTTAATTTGAAAAGCACAGTGTTTATTGTAGAGTTAATGAGATATTGTCACGTTTGTATGCAGACTATAAGCTTTGATTGGCACCATGAGAGGATCCACCTGCATCCTCTTGCTTTATATATACAGTAGTAAACACAGACACTACAGTTATCATTTTGAAGTGTTAATCAGCTCAAGACCGGGACTACAATTATAAGCAATGTTGGATAAACACATCCTTCTCCAGCCGTCTATTAGAATATTTGATTATACTTAGAAATATGATGCTTGCAAGTGAGAGTTGCCGTGAGCACTTGTTCACTTGTTCACACTATACCGTGCGCTTGCACACAGCAGCAAGTGGCAAGCATGCTTAATTTGTGTTGTGGGAGGGATAAGTTGCGGTGAAGCAGCAGATCAAAAGGAACTGACAGTGAACACGATTAATCTGTGAATTGGCTGAAAGTTCAAGGGTGCAATGTCCAGCTTGGAAAACCTAAAACCCAAAAGACCCACAATATCAAGCAGGATATCATTTTGAAGGGGAAAAAAAGGGGAAAAAAATTGCAGTAGTCTGTTGTTAGTCCTGCCAGCAATCTTATCTAAGTCTCTCTGGAGAGAAGTGCAGCATTCTTTTTCATAAAAATAGCCCAGGACCTTTCTGTTATCTCTAGGATTTCTGCTGATTTAAGCCTTTCTGCACCTACTTCTCCACGTAAGCCAGAGGAGATTTTATCTTATAAAAAGTTGACTACCTTTCCCCTGAATTCTACACCACACCTATCACTCATAAAGGTCATGGGTCATGAATCGTCAAGCTTAAAGAGCCGTGTACACACAAACGTAAGCAAAGCTCATTCAGAAAACAATTAAGGTGTCTGTATAAGCTCTTGAAATATGGGGTGCTTAGTCGTTTTCACAGGACTGCAGAGTCCTGTGAAAACTTTCTTTATCATACTGTATGTAGCATATGATAACACAAAATGTGTCCTTTTTTTTCCTGCAAAAAAACAAAAAACAAAAACACATGCTCGTAACTAAAGGTCAAGATCATCTTCCACTAGTATCACTACTTCTATGTTTAGTAATGTTGGCCTCACTCATAATTAACCTCCCTAACTATAACTTCATAATGTAAATTAGTATGAAAGTATGTGAGCGTACTGTAGTGCTCCTGGAGAAGTAGCACCATGATTGCACCTTTTTTTTTTTTTTTAACACTACAAGATGTCATTAAATACACAAAAATAGCAAGCCTCACAAAATGTTCCTTTATTGATAATCACATATGTTAACTCCATGGATCACAAAAAGATAGTTTAGATATTTCTTGTAGACTGCTGGCTTACTTGTGGTTCCTACAATATTTAAGAGTAGAATGGGAGTCAGAGCCTTCAGCTTTCAGGCCCCTCTTCTGTGGAACCAGCTCCCAGTTTGGATTCATGTTGCCTCACAGCATGCAGGTCCTGAGTTTGAATCCACCTTGGCCCGGGCCTTTCTGTGTGGAGTTTGCATGTTCTCCCCGTGTCTGCGTGGGTTTTCTCCGGGTATTCCGGTTTCCTCCCACAGTCCAAAGACTGTTAGTGGGGTTAGGTTAATTCTAAATTGTTCATAGGTGTGGATGTGAGCGTCTCTCTGTGTTGGCCCTGTGACAGGCTGGTGACCCATACTGGGTGTACCCTGCCTTTTGCCCTATAAAAGCTGGGATAGGCTCCAGCCCCCCCATGACCCTGAACAGGATAAGTGGAAGAGAATGGATGGATGGTTTTGTGACATTTATTCTGCCGAGAAGGTGGTAAACTGTGGCCATTTTTTTTTTTACTTGTTTCCTACGTGTACAAGCTGCATAAGATTTAGAATAAAAATTATCTACTGTACACACACAATGACGGATCACAGTAAGCTCATCACATTCAACTCACAGTTCCTGTGATGAGGTGCTCGTGACATTGTGTCCATACTTCACTTTTGTTGACTGTAGAGATATTCTGTGCTGGCAGGTTGAAAACATGCAAAATTAATGTTTTAAAATTTCAGCAACCTCCATATTTTGTGTTCTGTCAAAACAGCTTAATTAGACTTGCATTAATATTGTATACATTTTATTCTGAATAATTTCCTTCAAACTCTGCTCTACATATACGTGTATGAACAGACATGGATCGAAACTGCAACTTGACAGGTTAACGGGAAATAGAACCCAGAGGTGTTAATTCTAATTTGTTTTTGCACTATTGTGATTTATTTTACTTTACTTGTGAAATTCGGGTACTAGAAGTACTCAAACCAGCCTGTCTGCCACCAACAGAATCCCTGGATCAGATTGTTTAACCAATTCTGACATTCAGTGTATATACTGAATCTGCTGAACTGTAGCTATGGGACTTTTTGCATTGCACCTCTGGAAAAGGGTGACTGACAGATTGGATAAATGCATGAATAAGCAGGTGTGCATGTTTTTCTTAGTCAAATCTGTGTAAGAATCGTTGCGCCACGTTCCTGTGAATCCATCCTTTGAAGAAAATTACACATTTGTAAATTAGCTGCTTTTTTCACGCATCCGTCTGTCATAACAGCCAATGTTAAACTAATGTTTCATAATATGTTTTACCTGTTCCTTGGCTTGATGGTTGTTTACAGCAAGTGTCCTCTTAACAAAATACTATATTTATCACACTTTGCTTGCCACAGTAGACTTTGCATAAACCTCTAGACCAGCATGACAGCACACAAGTGGAGGATTAAGTCGTGGGTAGGGTGTAGGATTGAGATAGACTACCATATTTTCATTTCACTCATGCTGTCAATGATGAGAACAAGAGAGAACCCTTCACTGAAAACATGCATGTGTTGACAGATGATTACGACGCTTCCTTAGTGAAACAGGATGATTTGCTACATCACAGAACATCTAGCACTGATGGAGACTTCTGGAAGATATTTGATTTGTCTGAACGGCTCACAAATACCTGTCAGTCAAAACAACTCGGAGTGAAATCGCAGGTGGGCAAGAATGTGGTGAGACAGCTGGTGCCGCATTCCACAGCACACGGAGGTGTGTGCACTCTGCTAGTTTGTGGATGATAATGTCTTGTGAAGAGACAGAAAAAAGACTATCATTTCCAGCTCCTCTGTGCAGCCATTTTTAGATTACAGTATAGTAAAATTATGGTCTGCTGGGAGTACCGGGCATCAGAGGGGCTCAATTCACATTTAAGTCCAAGGGACTCTCAGGAAAACTGCTGCTGAATGCAATCATTTAAAAGAAATGGACATGAAATGTAATAGCACTTCTCCCTTTTGTCTAGTCCCTATCTGTCAGCCCGATTTGGCATGTTGTGTATGCACTTTTCTTAGGTGCTGCATATTATACTGTAGCTCACCCAACATTTTTTAATATATTTTCGCTTTCATATTTTTTGTGGTCATTGTTACTTTTACCACTGCTGCCTGTATCTGCTTGTATCTGTCCTCAAGAGGCATCCATGCAGCAAGTGCAGCAGATTCACCTGCCTCAGTTTACATGAGGAAAATGTATCCACACAAATGCAGTTCAGATCAAAGAAAATACTGCAATTATCCATGAAGTCTACACAGTTTTGGAAAAGCTCTAGTCTGCAATCAGTGTTACAGATAGTCATATACTATGTATTAATGGTTTAGCAGCAGGATGTTATCAGACTCTATCTGTACTGTATTAATTCAGAGCATTAATGAGTAGCTGAATGAGTTAAATTCAATTTTATTTATATAGCGCCAAATCACAACAACAGTTGCCTCAAGACGCTTTATGTTGTAAGCTAAAGACCCTACAATAATTCTGAGAAAACCCCAACAATCAGACGACCCCCTATGAGCATGCACTTGGTGACAGTGGAAAGGAAAACTCCCATTTAACAGGTTTAACATAGCTGCTCTGCACTGTGTAAAAACATGGCATCGCAGATATACATCTTCGAACTTAGTTACTGCACTTCCACTGATTAAAGTGGTGGGTGGCCTCATTCTTACCCAGCAGTGACAGTTGAACCATCTAACACTAGCTTCAAAACATTGAACTGTCTCAAGCTTGCTGAGCCTTTGCCCTGTGGGACATGGTCATGGAGGGTGGGGAGTTGCCCCCACACTCCCCACTGGTCATTGTGCGGACCTCATTTTGCACCTGAAAAAAATTGTGCTTTGTGGGACCTTCAGTTTTTCTAAACACAGGTACAGCTTTACCTCAGCAATTTTTCAGGGTTTTTTTTGGATGCCAGAAACTTAAATTTCTTAAATTTAAATTTTCAGTTGGATTTTATTTTTTCAGTCAGGTTTTTCTGTCCCGGTGGAGACACCCACCCTATAGGAAACCACCACCAGCTGGTAGCTTATACACATTTTTAGAGAATGTATTTATATGCATTTTCAAGTCTGTATGTGGTCAGCATTGAAGGTTATTTCTGGCTGCTTGCCACAATTATTTGGGTCAATAGTGAAATGACAATTATTTAACATGATTACTCATTGACTTTGTAAATCCACTGCATTTATTTCATTTAAAGAACAGTGAATACCTTAGAATCTAGTCCACTTCTACAAACTCTTGAAAATAAATAAATACTAAATTGAAAATAAAATACAGAATATCTAAATAAAATATAAAATATAAACAAATTACAACATAAATAAATGCATTATGAATTAAACACAAATAGTAAATGACTAGACAGAAATATAAAAAGGTGATACCAGTTATCATGACTAATAATACTAATAAGAAATAGGATTAAGTTATTTAGACTCAATAAATTTGCTCACATTTTAATGCACTGCCACAACATACTGAAAGATCCTGTACATGTATGCAAAATTTATATTCAATTAATTGCAGTCAGTAACTCAATCCAAGATTATGGAGGCTGGCCCATTAAAGCCCCGAGCAAACAGAAAACATGTTCAGACTAGATCAGAATTATTCAGCAAATACTGGTTGTACTGGCACGGCTGCAGTGTTTGAACTTCAGCTGGTTGAACACATTGGTCATGTTGCCGGATGGTGCAGATATCACCATGTAGCAAATTTGTTTTAATTTATGTATTAATTACCTTGCAATTGTGTCCCATTGTTTTATATGCAGTTCATAATAAAGTCCTGGGTCTTGTCCTCACTCTTTGTTGTGGTCAGTTTTTTTGAGGGGGACATTTTTGTCCCTCTAGTTTTTCCACTTCTTTGTACATTCCCTCACATCCATTCTGATAGTTTCAGCAATCTCTCTCCAGGAAGTTGCTGACATTTTTGAGTGCTTATATTGATGCTATGATTAGTATTCCTTATACTGAGATGATTGTTATTCTCTAACTGATAAATTCAAAAACTGTGTAAAAGAAGCCGGAAATGCACAGGAGGATTCGACGGTGCTGTTCAGGCCAATCAGAATTGTTGCGTGTAGTTGCATTTCTCGGGAGGTCAGATCAGGTTCTAACGTAGGTCACAGCGTAGATGTCCTGCTTGGTAATTAACACATAATGCACCTCTCTCAAGCCTAAGCGCCGACAACATTGCTGGCCACTTACACAGGTTACGTTGCAGGCCCCACAAAGACTCAACACTGTAGCATAAATCAGGATGTAAATCAGAGTATACTTGCGGAGTGTAATGTGACAAAATTATTTAAATAATAATCTTTTTTGATTACAATGTCTTTGTGATCATTTGGAGCTGAAATAGAAATAGAAATTTGATTAATTGTAGTATTGTAGGGTCTTTACCTACAATACAAAGCGCCTTGAGGCTACAGTTGAATTGAATTGAATTAATTGCACAGCCATAGTCTTTAGAATCAAATATAGCCCTTTTTTAAACAAAAATTATTACATTTTATTTATACGTTTGTTAACTACCAACTCTTGCAATTGTTTTTGTTTGTATGCTTATCATTCATCTATGCATATTGATCGCCACTCCATTATAACAATAGCTATTTTAAAGTAACATTATACTTGAACATTTAGCAATTGTAAATTTTTTGTAACATAACAGAGAAACATCAGCCGGTAGATGCCAGTACATGCCCCATCACTTTAATGTAATATGATACATTCAGTGAAAACCATTCTCCAGTATGATTTGCAGCCAAGGGAAATGGACTAGTTCTTATATAGCGCTTTTCTACTCTATCTGAAGTGCTTATACAACATGTTTACATTCACACCAGCCCTTCCACGTGTAACTAAGCTAAGTGCTTTTATTGTCTAACATTCACACACATTCGTACTCCGACGCTTGCGTTGGAGAGCAACCTGGGGTTCAGTACCTTGCCCAAAGATACTTTGGCACGCAGCCCGGAGCAGCCAGGATTCAAACCGCCAACCTTCCGATTAGTGGGTGACCTGCTCTACCTCCTGAGCCACAGCCACAGCCAATAGGAAGCGTCATATGCCTTCTCTTGTGTGGTTGGACATCTACTTCCTAATAGGCGGCTGGAATTATTCTCCTTCTGTTGCACCTCTCTTTACTCTTCAGCTGTTTGGCATCTTCTGTTGAAGTATCGCTTCCTGTTTCTTCAGCTGATGGAGATTGAACACATTCTTCGCTGACCTCAAAACTTGATAGATCCTTCTGGTGTGTTGCAAAGCATTTCTTAACCTAAAAAAAAGCAAAACAAAACAAATTACAGTTAGAACAGGTTTATAACAAAGTATGAGTTCAATCCTGAAAAAGTAACATCACAGGGGGTCTGCTATAGCTATGAGATTCACAGTGCTAATTAATTATGATTTTAAAAAAAGTATCCATTTAATGTCATGGTAGAGTAATCAACACAGTGTACCCGTCATTTTATTGAAACAAGTCTTGCAGCATTTGAGTGTAATTAGATTTCCAAAGACTCTAGAAATAGATGTTTCTCACTGGGGCAGAAAAGATTAGAAGCCTCTCTAAAAAGTTTAGACGCCACCAATCTACAGCCAGACATACTGAATACAAATGGAGGAAATTCAAGAGCTAACCCTCCTCTATTTGAAGCTATTCTGTAGTATTTATTAGTCAGTCCTGTTAATCAAACTGGTAAACAGCTGATTAACAGTTAAAGAAAGGTAAGCAAAGGTTCACATACTTGTTCCTCTCACTGATATGTAATCAATCATTTCCCCGAAATACCCGAAATGGTATCTTAATTTAATTAGCCAGGTTGAGTTGTATTTTTCTACTTTTATGATTTGTATAAACGTCAAATGTTTACATGTAAACTGATCAGGCATAACATTATGACTACCTGCATAATATTGCATTGGTCCCCCTTTTGCTGCCAAAACAGTTCAGATCTGTTGAGGCATGGCCTCCACTAAAGCCCTGAAGGTGTGCTGTGGTATCTGGCACCAACAGCTCCTTTATGTCCTTTGAGTTGGGAGGTGGGGCCTCCATGGATCGGCTAGTTTGTCCAGCTCATCCCCCAGATGCTCGATTGGTTTGAGATCTGAGGATTTTTTGGAGGCCAAATCAACACCTCCTACTTGTTGGGCTCCTCGAACTGTTCCTGAACCAGACTACGCTGCTGAAATAGGCCACAGCCATCAGGGAATACCCTTTCCATGAAACAGTGTACATGGTCTGCAACATTGCTTAGATGGTACGTGTCAAAGTAACATCCACAAGGATGGCAGGACCCAAGGTTTCCCAGCAGAACATTGCCCACTGACTCTGCTAGCTTGCCTTCTTCCCATAGTGCATCCTGTTCCAGGTAAGCGACGCACACACCTGGTCATCCATGTGATATAAAACAAAATGTGACTCATCAGACCAGGCCACCTTCTTCCATTGCTCCGTGGTCCAGTTCTGATACTCACATGCCCATTGCTGGGCTTTCGGGGGTGGACAGGCAACTTGAATGGTCTGCTGCTTTGCAGCCCCAACAGACTGTGATGCACAGTGTATTCTGACACCTTTCTATCAGAACCAGCATAAACTTGTTCAGCAATTTGAGTTATAGTTCCTCATCTGTTGGATCGGCCCACACGGGCCAGGCTTCGCTCCCCACATGCATCAGTGAGCCTTGGCCCCCATTAACCCTGTCACCGGTTCACCACTGTTACTTCTTTGGACCACTTTTGATAGATACACTGCAGACTGGGAACAGCCCACTTGGGCTGCAGCTTTGGAGACGTTCTGACCCAGCTGTTTAGCCATCACAATTTGGCCCTCGTCAAACTCTTACACTTGCCCATTTTTCCTGCTTCTAACACATCAACTTTGACAATCAAATGTTCACTTACTACCTAATATATCCCACCCACGAACAGGTGCCATAATGAAGAGTATTTTCCACTTCTCCAGTCAGTGGTCAGAATGATATTCCTGATCTATATTCATATACAGAAATAGAAAAAATTCCAAATGGTTTGACACTTGTGTGCCACTTTAGAGTAAACACTAGAAATAAAGTTTCTGTATTAATTGTTATTTAACATTTATTTTGTCCTCTGTGCAGGAGAAAGCATGATATAATTCACCTGACCTATACCATGGCATTTCTAATGTCAGGATGTCAAACTTTGCAAACTTACTGGATGTTCTTGCCAACTCAACTGCTAGTAATTTTAAAGGCTGAAGAAAAAAAACGAGTCAACGTCCAAAAGTAAGAAAACAGTCAGAAAACCATCGAAGCTGAGCCCACTGTCTGCACATATACTGCATGAAATTGTATTCACATTCTTCAATAATCAAATTGTAATTTAAATGTCACTAAAATGTTTTGAACATTGCGTTGTTCACAGCATTGCCCATGAAGTCAGATTTGCACAACTGTTTAACTGGTCCCCTAACACAGATTATTAATTTATCCATTCAGAGATTAAAAATAAAACATTAGAAAGTTAGTCTCAATGCATCTTACACAAGAAGTAGGATATTCATGGTCAGAAACTGCAGGCAGTAAGTGAATTTAAATATTTTGACTTGGTTTTAGACTCACAATTAACTTTTAAAAAAGGCATTAAGAAGTTAGTAAATACCATAAAATATAACTTAGCATACTTTAGACATAGCAGAGGCTACTACAACCGTACTACAGAGTCTGCCCAACTGTTTTTGAATTCTATGATCCTTCCTCATATTACTTATGGCTTAACCAGTTATACCCAAAAAAACACCACAGACCTGATGCCCGCTGAAATAGATTATTGACAAAAACACCAAATCAGTATAATCATTGTTGCATTGTTCTCTTATTAAAGTATAGATTTTTCAGTTATAATATCCTAATTAAGTATCCCTATCTTCTCTTATTTTATATTCCTTTATAAAATTTTAAATGGAATCACATCGCAGGTACTTGGGGAATTTGTGACTCTGTCCATAGGTTGAATGGTCTGTTATAACTGGTCATTTTTGCTTGCCATTACAAAAATCATTTTTGGTCCGTCAGCATCCTCATATTGAGCAGTTCATGTATATCTTTTCTTCTGGATAATCAACTTGGGAATGACTGGCCCAAGTAGCCATGCCCCCCCCCCCCCCCGCCTAAAAACAGCCACAATCATCCCCGTTCCAAAAAGATCATCCATCACCAGCCTGAATGAGTACCGCCCTGTGGCTCTCACACCGGTAATCATGAAGTACTTTGAGAGGCTGGTTCTCCAGCACATCAAAGACCATCCCCCCCCCACTTTCAACACCCATCAGTTTGCATATCGTGCAAACAGATCCATAGAGGACGCCATCGCTGTAGCTCTCCACTCTGTGTTGAGCCACTTGGAGCAGCAGCAGAGCTACGCTCACATGCTCTTTGTGGATTAGGCCATGACACAGCTCAGAGTTCAACACAATCATCCCGGATATTCTCACCACCAAACTGCACACCCTGGGCCTCCCCCCTCTCACATGTTCCTGGA
>JAVDPK010001510.1:908949-924696 GCA_034780415.1 Cichlasoma orientale
ATACCAGAGTTCAAAAGAGGACAAATTGTTGGTGCACATCTTGCTGGCGCATCTGTGACCAAGACAGCAAGTCTTTGCGATGCATCAAGAGCCACGGTATCCAGGGTAATGTCAGCATACCAGCAAGACGGCCGAACCACATCCAACAGGATTGACTGTGGACGCAGGAGGAAGCTGTCTGAAATGGATTCTTGTGGTCTAAAACCAGGTGTTTCAGTTTCATTGTCCAACCCCTGTACACTATATAGCCAAAAGTATTCACTCGTCTGCCTTCACACGCATATGAACTTTAGGTAATGTAGCCATCATTGATGTTTGTTATTATGGACCAATAATTAACTATTGCTTGGCCAAGCTGCTTGGCATTTTTGCACTTTTATCACTCTTCTTCCATTCTGTTTCCTCAAGAAATGCTCCCCTTCATCTGCTTTGCTCTAAGAGCCCACCACCACATCCTCACCTTTCAGCTGATGGAGATGGAAGATGCTGCTTAAAAGTGGACACAGATTTTAAAGCCGCTTATTGTCCAAGAAGAAAATGGACATAGAGAAGTACGGTACCAAGTTAATACAGTTCAGAATCCACTTAAACATATTTTGAATTTGAAGCAAATCACTGGTTAGCACTGTCACATCAGGGCAAGAACTTTCTGGGTTTGAACCTTCTTGAGGCATTACTCAAGAAGTCTGCATGTGCCTGCATGGGATTTTAAGGGGACAATCAAGACAATGAGGGCTTAAAGTGAAACACTTTGAATGTTCACTTCCATTTCCAATACGAAACGTAACATATGATGATAAAATTTAGTATTAACACTTAAATCTAACACAATATTATGATATCAGATCTATTAAGCCATTTCCATGCCCGCATGGTCACGGGGCCCCCATTGTGCTGGCAGCCATTTAGTGTGGTCTAAACCTCTTGAGACCACATCAAAAGATCTGTCAAACTGTCATGAAGATATTCAGAAATTTGAGAATTTAAAAACATTAAAAGACACAGAAGAAATATTTCAAATTCTGCATTTATATATCAGCCATTAAACAAGAAGTAATTTGGTAGCTTTGACCATGTGAGCCATTGTGTACGAAAGCAGAGTTTCTACCTTCTTTGCAACATGACACAGGGCCGAACACTTGAGAGGATGAAAAAGAGTCAAAGAGTAGCTGTAGTAACAGAAGTGTGCATGCAAGGAGACAAACAGGAGTAAATTGATAATGTGCTGTATCAAACCTACAATGAAGCATGCAATGTGTGTTGGAAAGGTTGCTATTGAAATGTAAAGGGTCACAGTTCACTTGTTACCATCTTAAGAATGTAATAAAAAATGTAACTCTTAATTGCTTTATCATCCATCCATCTGTTTTCTTCTGTCTACGCGATTCAAGTTTGCAGAAGGTGGAGCCTATCGCAGAGTACAGCCTGAATAGGTCACCAATCTGTCGCAGGGCTAACGCATAGAGACAGGCAATCGTTCATACTTAGAGTCACACCTACGAGCAATTTAGAATCACCAATTAACCTATGCATGTCTTTGGACTGTGGGAGGAAGCTGGAGTACCTGAACAGAACCCGTGCAGACACGGGGAGAACATGCAAACTCCACACAGCACGGCCCCGGCTGAATTCAAACCCAGGACCTTCTTGCTGTGAGGTGACAGTGCTAACCACCACCACACCACCACGCTGCCCCAATTTCTTTACCAAAGTAACTTTTTATATTTCATTAGTTTTTTATTATTTCTAATAAATGTTTAAACTAGTTAATAAAGCAGAAACCTACTCTACAGTCTGCAGATACTTCCTTACGTTTGACATTGAGCTGTACGCAATGTTGGCAGCATTTTCATGACTGGTGTGCATGCTTTACTCTATACAGTGATGTCAGAGACCATTTCTGATGTCACAAGGAAAATGTTCATTAATTCTGAGTGCTGCAGGCCTTCTTGTCAGATTACTTGGCCACCTGTCTCATTGAGAGCATATCTGAGGCATAGCAGACTCACATTTGCTTAAAACAATGTGCACTGATTTCACTGGCAGATCAGAGGTGGTATAAATTTAAAAAAAAAAAAAAAGAGAGAGAACCAATCAAAATCAATGATTAACATGTAATGATTTGAACCCTTATATTTCCAGGGTTGAGAGAATGTACAGCATGCACCTTTAATGACTTTAAAAAACAAGACTTGGGTGCAGAAGTTTGAGTTTATTTTGGGTTTTCTCGAATCCGCACAGGCTCACATATATACATACGCTCTCTTAAACCTGTCAGTAAGTGGCTCTGCAGGTTCTACAATGTCTTTTAACTTGACAAAGCCAAGAGGTGTGTTTGAATCACTTTGAAACAACTGCAGTTGTTCAGATGTGTTAACACTTTGCCTAGGTCTAGAAGAAGAACCAAACTGTCACCCAGGATGAGAGGAACTTGGTGAGGATATTTAGAAACAACCCAGGGACCACCAAGTGTCAAGCCTGCCATAAACTGGAAACTGCTGGAACAACAGTGTCACTGTGTACAGTGAAGTGAGTTTTACATCACTATGGACCGAGAGGATGCTGACCAATAAAGAAGAATGTGCTATAAAATCATCGCCTTCAAGCTCAAGTCAAATTTGCAGCTGACAACATGGACAAGCCAAATGCCTTCTGGAGAAAAGTTTTTATGGTCAGACAAGACAAAGACTAAGCTATTTGGCCACAAGAGGTTGGATTGAATAAAGGTGAGGCTTTCAAACCTAAGAGCACTGTACCAACTGTCCAGCACGGTGGTGGTAGCATCATGCTCGGGGGCGGTTTTGCTGCCAGTGGCACTGGTACATTTCACAAAATGGACGGAATAATGAAGGAGAAATACTCCCAAATTCTTCAACTTCACCTCAAATCAATAGAAAAATGGTTAAACTTTGGACACAATTGGGTGTCCCAACAGGACAATGATCCCAAACGCACATCAAAGCAGTTGGATAAAGCATGGATCCCTCAATAGCCAGAGGGACTCTTAAAGGCTCAACATAGACTATATTTCAGGATAATCGCAATAGTGAGACCTTATTTATTACTTATTACTTTTTGTTTATTACTAAAAAGAGTAATAAACCCCAAAAAAACTGTTACAAAGAAAGATTCATACTGCAGCAGATCATTGAGCCCAAACACGCATTCAAACTGTTAAGAACCACTTTCAGACCAGAGAACATCAAGGAGTCCTGACTGTCGTGGACTTTTCTCCGCACCTCAACACAACTGAGCATTTATGAGAAAGCTGTAAGACTGCGAAAGCCTTATCCAGCTATGAATTCATGTTGTCTCTTATTTTATTTCCATTCCTGTACCCACCCTCCCTTGTGCATCACTTGTCTGTGTCTGTTGTTTCGCAACAGAAAAAGATTGAAAGGACACGGGAAGCTCACGCTGGAACAATCAGGTTTGAACATACGTGTGCGGTACATGCAGCGCTGGTGATGCTGTCACCAGAGCAAAAAGGGCCAAACGACATTCAGAAATCATTGGATATGTTTCACAGATTTAGCTTGTCACTCCAATTGTCAAGCTGGCATAAGTAGAAATAAAAATGCATTAAATTGATCACAGATGTAAAACAGAAGTATATTAACTTGTTCTCTGACTCTTGGAGCCATCGGAATGTGAACAAATTGTGAACACAGTAAACAGAGCTGCATTCTCATCCTGATTTTGGATCTGGACTTTTCTTTTATGGCTTAAGAACCTCTTACCAAACCAGTCAAATATCAGCCAGCTGGGTAACGCTGGCATATTTTAAAAAATGTTTACCAGCATGCATTATCCGCTTAAATAGCATTGCCTTGTTGGTTTCTTTCACAAGCAAAACCATTTTCTTTTTTTCTTTTTTCTTTTTATACTGGTACTCCAGAACATACCAAAACTGCTTTTGCTATTGTTTTTATTAGACAAAAAAAAAAAAAAACTGATAAAAAGTAGTAGTAATAGTTTTAAAATCCTGACAATATCCTCTTTCATTACCCACCAACTGATGGGGCATAACACTTTTATTGGAGTGATATTTGAAGTCATGTATCCAGCTGCCATCATGCTGAATGTAAGTGAGTCCATAATGAGGAAGCTGGGAATTGCTGTATTACAATACTAAATGGAAGGGTTGCTTCCACTCTTCTTCAGCACTCAAAGCACTCTGAACAACATGCTTCATTCATACAAGCACTTTTTTCTACTCCTGAGTGCTTTCTGCCTGACCTTCACACTCTGTTCAACGCATCTGAGAGCAACTTGGGATACAGTGTCTTGTCTGAGAAGACTTTGGCATGTAGACTAGAGCAGCCAAGGACTGAACCACCAACCTTCTGATTAGTAGGTAACCTGCTCGACCCCCTGAGCTACAGCCACCCAAGCTACTAAAGTGCTCCCTTTGGACTCATTAGTACACAGTTTTTCTTTTCTCCGCAGCAAATTGACAACTCAACAGTGTCTGTGTCAGCAGTAACACTGTTAGCCGAGCTGAAAGGGGTCAGCTGAGGGATGAAAAAATAAAAATCTGGTTGCTGACATTTTGGTTTGTTTTTGGCAAATAGGAGACCGCATTCAATGGGATGTATTTCTGCGCTGACGTCAATCAAACCGCACTGATTAACGAGAACATTAAAGCAATCTACTTCTATGGGGGCGGCTGTGGCTCAGGAGGTAGAGCACTTGACCCCAAGTTGCTCTCCGATGCAGCCGCCCGAGTGCGAATATTAGATAGTAAGCACTTTGAAGTAGAACACAGTGCTTGTATGAATTGGGAAATGCAAATGTTTTGTATACAGTGCTTCGAGTAGAAGAGCATTATATAAGAACTAGTCCTTTTATATTGTGCAGGTACGTCATCTTTTCTACACTTTTACACTTTTTTCCGTTATACACGTTTCCCTTCCAGATATTTTCTTTAGATGGCATTACTCCGGCCTCCAGTAACACTGTGAGCAATCTTGGAGTCATTTTTGATTACTTCTAGTACTTCATTATTATCACGTCATTCTAAAAGCACCCTGAAAAGCCTTCAGCTGATCCAGGGCGTTGCAGGTAGAGTACTAACTGGGACCCAAAAAAAAGCCCATATTTCTCCCATGTTGGCTTCTCTTCATTGACTCCCTGTTAAATTCAGACTTGAACGTAAAATACTTCTCCTCACACACAAAATCTTGACTAATCATCATATCTTAAAGAATTACAACGTTAGAAAAAAACCCCTCAACAATCCCAAAGACTTCATATTACACAGCACTTCGCTCTCAGACTGCAGGCTTACTTTTGGTTTCCAGAGTCTTCAAAAGTAGAATGGGAGGCAGAGCCTTCAGCTATCGGACTCTCTTTATACACCATTATTGCATTTAATCGTTACCATTTATTAAACTATGGCTCTTTCTCTTATAGTGGGTCTTTTGTCCTGTCGTTCTCTGCTGTCGCCTCTTTCCCCTCACCCCCAACCAGCTGGGGCTGACCAGATGGCTGTCCCTCCCTATCCGTGGCTCTGCCAGAGGTTTCTTCCTACCGTATATAAAGTGTGCTGAGGCGACTGTTGTGAATTTGTGCTACATTAATAAGACTGAACTGAACTGCATAAGCCCAGGGTTTTGCCAGTAGAACGCAGTGGTTCTCATACATTACTCAAAAAAATTAAAGGAACACTTTGAAAACACAACAAACTTCAATTGATAAAAAAAATAATAGTGCTGGATATACTGATCTCCACCAGGTAATGTGTTAGGAATGAAAGGATACCACATTGTTTGATGGAAATGAAAATGATCAACCTACAGAGGGCTGAAGTCAGAGACACCCTGAAAATCAAAGTGACAAAATGGAGCCTGCAGCCACAGCTACACCTTGAAGTGTTGTTGCATAATTTAAAAGGGGGTGCACTGCAGATTTATCATTGCACTCTGTAAAACTCTCCCATTCCCATCAGAGACAGTATAAAAATGTTTTCATGTGTTTTGGTAGCACTAAAAGCCTTTGAGACTGTTGGATGGAGCGGAAGAACAACGGTGCTTCAGTGCTGACGGAGCTGTGTCTCCACTTGAATGTTGGCTCGCTAACAAAAGATAGTTGTGCAATACTGATCGCTGCGGCCTAAAATAAGATGACCTGCTTTTTGTAGGGGAACGAAGCAACTGAGCAGGCAATAAGATGTGTTTGAATACAACAAAGTTTCATTGGTTCACAGAGGCTGTGCGCTCGGAGGCTGCGCGACAGAACAGAAATTCACAGTATGGTCTCTTCATATACACCTTCACCTATTCATTTTGATGCCTCCACATGACACAGTAGTATCATTATCACTTTGTTACCAGACCCAGTGCAGTCAAATTGGTCAGCTACTCTGGGGTGTCTTTAATGAGGAGATCTTGCTCCCAGCAAGTAGATTCTTAAATGATCCTGCAGGTTGTTAATCCAGAGGATGGACTGTGGGTATGGAAAGAAGAGCACTCAGAGCTCTGAGACATTTCTGTCCAATTACTCTTTGGTTTCCATCTCAATATGTTTGGAAGTGTGAATGAGAACGCTTAAAGTGTGAGTGCAAACCTGCTATTCCTTAAGTATTCACTTTTAGTTGAATGACATTCAAAACACAACTGATGTTAAATAGAACTGTCAAATAGTTACACTCCATTTCTAGTCTCAGTCTCACATGCCTTACACACTAAGGGGGTCAATTTTCCTTAAGATCCCTATCACACTGATGCAAAGAATCCAGAAAGTCATGGTGGATGGGAAATTGAAACAATCCATAGCATGCCCATTGCGTGTACACTGCACGACCTGATGGTATGTGATGTGTGCAGAACACGCGCGCAAGCCGGAAAATTCTGCAGAGAGGTACTGTAGCGGCCATGCACGTGCACTGGGATTGGCTCAGGAGGTAAAGCAGGGCATCTGCTAATACAAAGGTTGGTGGTTCGATCCCCAGCTGCTCCAGTCTGCGTGCCGAAGTATCCTTGGACAAGATAGTGAACCACGAGTTGCTCCCAGTGTGCTCATCAGAGTAGTTTTAATGCAACCTTTGAATAACACAACATCAGCTTGTTTTACAGGAGGTTTACTTCACATCATGTATGTGATTTAAAAATGAGCTTTAAAGTTCCAGGTTATCTAACGTCACTGAGCAATCCTTTACATCTAACCTCTCTTCTTCCTCTCTCTTCATCTTTCTCCATCTCTGAGTGAACTTCTCTCTCATTCTGGGACACACAGCAGCTGGACCTTCAGCTCACAGACACACTGTGTGACAAGCTGCACACAAACACTTTGTGTGTTTGCTGGTATTTGCTGGGCTGATAAAAAAAAGTTGCATTTGAAATTACCAAAAATGACTCGTTACTGTTCTGTAGCGCTAGCTACTGTAGATGCTGAAGTACCGCGACTACAACTCAGGGTCATCTGCACTCATTCCAGCCCACTTAGACACCTGAGTACAGCGATATATATGATAGATAAACTATGTATTTGCCTCTTTCATCTCATTGTATATAATAAGGCCCTGTGACGGAGGATACACCAATAAGATTGGCTTTTATGTTTGTTATTGTTGCCTCCATTTAGGCTCAAATCGGTTTATGATTGAAGGTGATTTGAAATGAAAACTTTCCTCAGACGTGTTAAAACTAAAACAACAATGAAAATATAAGAAGTAGAAAGTACTAATATTTGTGTAAAAATATAGGGAATAAAAGTAAAAAATTGTAAGAAAATTAAAGTAAATACAAGTAAATACAGACACCCGAAAACAGTAATGAAGTATTTGTACCACCTCTGAGAGCTACTACAGACATTTCTGTTTAATGCAAAGCACTTTAATAACATACACTTAGCTGCACTAATGTTAACATGGTAACCATCATGAATACTATATATCAGAACATCAACAGTGTCACTACAATTACCACCTGTGCAAAATCAGTTGCTATCAAATAAGGTAACACTTTTACTTCACACAGACTCATGACGTGTAGTCACCCTCCGCCCTCCTGGGAGGACCTTTCTGAGCCACGGAAAACACTGTCCCACATCCACTGCACCTTTAGGGCCTCTTAGCTTACCCACACTGGTAAGTAGGCAGAAACCCTTTCTTATTTTGTTGGCATGAACTCAGTCCCTAATAATCCTGTAAACGTTTCTTTCTGATGGAGAGCTGCACTTGTAGAGTTGGGCTTGATGTGATAAGGAATATCCTTTAGAAATCACATATCTGACAGTCACAAACAAGCACGCTATTCAGACTACTGCATGCAGCTGCCTTATACTTTCATATTACATCAACAGAAAATGTGTTTGTAATAACAGGTGCAATAAATTGACTTTAACAGCATGAACTAATACCAGATAAACCAAAGTAGCACAGAAACCATTACATGCTATATCGGCCCATTGAATCCCAATTGATTAAAGGGCTATGAACCATCTGCCACCTTTTGAAGGCTGCACAAAGAGATTGATGGTGTTTATCATGTTTCTATAAAACTGCAGAGGTGGCTTCAGAGCCAGCTCATAACTGGTCTGTAAATCAATATCTGCACGACAGACAAGGCAAAGCTGATGGAGGCATGATTTCAGCACTGTGTGTGTGTGTGGGTGTGTGTGTGGGTGTGTGTGTGTGTGGGTGTGTGGGTGTGTGTGGGTATGTCGGGAATGTGTTTTGCTCAGGTCTGAAATTGAAGCATCTGCTACCAAGTAGACCCATTCCAAGTGTGGAAATGGGTTTCAAACAAACCAATAAGTCAAATGAAAATGAACCAGCCCAACTGCAGGACCATCAAAATAACTAAATAAGGAGGATTCCGCATGCACTGATCAGAAATGTGCAAACAATGTGGGGAAAGTTTCAGTGTTTAATACTGCTGCAACCTTGCTCTGCACACACTCTGACTTTGGAGTAATTTCATCCTAAATTTATTTAGATGAATTCTAATCAGCACCTGCTCCTGCAAATCTGCACCATTTCAAGCAGATAAAGCCCTTTAATTTTACTCACAGCGAATTGTTGATTACCTGAAAATGCTGCAAGGTCTAGATAAGAACCACACTCACCATCCCACAATATGCACGCTATAAATCTCGTGCTTATCCGTTGCTCTATCTGTCTTGTCGATTTTTTTTGTCTACCTTTATCTCTTTCATCCTCGCCTTTTATAAACTATCACAAACGTACTAATTAATTAGATTTCCTCAGATGCTCAGCACACATTGCAAATTGGGCTAAAGTATTAGAAAGGACGAACCATAGCAAGTCTTCACTAGTAGGCTGCACTTACCTCTTTGCCAGCATTATCTTCAGACATCTTAACAGGTGCTCTGATTGGAAACTGTTTAGCTCACATGCAAAACTGTTTTTAATTAAAAGACTGGATGCTTGATTCTGTCTCGTCTTTCATTTTTTTTGATGTTCACACTGAGAAAACCACCCCACCGAATTCCCCGTTAATGCTTTTAAGTTTAGCAGGGAAGGAAGAGGTAAAAAAAATCTGTGCAAACCAACATAATTTGATTTGGAGAAATCCTGTAAATGTACATTGTCATAATTAGCAGCAGTGAAAATGATTAGGCTGACACGTTTTGGTGCTAAATAGTTCCTTTAAAAGTGCTTCAGATGTGTTCTTTGGCATGCTGTATGTGTGATTAGCTCCTTCCCGAATCTGCTCCGCGTTGAGATTTACAAACCAATCCGAGGCTTTATGTTTATTAAACTGACCCATCCTCTTACAGAAAAAATCCATTCTTTGGATGAAGAGATTATGTGCACAGCACCAGATTTCCTGTCTGTCAAGTTGAAAATAATCTCCTGTAAACTCTGCACAAGGTTCTACTAAAACCAAAAATCTGATTACCAATCAGAGCATGCACAGTGATTTTGCTATTTTGAGGCCTCAGATGGTGACCTTTCTGCAATCTGAAAATGCAGTCTGAACTTAACTGCAGAGATATTAGAAGTTAAAAAAAAGAGAAGTTTGTCACCTTATAAAAAAGCTGTTTTTAATTAGCTTTAAAGCAGCCGAGTTGTTCAAAGAACTCTGATTACTTTCGACTGTATAATGATCCTGTGAAGCAAACTTTTCATTCCCAATAACACAAGCAGTGAGTTGCAGATCAGTGTGCGGTCAGACATTCAACTTCTGCAAACTTTTTTAGCATTTTTTTTTTTTTAACTCAGAGCTGGTCCAAAGTAACACATGCAAATGGATTTAGAGCAACAAGTGTCCCAAAAATCTGAAGGTGCGCCGGAAAGACAGAGCATCACGACTTATGAAGGTGGCACTGCCCTTGCTCCACAGCTAATTTTATCAAGTGTACTAGCATGGTTGGGAAGTATTCTATTTTATTTGCTGGGCAAAGTGCCACCTGTGAGGCAGACAAATGAGTGTGATGCACTTTGCGGAGAAAAGCCTTGCTGACCCCGTCCTCCCTCACAGCTATAGATTTTCCTCCAATGCAAATATAGCAAGAGAGCACAAATAAAGCCGAGCAATGATTAATTTAAGCACTTACATCCCTGTTATGTATAAATCTACTGGGGCACTTTGCCAAAACATTGTCAGAAAATTACCACGTTATGTGTATCACACTCCAAAACTGAGATTTTATCTATTATTTCCAACACTCATCTGTTTTCCCTGTGAGGCTACTGTTGTCAAGGTAAAAATATTTCTGAACAAAATCTGCCTTTACCCTGTTTGTGTGTCTTTGGGATGTATTTCTGCGAGGCAGGAAGAAATAAAAGTCTGAAGTTGCGCTGCGTAATGTAAGGGCAGCACACTGAGGGCCCGGCTCCAGTAATGGTTCATGCTGACAAGCACAAGCAGGCGACGCCGGCCCTGTGGCACAAGAGAAAAAAAGATTGCGGGCTGCTCAGTTATGAAGTTGCCCATTGATGTTCTTGGATTCAATAACTAAACTGCTATAGAAACATGCTGAAATTTATACCGCACATCCATGGAGGCTAAACATGTTTATAACATAGTTTATTACTACGTATCACCTATACCAGTGGATATGCCATGCTATGGTACATAATACATATAACTCACTTTTATATGAGGAATCTTCTTCTATATTTTCTTCACCTGGCCTTACAGTATATCTGTTTTCCATCTACTTCAAGGACATTTTTCATGATGTTTTTTGATCTCCTTCAATAAAGTAAACCACATCTTAATGATTGATATTAAACAATTCTGACAGTTCTGTTTGATCAAACTGCAGCAATTGATTACTAAGACCTCAGTCACACAGACACTAGAGACTCCTCAGTGACCCCCCGGTAAGAGCCAGTTGCTAGGGAAAAATGTGTATTGCCAGTGATTGTGTGACCTAAACTGGTTGCTGTGTTTTTATGAAGTCCCATTTGGATAATCTGCAGTAGCTATGAGTGAGAATCTGCCTGATCTTGGTCTTCACTGAAACTAATAATAGTCTAAAGAAACTTTTTAGTTTGTTTTAAAAAGTTCACTTTGGGCTAATGGCTCCTGTAGGACCTCTTTAGGGCCCTTGTGGGGAGAAAAGCAGTACTTTTGAACACTTTACACACCTGAGAACTACTTATAATGTGTCATTCAGTTTCCAAACGGCAATAAACTGAGTCGCTTCTATTTTCATCAAGATAACAACTGGACCCATATAACCTAATTAAATGAAGACCTCTTCTATTTATTCTCTTAATTAACTAATTGTTTTGTTTTTCTATCAGTGTTTTGGACCCCCTTATCTAAAGTGTTCTCAGATGAGATTCCTGATGAACAAATGTGAACAGGACTGCTGCATATTCCCAAAAAGAATAACAAACACATGAGGAAATGAATCTGTGAGCGCAGAAGAAGAGAGAGTATTTTGATCCAGCACCTGAACGCTCCGCAGTATTTTGGGAACAGCTTTAAAATGATGATTTCAGGCAGAGCAAACCACTTGAAGAGGTGATTTTTTTCATGCTGAAAATGACCTGCAAACCAGCAGCATTTTAAAACGTTTTCAAGAGTCAAATTAGCAGCGATGCTAAAGGAAATTTCAATGCAAGCCACGATGTAAAACGTTTTCACTGGTGCATCATCAGAAGTGGTCCTTTTTAATTCATTGTTATTTTTTAGATTTAATTATTTTCAACATTAAAAGTGGGATCATTTAGGACATTTAGACTGCACCAACGACGTTAACAGTAACGTACGTTTACACATATGCTGTGACCTCCCCTTGTTAGTACATCATAGATGCCACTACAGCCTGGACTATCTTTCATTATATTCTTGACTCTTTATGTAAATTATTACAAAATGCACAACTGCCCATTTGTCCTGCACTGTAACCCATGTCTAGTCGTGCTGTGCACTTGCCAGTTCCCAGCCCTATAATTAAACCTTTATGGCCCTGATAGCTTTGACCCTCACAGATGCAAAGAGTGCCATCTCCACCTGACAGCTATAAATTTAGTGCATAGTCAAAAGGGTGCCTGTCAGCAGTCTGCTTTTCATGGTTCTCATTATTTTCAATGCCAGATAAGGGACACTGGACAGCCAGTAGAAGGTTAAAAACATACAGCCTCAATATTCATGCCATGAAGGAGCAACACTAAGGTCAGGCACATTCTGTATGAGCCTGCAATATTCTTGTAAGATTGAGGAGCGTGCCATTCTGCTGCTGTACCAGAAATATCCTGCAGTTTCATTTAAAATGTTTAACACAGCACAGTCTGAGATAAGTGGGCTATGTGTCATAATTATCTCCTCTCGGTGAGTACACTATTAGAGGCATACGTGTCAGTTTTTCTCCTGAAAAGAACAAATAATAATGATAGAATAATGATATTGAAGTTCAGTGCTTAATTTGTCTTTCCAGAAGTCTGAGGCCCATTAAAAGCTGGGTGGATCTGCTTATTTCTCAGATGAAAAGCTGGGTTAAAAGCCGGGCTTGCTCTGTTTTCTTTAAACATTTGTGCCACCGCCAGCATGTTTGTTTGATTTAGCCTCGCCTCTTTAAGCATGTACAGAAGGAATGTTTCCTCAGGTGATGAAAGTGCAGTAATTACAAATTTCCTCGGTTCCTTCAAAGCCTTGAAGAGCTTCATGGAAAACTTTTCAATGACATACGAATACATACAACATGTCAATATGGTAAATGAACCAAACTCGTGCGGGAATTAAGTTAAAGAGCGTTCTTTGACAGCACGGCTCAGCAAGATTATTTGCTTAGATCTTCTGACAAATAACTTACAGGTGACACTTCAAGCTCTACTTATACATTAGTTTCTAAATACCTAACTCTGCAACTTGTGCACTGCCGAGGCTTTGAAAAGTCACACTAATCTGGCTAGTATGACACAATGTTCCAGCTACAAAGTACATAAAACTGTTGTCCACCTCTTCTTCAGTTTCTATATACTTGCTGCTGAGGTTCAGCAAGCTTCTCCCTCATCCCTGTGCCATCTCAGGCAACTCAAATCTGAAGATGGAGTAAAACTGTGACAAAATCACAACAATACTCTCACTTTCCACAAAGTCTGTCAAGTACGGAAGTTTGAAAAAAATGCCATCGATAACTCAAAATTTAGAGAAAAAACTTGAGATTTTGAATTAACTCAATCAGGAAGCTCCGTGAAGGTTCATCATTTCCTTGTTACACAGGAGCAGAAGGTGGAAGCCAGTTTGACATGAACCCATGAACCCATGAACCCATGAACCCATCGATTTCATGCCTCTTATGCAGTTATCATTCGCTAGAAGGCACTCAAAGCTGAAGAATCTGGCCCCAATTTCTTCATAGTTGCGATACATTGGTAGCTCACTGATGCTGTCACTACCCGATTTTTAGGGTGCATGCGTCTGTCGTCCTTCAGAGAGCTTCTGACGGCATGGCTAACTCGAAACTTCGATTTTTTGTTTTTCAGTGGAGGACACGAGTTTCCACAGTCAAGAAAGGCAGACATAAAACTGTGTTCAAGAAACAAAACCTCCACCCTTTAGGAGCTCTCTGTGTGGCCAAAACTTTCTCACATCCCAAAAAGATTTTACTAGACCCAGGTCCACACAACACTACCTGTTTCACTAGGTAGTATTGTGGCTACCATTGTCTGATTAGAGAAATGATTGGCTAGGACCTTCTTCCAAGTTACGCCATGCATGTGGAAAAATATAGAGTATAGCAAGCATAACTGTGAAGCAGCATGAAGTGTGTCTGATTTTCAGAAGCAAAAAGGCAAAATTTTATTATTCTACAACTGTATGAGGACAGTGAGACAACGGTGAAGTGTGAGGCACGAGTGACAGATGGGTTCAAGGTGGGGGTGGGATTACATCAGGGATCTGCTCTGAGCCCCTTCTTGTTTGCAGTGGTGATGGACAGGCTGACAGACGAGGTCAGGCAGGAGTCTCCATGCACTATGATGGTCACAGACAACACTGTGATCTGTAGTTTGAGTAGGGAGCAGGTGGAAAACAGCTTGGAGAGGTGAAGGTATGGTTTGGACAGAAGAGGAGTGGAAGTAAGTAGAAGCAATGTGTGTGAATGAGAAGGAGACGGGTGTAACAGTGGGCAAGTTTAAATACCTGGGCCCACCAACCAAAGCTATCGACACTTCACAAGAGGCACGAATTAAAGGGGTGGAGGGGGTGAAGGAAGATTTACAAGCTCTACCATTTGAGAGCTGATATGATGTACGGTTTGGAGATGCTGGTACTGACAAAAAGACACAAGGTACTTAGAGCTGGAGATACTAGGATTTTCATTGGGCTGCAACGATTAATTAATCAAGTAACTCCAATAACTTTATTATAAAAAATCCTCAACACAGTTTTTTTTTTTTTTTTTTGTCACCATGTAAGTGTGAGCACTTTACTGGGAAACAGCTGCAGGAGCCCTTCATCAAACCACCTGATCAACAAGCGCCAACGTGAAGAAAAGCTTGTAGTTTGTAGCTGCTGAATCCATCAGTTTGTTTCACACAGTGGAAAAGCTACTGTAACGCTACAGAGGTTAACACTAAAATATGCACACAGTCTGACACCCTGTTTAAATCAGGCAGCGCGCTGAAGGCTGACGGCAGCGTCCCGCTTTCTATACCTGCAGCAAGCAGGGGCGGGCCTAAAGGGGAGCGCGGGGTCCACGAGACCATATTATTTTTGCAGATGTAGATTAATATAAATATAAATAAGACATTATATTAACGCTTTAAAATGCATTTATATTTAAAAATAGAAAAATAAAAGCTTTTTTTTTCATAGGCCAATAAAATCTGAGCCACTAACATAAACGTTGCATCAAAGACCAGTTCTGAGAATATTGATATGCTCACTTTTCTTCATTCAAGCCACCACATGTTCCTTTAAAGGTTTACAACCACACACTCATTCACTAGCACACTTAAATACACAGACACACACACAAACACATGAAATCTATCTCATCAGGAGATCCAGCACTGCCATAACTCTTTTTTTTTTGCTTCCTCTTAATGTAAGAAAGCCTTCCACGAAGACAGACTAAAGGTCATTTTATTTTATGTCCTAGTTTAGGATACCTAAATTAACTTTAATGCATTTGACATTAGTGTACAATTCGCACACACATTCACACTCTGATGAACACGTCGAGAGCAATGTGGGGTTCAGCATCTTGTCCAAGGATACTGGCATGCAGACTGGAGCAGCCAGGAGTCAAACCACCAACCTTCTGATTAGTAGAGGATCTGCTCTGCCTAAATACAATTAACTGGTTTAAGTTTATATA
>JAVDPK010001510.1:924796-942741 GCA_034780415.1 Cichlasoma orientale
TTGACAGATCCTGTCTGCAGTTAAACTATTAGAAACACTTCAATTTCTAGAATGGAAACAGACCTGTGCTTTTTCTGTTTTGAATATTTATTACTGCTAATTAATAAGACAAAAGTATTTCTTATGCGATTACTTGATTAATCAATGGAATAATTGATAGAATAGTCCATTAGTAAAATGATAGATGCAGCCCTAGATATGACTCCATCAGAGGAGCCGTTTGAAGGCAAAGTTAGAGGCGAGGCTGAGGTGCTGTGGGAATGTGCAGAGGACAGACAGGATATATCGGACAAAGGATGTTGAACATGGAGCTGCCAGTCAGGAGGGAAAGAGGAAGACCACAGAGAAGATTCAGAGATGTAGTGAAGGAGGACATGCAGAGGGCTGATGTGACAGAGGAGGAGGCAAGGCGGAGGGTGAGATGGAGGCAGATCTGCTGCGGCCACCCCTAAAGTCAGCAGCTTAAAGAAGAAGAATTACCTCGTCTGACAGTGGCCGTCCTAACATTAGTGTACAGCAGTATTTCAGAGGGGCTTTCTGATCACAAGAAATTGGTTAAAGGCAAAACAGCACACAGGAAGTTTCTACAGTGGAAAAAACTTTACTTCTGGAAAGCTTCTAAATGTATTTTCTGATGTTCCCATATAGTAAATCCAATCCGCCTCCTTTTCAAGACAGGGAAAACTGAGCAGCTTGGACACAGTGTGTCCAAACGTTTGAGTGGTACTGTATGTTATTCTTTATATTAACTTCACTTAGCTGAATTAACATTTTAAGATTCTGCATTATTGTATCACTGGATATTTGAGTGACATAAAACCCAGTACTTACATTTAAAAGTTTATTGCTGGACCTCTTTGCTTGGACCAGCTGCCATTTTCCCCCCAAAAAATATCCTATAGCTGCCAATGAGCAATGAATCTTGGGATAGGGTGGGCCATGAAGGATACACCCTATGCATCCTATAAATCCCAGGAAAAGGCGGAAGCATTTGTGGGCTGCATTTGAAGGAGCCTTCATCACCTCGCTGCGCCGTAATCAGCCTTCAAAAAATCTACTCCTTTTGGTGTATCTGTAATGAGTATTGTATCCTAATAACTCTACACCTTTATATTTCAGCTAGCATACATTAGGAAAACTGCAGAACACTTGAAGGACGCAGCCCCCGAATTTGGACACAGCCCATGTGTTTATACGCCACTCTGCATTTAATCAGCACTAACCTCTGGCTCTCTTCCACAGTGTGTCTTTTGTCCTGTCTCCCTCCCCTCACCCCTAACCGGTCGCAGAAGATGGCTGCCCGGAGGTTTTCTCCTCTTTTCCTGTTTCCTGGAAGTTTTTCCTTCCCACTGTCACCAAGTGCTTGCTCATAGGGGTGATCTGATTGTTGGGGTTTTCTCTGTATTATTGTGACCTCTTATAATATAAAATGCCTTAAAGGTACTGCTGCTGTGATTTGGTGCTACATAAAATGAATTGAATTGAATTGAACTCAGTCTTATTGCAACATGTATGGCATAACTGAAGTGAGATAACTTTATCCTACTGGATGAAACAGATATTGACAGTGTTTAAATTTGAGGACATAATTTGTCTTTGAAAAAAGGTGATAAATCACAATATATGTTATAGCAATACTCAGCATATTGTGGGGTACGTGGGGTGGGGTACGTGGGGTGCTGTACCATATTGACGTTCATTTAAGTGTTGGTAAAAGAAGAGGGGACGCTATACAGATAAACACAACCCTGTCCCAACTTTAAGTAATGTTTTTGGCCACAGCAGCTTTTATTTGCAGTGGAGGAGAGACAGGAAACAAGGGAACGATGCAGGGGAAGACACGTGGGCAACTTGGCAACAGGCTGGGACTCGAACCTGTGACCACATCACAATGCCGCATACGTATGTGGTCGCTGGCTTTAACCGCTAAACCACCCAGACGCCCAAACCATTGCATTCTGTTTTTATTTACATTGTACGAGGTGTCCTAACATGTTAGGAACCGGGGTTGGACATAATGCACTTTATGAACAATATAAACATATTTTTATTATGATGAGGTAAAGATCATATTAACACATAAAGTTTAGTTCACCGATTGTTTTTCCTTACCAGCTTGACCAGGTGGCTGTCCTGTATTATTATAGTACTATTCAGCTTTTTCTCCAGAGAGTTCCTCATTCTGCAGTTGTTCTGGACTGCAGCTCAGGACGTTAGGGCCAGAATGGCCACTCTTAGCCAAAGCCTGGAGCAGGTGGAGAACTTCCACATTTGCTGTTATGCTGAGCCTACAAAAGCTGCGGCGCACTATGATCTGCAGCACAAGAGTCCATCACCGGGAGTCAGGTGATTACACTGCTTCAGTATTTATTTGTCAAAAATGACACTTCAAATATTTGGAAAGAATCGCATTATTAGCAATATTTATTTGCTTGGACTAACATGAAAGCAGTTATTTAAATAAACAAATGAATAAAGGACACCACTGTCACAACAAATGTGAGGAACTCTGCAGTATCACTGACACTGACATTTCTGCAAAGCAATTTCTTTACACGCAAAATACAGTGAAGCCCATTAGTGACGTATCCGGTATGAAGCTGCAGCTGTTCAAATATGGCAAAAACCATAATTAGATTTTTGGTCATAGCCAACAGTTGTTTGATTATGCATTAAATTAAAAAATAACTCTCAACTATTTTGTTTCCATATTCATGGGAAACCAAAGCAGCAATTGAAAAACACTGTTATAAACTGAAGCCATTAACTGGGTCAGCTGACTGACTGATGTAGCTCTGAATGCACAAATGTTCACTGCAAATGCATTTCAGGCTCTTCACACTCACTCTCATTGTTTTTTACTCAAAAACAAAAAAAAATGAAATATGAAAAGCTTTCTTGGAAGATGTTCATCAGACTCTTAGAAATTAAAGTCATCACACGATCCGGCCGTAACAAACTATTAGCCGCTGGTTACTGTTCAGATGCAACTGCACGGGTTCTCAATTGCTGCACAACATCATCTATTTGCACTGAGACTGGAGCTAAAGGAAGTTGTTTATCTAGCCAAAAATAATGACAAGTACTCAGGAGAGAGGTCAGAGCTTTTATGGGATAATAGCCTCTCAAAAGAGAAGTCAGAGAAAAAAAATCAGGTCGGGTTCATGCGGACTATTTTTTGATAAACAAGAAAATCCTTCAGCTAAATTGGCTTTATTGATTTTCCAAAGTTAAACAGTGAATGTCAGAAATGTTTTACAATAGCTGGTTTTCCCACCTGTTGGACCTAAATTTATTATCTAATATTTTTTCTAGGTGAGAAGATGGTGTGCTCCACAGGGTAGGAAAGCAGCCTTGTGGCTGGATGGTCACATACTGGCTGGAGAAACAGTGCAATCAGCAGCTGCAATAAAGTAGCTTCATTAATTAGCAGTTTGTTCTGAGTCCTACAAACGCTCTCGTAGGACTCTCCCGCTGAACAACTTTCCACGGCTGATTTAGTCTGAGGTCTGGCAATGATTACTAGGACTATGCCAAAACTTGACAGTTTTTTTTTAATTGTGGTCGTGTCTTGAATTGCACTGCAATTCATGTTATCTTTCCTGCCGCAGCTCGCACAAAAATAACAATGCATGACTGCATGAATCATAAAATCATGTATTCATGTTAAGGCTGTCTAATACTCTCCTCTCCTCCAGCTATCACTGCCAATTCGCCCTTGACCAAACAAGTGAACTCTCTGTTGATCCACTGAAGCTGCTCAGTGGCCAACAGTAAGGAGACTGCGGCTGTGGCAGCTCCCGAGTGCGACTGCGTGTGTGAAAGTGAACTAAATGTATAAAAGTTGTTGTGCTGCGGGAAATGTAAAAGTACTCTCAGCTGGCTTCCCTTTGGATGAAGAGAAAAACATGCCAGAACATGTTCTTTCAGTATCTAACTTTTTAAAGAAGTCATCATTTTCATAAATATTGATTTTATGCCAGAGAAAACATTATCATTTCATATTTAGCAATCTGGTGAGATAGTGAGGCTTGCTTTTGCAAAGTATTAGCACAAAGTACATACATAGGAAATATAAGAAAAAACTGAACCCTTGATCTATACAGCAGGGGGAATTGCTAGCTCTTTTATTCTGTGAGGGCCAAGGCCAGCGAGAACCACTAAATAAAAACCTATTTTTAAAAAAATCCACATTTCTTTCTCCTTTTTTTGGTGTATGAGTCAGGCATTTACGAAACACTAAATGAATAGCCTGAGATGTCACATACACACAGCTATAACAGTGGATGTTTATAATAAGTTGGCCAGACAATTCATCCACCCTCTGCACAGGAATCCTTCGCAAGGTTTTCAGGGGTGATTAGGATGTCTTTCTTTTTTGATTGTGAAGTAAAGCTACATTTGCTACATTTTCTAACCAAGAAAGCACAAGCAGACTATGGATACAATTTCTTTTTTCAGAGCAAGAGGACTCTTATCAACAGAGCCCAGGATGAAGTTGCATTTTCAGTTAGCGTACTGCTAAACATAAAGGCAGTAAGGGAGAAAGTTGAGGCGTCAGAAATGCAAGCTATAAGTAACATAACACTGAAATGTTGTCTTGTAGTGACAACAGGACTCAATGCTTGTGACTACAGTTTCAGTGACTATAGTGACTAAAGTTACAGGTACATTGTAGCCAAGCTCTTCTTCATAGTCCTTTATAGTCCTTTCTGCATGCGCAGGGACATGCAGTACCAGTTTGGACACGCTCACGCGCGTTCAAATGTGTGACTGCTGCTGTACTAAACAGTTCGTGACAGAAGACATTACATTTCACTTGCCAATTAGCCTTCTGTATTTCCTGACAGCAGCATTTCACACAGCTTATGATGGAAAGACAAAATGCCCACAATAAGCAGCTATAAGAAGGAAACATAAACAGAGACGTCCTTCTGTAATCTGAGTTGCTGTAGATGTTTGTGCTGTCCACTCTCATATTCTGTGTCACATTCAGGCAGAAAAAAAAATACCCATCATTTCCTCAGAAACAATCATCTGATATCTCAACAGTATCAAAGCCCAAGCACTTCTTTCAAGGACATAAAAAATACTGAACTTTTTAACACTCGCCAAAGACATTGAAACAAAATGAAAAGCCTGTTTGTTTTATATCCATTCATGAATTTAAAATGGCCCACTGCCACAGAACATTAAGCCCTGGACACTGCATCAAGCCCCAGCATAAAATTCTATTCAATTTCAATTTCAGTTAAATCCAATTCAGTTTTACTTATATAGCATCAATTCACAACAGCTCAAGGTGCCACAAGCTGCTTTATATTGTAGCATAAAGACCCCACAATATTGGAAAGAAAACACCGAACACCAGATGACCCCGTATGAGCGAGCGCTTGGCAACACTGGGAAGGAAAAACTCTATTTGAACAGGAAGCAACCTCCAGCAGAAGTAGGATCAAAGAGGCTCGACCACCAGCTGCGGGTTGGGGAGTTAATGATTTAATTTAATGATTACTAATGATTAAATGCAATAATGGTGTATAAACACAGAGTGAGTGAAGAAGGAACGCTCATCATAAGAAGCCACCCAGCAGCCTATATGACTAACTATAAGCTTTATCAGAAAGGAAAGTTTTAAATCTAATTTTTAAAGTAGAGAAAATGTTTGACTCCTGAAGCCAAACTGGAAGCTAATTCCTAGGAGACGGGCCTGATAACTGAAAGGTCTGCCTTTTATTTCGCGTTTAAAAACTCTAGGAACTGATAATAAGGTATGAAAGGGCCTGATTGTTTAAGATTTTGTATGTGTGAAGGATTTTAAGTTCAATTTAGCAGGAAACCAATGAAGAGAAGCTAATATGGGAAAAATATGGCCTCGCTTTTTATCCCCTGTCAGAGCTCTTGGTGCAGCATTCTAGATCAACTGATGCTTCTAATTTTAGCAATATTGTGCAAATGAAAGAAGACAGCCCTACAAATTTGTTTAATACGTGCACTGAAGGACATTTAACGATAAAAAATGACTCAGAGATTGCTCACAGTGTGCCTGGAGGCAAAGGTAATGCCATCCAGAGTAAGTATGTGGTTAGTCAACAGGTAGGGCCACTTTATATTGTAAAGTAAAGACCCTACAATAATACAGAGAAAACCACAGCAATCAGACAGCTCCCTACGAGCAAGCACTTGGGAAGAGTGGGAAGGAAAAACTCCCTTTTGACAGGAAGAAACCTCCAGCAGAACCAGGGGGTGAGGGGAGGGAGACGGGACAAAGACACAGTGTGGAAGCAAGCCGTTGATTTAACGCAGAGTGGTGTATAAACACACTGAGAGTGAAAAGAGGTGAGTGAAGAAGAAACAGTGCATCATGGGAACCCCCCCCAGCAGCCTAGGCCTATAGCAGCACAGCTAAACGAGGGTCCAGGGTCACCTGATCCAGCCCTAACTATAAGCTTTAGTAAAAAGGAACAGAGAGGGTGTCTGTCTCAACAATTCCAAGCTGGGAGCTGACTGCACAGCAGAGGAACCTGAAAGCTGAAGGCTCTGCCTCCCATTCTACTTTTAAATGCCCAAGTCCACTTCACAATAAACAAGTTCAATTTCAACAATATGAACTGGCACTTGTATCGCACATTTCTACTAAATTGAGCACTCAAAGCACTTTCTAATACAAACCTCATTCACCCAGTCACACACATTCATACGAGTGCTTTTTTTTTTCATATGCCTAAGAAGAAGAGGTTTATCTACCAGTTACATTCACACGTACTCCAATGTTTTGTGGCGTGGCACAAATCATTTGTATGGCATCTGATTGTGACACCTGATAAGTAGTTGCCTGAGGTATCACCTGCATTTTAATGTAGTTGGTTATAACTTTTGTTTGCTAGTTTTGTACATATAAGTTTTTTATTTTGTATTTTAACTAATAAAAACTGTGGTTTTCACATCAAAAGATTGTAAAAAAAAATTCTACTCTGATTTTATGTTTTTTTTGTGTGATTTTGGGTCAAATGTGTTAATATACCAAAATGAAAAAATAACTGCACAGTCACACATTTGTGGTTGTGCTGAAAATTTTATACCAAAAAAGGCAAAGTAAACAGTTAAAATCAAAAGACCATTTGGAACATTTGGCTGACCAGGCCTGGCCCACATGCCATAGGTTTGGTACCCCTATTCTACAATGAAGGTTCAGTGCAAATGAATACATTTTGTTGTGATCACCTTTGTCCTCTCAAGACACATTTCTATTAGAAATGCACTGACCTATGTTTTCACGGCCGATTTCAATTACCAATTTTTTTCACAGTGTGACCAGCTGATGCAACGGCTTTCACAGTTATCAGACATCAACCCATCTGAGCTCCCCGGAACCATCATTGGAACACCAAATGAAGGAAGAAATTTTGGAAGAAATTCCCTACTCATACTAAGCCAATGCCTTATTTACACACTCTATTTTTTCCTTTAATTTGTCAACTGTCCGTGTATTAACAGCACAAAAGCAAAACATGGAATCAGGCCCCATTCACGTTGGACTATTTAACATTTCATAATTACAGAAATTCTGAACATGATTCCCAAATGCGATTAACAGCGGAGAAAGGGAGGGGGATCAATGTGAAGAAAATCAATTCATTACAGCCAGTGGTTTCAGCCACTTATTTGTCTAATGTGGTATGACATTCTTCCCAGATGACTCCTAGTCATTTTTATCCATATTAATGAGCACCATCAGCTGGCGGACTGAGACGAATTCCCTCCTTCCTTCCTCGTCTTTAGACAGTGAAATCTGGTTGCAATAATAAATCAAGGCCACTTATCGATTTCAGTGTGCCTAAGTCAGCCACATAAAAACTATGTGCATTAAAGTGCGATATCAATCAGAAAGGCACAGGGCATGGAGCACAGTTACACAGGGATTCTGCATTTTCCAAGATGGATGCCTCACCTCTACTCAAATGACTGTTTTAGATTATAGCGTGAAAGACATAAGAGATGACCAGTTTTGACGGTGCAGGTTGATATATTTTTTTAAAAAGTGAGGGCATTTTTAGGCAGCTTTAATTAGTCCTTGATTAACGTGGAAAGCAGATTGGGGATGGGGGGGAGGGCACAAATGGTCTCACATTGCAATAAACAAGTTGCTAATCTGAATATAATCACTGTAACGCACGGTTTGTTACATGACAGACATCTTCATGGCTTTCACATTGCGATGTACTCATAAGCTAAGGCTGGCAGCCAAGTCTCATTTAACAGCCATATTTACGGCATTCTGTTGCTCATTGATTTGTGTTGAAATCGCTCAATTAGCATTAGTTAAGTCTTATCATTACGCTGCCCATACAAAACGTTTTGAAGGCAACAAGAAATATTACATCAGCCCCGTACTTCACTCTGAGTATAGCTCAGCTGCGCTGTCCTCGAGGCGGCATCAGCCGGGGGAACACAATCAACAGGAGGAATATTTCCCTGGCACATTCCTCCATTGGGGGGGGTCTATTTTGTTAGAGAGCCGACGGCTGAGATCCAGGACCCGGGGAGAGGCGGGAGAGTTAGAAATGATTTGCCCGGTCACGGGAGGCCAGCACTTTGTGGCGACAGATGGTCAGAGATGTCTAATTTCTGCAATGAGGGAGGAGAGATCTCGAGTGGAACGAATGAAGAGCATCACACTGGAGGTTTCGAGAGCTGCATTAATGCTCACTAACAGTGTCATCAGCTCAGTTCAGGTGAAAGTGCAATGATGAAAATCCTATTCCCTTTGCTGGGGCTGCAACAAGCAACAACCACCTCTGTTGGGGAAGAAGTGCAAAACTAAAAGTTATATTTGGATTTGTACTGGAGAGGCAACTCTGAAGTGCCCCTTACTGTTCTGACCTGAGAGCTTCTACATGTGCTGAAAACTGATTCTTGAAATGCAAATCTCGTGCCTCCTTATGGCAGCAAGCAAAGTGTGTGCTGACATAAAATATACAACCTTTCTAACAGTACTTCTATCGCCTCTGGAGAGGGTGACCTACTTTTTCAGCATTGCATTCCTAAAACACGAAGACCTGTAACGGCGAATGGACAAGCACCATCCCGCATCCACAATCACCACGATGCAGGAGATGCAACATTAAGCAAAGTTATTTATCCATTAATTAAGAGATCGCACTCATCAAATAATACGCTGAAAATATCAAATTCCTGTCTTACATCCAGAAGGAGGTTAAAACTGGAGAGAATCACATTTCACTCATTATTTTGCAAATATATTCAGCTTGGTGCTCTCAAGTCGAACCACGTCTCCTGTTCTATAGAGATTAACATTCGACATACTGTGTGTTTCTATGTAATATATTCATTGTGTTCACACGGCAGACATGTAAGCAGACAGGCTGACATGGAGATTTCAAAAAAGTACATTTTACTCCTCCATGAGAGGTGGCAGTAAGTGACAGTACGAAGCTCTCGACGACGCTATTTTGCTTTCAAAGGGATTCGAAATGAAGGCAAATTCATAGAAGAACAGGTAATATTGGTAAACGCAACCTGCATGATTCAAATTAATTTAATAGAGAAACGATTTGAGTTTAATATTGTCTTAGCGCTTTTATAATCAGTGGGAGTATTACTCTTATTCCGTCTACACACAAATATTGCAAACATTTCTCTTTAAACTTCAAGGCCAATTTTTGTTCACGCAAACTTGCTTCGGGATCACATGCGGTTATTTAAACGCCAAAGGACAAAGAAAACAGCAACTCGACCGAGAAATGGAAGAAAATTGGTACATTTTGGATGAGCAACGGCGAGTCTGTGAAACGCTCCGGAGGCAACTGAACTTCCTGAGGACATTCAGGAAAACTGTGCCACCGCAATGACAGCAGATGACGTGGGACCTTAAATAACAGGCCTCTATTCACCACACTTGAGAATATTTTACATTTCCTCAATGCTTTCTTCAACCATAATTGTGATAAAGTTAAAGAGAAAAAACAAAACAGAAGAGCAGTGCCCTTGTTGGTTAGTCACGACGCAATCAAAACTGCATTATGCTGAGAGCAACAGTTTTCATTTGTGGTCCAGATTGTGAGTAAAATTTTGTGCAGACCTTCACGCGTATAGGTCGACGAGTAAGAGAGATGTGCTGCAAAGGATAAGGAGAAAGTAGGTAGGAGAGTGAAAGTAGTAGAGCATAAATTGCCTGGCAGAATGTGGCATGAATGGAAGGTGCTCCTGATGAGTATTAATGATATCAGAAAGGTGCACCCAAACATGCACAGGGTGGGGACAGCAGAGACGGGCTGTAATGGATGTGGCTGGCTCTCACTAGCAGAGAATCTACTTGGACTGCAAGCATGGCGCATAGGTTTGTGGATATTAAAAATTAATGACTATCTCTGTGATTTACGACAACACGGGGATGCTGAAACTCAACCTGTGCAAGATGGATGTATGGGGAATGATAAAGGAAGACGGATGCAAGCCTGGTGGACCACTGGATGCGGGAATCCGATCCTCAATCTCTGGAATATCCAGAGGGTCTCACCGTGATAGAGCGAGCCACATTACTGCTTTTATATTAGAAAGTAACATCAAAAATGAGAATATACTGTAATCATTAGAGTTGATAGATGCTAGATAATCTTAATCAATCCGCTTCCAATTTGCCCACTGAAGCTACTCAGTGCTGAGACAGTGGATGGTACGAAGATCAGAGAGCAGAGATGAATACACCTGGAAATAGAACACATTTTCCCGACACACACTACAATTTCTGTCCAACTGTGTGTGAAACCACAGAGTTCAAACTCAACACTTGCTGCACTGAATGAAAAAAACAGGAGGGTTGAAGATATGATAAATAAATAATATGAGGCTATGTAAGAGTTTTCTGGTGCGGGTGGTGTGACGGCAGGCAGGAAAACATCAAAATATTTTTATTATAGCTAAGATATTGTACTGCAAAGGACAGTGTATTTATGTATGAAATACATAATAAAATAACTGCCATGTTAAATGCTCTAATGTCAAGGTAACTTCAAGTTAAAAAATAAATATTAAAAAAAACATCACATAAGTTCAACTTTTCAGTTTCCTATGGAGTCACTGCTTCTCATCC
Source organism: Cichlasoma orientale (assembly GCA_034780415.1). Lineage (NCBI taxonomy): Eukaryota > Metazoa > Chordata > Actinopteri > Cichliformes > Cichlidae > Cichlasoma > Cichlasoma orientale. The sequence goes on from JAVDPK010001510.1 coordinate 935,910, forward strand.
TTGGTTACCTAATTTTTCCATTAAGGTATAGAAAAACTGCTCTGAGAGAAGACAAAGAACAGGCCGTGTTTGGCATGCCTGGGTCAGTATCGGTTAAAGTGATGCATCCTTGTGTGATCATGAACAAAGCAAAGCAGCTCACCATCTCTGTGCCCATTATCCTACCCTTAGGCTTCCCTTTGCACGACATCCTTGTCTGCTCAAGATCCTGATATCATTTTCAGTTGTGACTAACTACCTATTAGTGTACTCTCAGCGCACGGCAGTGTTTCGGGTCAGTTTCTGGAAGAGGATTAAACAGAGAGGCAGGAGCTGGTTAAATGCTACTTAAAATCATTAGCTATGGCTTACTGACCTGAAACACAAACTAATGCAACAGAAAAGGAAACTATACCTCCTGATTCTTTATGTTAGGACTGCAGAGACATCTAGGTTGTATGAAACATAAAGACTTTTTACATTTAACTGTTGCAGAGCAGCCGTGACAGATTGAAGCCTCCTCTGTATAGTCTAGATTCACAGGGCCATATTCAGTCAAGCAATTGTTTTGCTTTGCATGGGGATCATATATGCAAGGAAGGAATAAAAAGTTCAGCATTCCACTTTTTGTTTTGGCTCAAATGTTTCTCCAGGCTGATGGTTTCCATTGGTCTCAGTGGTGTCCTCGTGGGAATCAGTGAACGCCTTCCACATTTCATGACATTTTCTACTGAACAGCACAGACACTGTGGCCACAATTAAGAGCAGACCTTTGACTAGAAATCAGAAATCATTCAGAGCGCACTGCATTCCCAACTGTGCTGTGTAAAAACTACAATAACACGAAGACTGGAAACTTGCCCCTGCTAATTATACTGGAGTACTCTTGGTCAGTTCTAAACGAAGTATAGAAATCACTAAAATAAACTCCTCTGTGAATCAAATCGACACGGTCCTCAGATACGCTTACAGCTATATTCATTTTGTAACTTGACAAAAGTCATTTTGAGGAATGCATGTTACAGGAGTTTCCATATTGCTACACAATAGTAATAATAATAATAAATTAATTAAAAATAAGCATACAAGCAGAAAACAAGGAATAAAATCAGTTTCATCGGGTCAAGTCTTGCTTGTTTGGGGTTCTGATGTGACCGACTGAGTGAATGTCTTGGACGTTCAATGAGATGTGTGGAAAATGCTAAATCAGACACACAATGAAAATAACAGGTGTCTGTGATATTTGGTTTTGCGCTTGCATTTTAAGGATAACAACTAATCATAACTAGCCTTGTGACTAGCCTACAACTGCAGTGATCGCTGCAAAACAAATTCATAACATCCTTGTCCAATATTTGTGTTGCAAGCGCATAACTGAAGTAAACAAAATATACTGTGATGCAACATCATAGTCAGAGCCATTAAAAAGTGGATCGAATAGAGATAAGAGCTACAAATAACTAATTATTGAAGAATCTCTCAGCTACTGATATATCAGTTACAGTTAGTTAATTAATCTTTTAGTCTGTTACTTCGTTTTTGGAAACTACTGTCCAACCTGAACGACCTAAAGAGATTGTTTTTTATTATTAAACAGCAGCAGCAAATCCTCCTTGGAGACCACAAAATGCAAACATTTTTAAATGCTTAATTGAGCAATAAAAAATTTCAATAAAAGACTAATCTACTAAACATTTCACCTTTTAAAAATTTAATAATGTGCCATTTAATTTAATATCTGGTTTTCATTTTCTTTCCAGCACATCAAGTTAGCCCAGTAAGTCTGTTTTTACAGACGTGAACAAGCGTACCTGAATTCACCAGTTCCACCACTGTGAGGCCAGCATGAATAACCTTAAGCTCTACTGATGAGACTGAAGCAAAAACCAAAAAAAACCCACACATCTTTATTCTGTCTATTGAAAATTGTCAATTTAATTTGATTGATTAGACACATTGTAACCACTGATGAGTGAAGATGTAATAAAGTTCTAATATAAGAAATTAAGCAAAATCCTACTGAAAATGAGTTTAAATGAAACCAGTAACATAGACTAAAATCAAAAGCTTAATAATAATGAATGCCACTTCCACCTCTATCAGACACCATCCCCATACCTGGGTATCCAACGACGGCTAATAGCGAACAGTTCCAGTAGCAAAGGAGTGAAAGCCTCAGCCCGGCGCGACAGTACCTCAGCCCGGCGCAGCGCCGGGAGATCAACCCTGTAGTTCTTTGGGCCTTATTTACCATTTCTGCTTTTGTAGAAATACCCCATAAGACAACCTGACACAAACATCACCATGTCTCACTGTAGACATTCTCATATACTGATTCAATACAGATCACCCAACCTGAGTTGGAACAAGAATAAATTCAACTCACACCTTCTTCAAAAAGGTTGTGTCAGTTCCGAGGTTGCACCTTTGCTCAGACAGGCCCACCATCATGCCATTCAACTCTACACACCCTGCTACATAAGGCTAAAACAGAGACTGTGCCAAGGGTCAGCCACAGAACACCGGGGATCTCTGCTGCCAATCTATCCAGCTGGGAGAAGGGCCACAGGGACCCATATTGCAAAAGGTCCGTGAGTGAAACAGTCAGTGGCAGTGAGGCAAAGCTGAAGCTCTCAGCTGATATTTCCAGAAGTGTCCACATCGGAAACAGAGCAACAATGACTTTGTTTGCCCCTCATTTATAATGACACTGTCTCAAGTCACAGCAGAGCTCTCCTTAAAGATAATGGTTATATGTAAAACAGGATTTACCACCTACTCCTCAAACAGCTTTCAGCCAGACCTAAGATCAGTGTTTCATAGAATGCCAGCTGGATGACTGCGTCCCAAAGCTGAGCGAACAGATTTTTGTCTAGTTTTGGTGCCGCTGTCTTCAATGCCAACAGTGACTCGCAGAATACAGAGGAAATAAAGGCATGACTGTTCAAGACTGTCTGCAGTTACCAAGCAGAGCAGGTCCATCCTACGTGACCCATTCATTTCTACTGTATTCTCATCATCCACTGCCAGTGCAAACAGATGAGAAAGGATGACCTTTATTTATGGACAGCTCCCATATGGTCGAAGTGATTCAATCTGGATGGCTGAACATACACTAAAGAATTTTAAATGCTAAGATATTTTCCCCACCTCATGTAGAGTTACGGGTCCAAACAAAATGACACTGCCAAATGGCCCCGAGACACTTCACACTTCAATAAACACAACCAGCGATAAGTCAGGAGCCAGCCAGATTCTGCCGTCCTTGTTTTTGCACTAGTGGTCAAGGGGTGGAGGAGGGGGAGGATGGTGTGAACCTCCTGCGTGTCTTGCCCTACCAGTGGAGCTCATCACTTGCAGGTGAAAATAAAAGATTGGTGACATGGCGTGTCACAGAGGTGTCTGCGGCCGTCCACAGGTTAATCACAGATTCAGCAGTGACAAGGACTACTGGATGTAAGAAACTAGGCCTTTCAATCTGGGTGAAAATGGAAGCAAAATCTGCTGGAATAAAAGCCAGAAGTGCCACATCAATGCACCTGTTCCCATGTGATAAGAATCATAGCTCTGGATGAAATCATGTGTTCTTCACATGTATTTTAAATAATTGTAATGGAGCTGAATTGTATTTTTTTCTTTTTTCACTTTCAATATTTAAGTATTTATATTATTATTGATATTGTAATCCTGTTATGCATTTAAGCACCTTCATGTTATATATTAGCACTGTATAGCATTTAAAGTAATGTTAGGTGCATAAGCCTAAAACTATGATGGCTAAAGCTGCTGTACACATGTTTATAGAGTGAATTATAATGGAATCAATGTATATACTGTAGCACATACGTAGACTTATTGACGCCTCGACATACTTCAAAGAAGACTACACAGCACTTTCACACTGTGTATGAGATCCTTCAAGCCAGCACCATGAAAGCATGAACACACGCAGGCATGAGTTATTAATTATTATTAAAGTATTAAACAAATAGTGGTAGTACACTATTTTACTCTCCATTCAATGTCCACAGAGACACTGGTACTGCAGTACAGTGCTACTGCATACTGGTACTGCAATACAGTGCTCTCTGGCTCCAGAAATGGTAATAATAAGATTGTTAACAATTCTGAGATTATGAAAGTATTACTTCCCCACAATATGCAACACATTCGCTTACTTTGGTGCTTAATTCTCACCACTAGTCAATCACTGAAACACTCCATACTCCAAACAACAATTTTTGGAGTATTTTTTTTCTCTTTTTTTGTTTTGCATATTTGTCACATTTACATGTCTCAGATCATCATACAAATGTTACTCGATGAACCTCGAAGACTTTGGGAAATGATTCTGTGGACTGACGACGCAAAGGTTTTCAGAAGGTCTGCGTCTCGTTACAGCTGGCACAAAAATGAGCTTTTCACACAAAGAATATGATACCAACTGGTTGCAGCAGGGTGATGGCCTGGGGCTGCTTTGCTGCTTCAGAACCTGGACAACCTGCTCTAATTGATGGAGCCATGCATTCTGCTCTCTACCAGAAAATCGTGAAGACGAATGCCCGACCGTCGGTTTCTGCCCTGAAGCGTGAGCACACTTGTGTTACGCAGCAGGGCCATGATCAGAGACACACCAGCAGGTCCAAATGAAGGTTTTGGAGTCCAGACCTGAATCCGATTCGGATGCTTTGACTTGACCTTAAACAGGCCGTTTATGTTCAAAACCCTCCAATGTGGCTGAATTAAAACAATTCTGCAAAGATGAGAGGGCCAAGAGTGCAAAACCACTTATTAGGTTAGGGGGGAATCACTTTGTCACACAGGGCAGGTAAGTTTGGATAACTGTTTTCCCCCTAATAAAATGCATTTTTTATTTACTCAGCTTACTTTTGTCTAATATTAAAATCTGTTTGATGATCTGAAACACGTAAGCATGACAAACACACAAAAGAAAGAAAAAAGGAAATCACCAATGGGGGCAAATACTTTTTTCACAGCACTGTATTAATTATTCACAAAAAGAAAAGAAAAAAAAACACAAATGCTGAGTATTCCACTCTAAAGACACAGTCGTGTGTGTATAAAATACACACACTGGCCCTAAACTGGCATCAGTGCTTTGTTCCTCAGGTGGAACCCAGGTATTTTTTTTCTGGTGATCTATGCATTTGGGGGAAAAGAAAAGTAATATTCCTGCTAAAGTTGAGCTGAATGATGCTAATTATTCTGCTGCTCACATCTCCTGACGTTCCCGCTGGCAGTGGCTTCCTTTATGTCGGAATGATACTGCTTTGTGTTGCCCTTTCCTGTCTTAATATTACAGCCTTGTGGAAGCAAAATAACCCTTGAGGAATTCTTCCAGCTGCAAGAAATCGCTCAGATGCAGCAAGGGTTCATTTAAAACATATTGCCAGGATCACATTATTGCTGTACTTTCCCTGGAATAAAAGCATTTAACCCCTGACAGCCCTCTGTGACTTGGCTCAGGGCACTATATCTGATTCCTGATGTCAGATTGAACCACTTTCGGGGTCAGGCTGGAATGACTCCTGTGTATCATTGTTTGAATCTATCATTGTAGGATAACTGTTGTACTGCTAACTTGAAATAATTTTACCCTCAGGAAAATTTAGCAAGATGACATCATGGCTGCCTTCCAAATACTAATTATAGCAATAACACATATTCCTGAATATGTAGTAAAATTCAGGTTCTCAGTACTGTGATTTATCTGAAAATATGCAGTTGGAACAGTGTTTTATTAAATGACAGTTCAATAAATACACAGACAGTGTTGGTGTGCATACTATGCCAAATCAAACAGTCCAATCAGAGGTCAGCCCCACAGCTGCCCTCCTCACCTGCCTCCACGCTAAAGCTTCCTGCCCCTGGCCTACCTTTGTCAGTCTGAATCTCAGCACCTGCTGTCCTTCCAAGCTTCTGCATTTTTGCCATTTGGTTGATGAGGCTCATCACAGGTGAGGCAGAGGAGGCTCACAGCATTGCAGGGCGCTCCAGGCATGTAGCTGTCAAACGTGGACATGGACAATGCCATCATATAGCAGCTCCACGGGCCTTATTCCCACCCACAGAAGCTTGGAAGGCGGATAGGAATTATTTCTGTGTTGCTTTCATCACCATCCAGTCTCCCCAGCTTGGGGGAAAGCTCAAAGCGATGCATGTGGATAGCATGGTTTCCTGGATTATAGACTGACTAGCCCGCTGACAGGAAGCCGCTCATCTTGCTCAAGGGCAGTGTATTGGATACACTGTGGAGCAGCACCAGGCTCCTCTATTGTCAGTTTTTGAGTCCACTTTCTAAACCTCTCTTTTAAAGATTCAACTCGGGGTCACGGCAGCTCAACGAGTTCTTTGATGACTTCTCTACAGTGGGGTTCACAGGTTAGGGCAAGAAAAGGAGAATATTAAGAAGCCAAAAGAAACCCAACAGCTGCCACAGCAGCAACCATTCGCAGCTCAACATCAGCGTGACAAAAGAGCTCGAAGTGGATTTCAGCCTGTCACCATGCGGGGTGAGGAGAGTGAAATGGATGATTTCAGTTGAATCAACTGGCTACTTAATGAGTTCTACTAATCAGGGGAGGGCAGCACACATTTGTACAGGCTAAAAATGAATATAGGATTAAAAGAGTGGCAAGGCTGTGTAGAGCAGGGGAGAGAAGATGAAGACTTCATGTTGGGCTACACAGGGATGCAAGCGCTGTATGATCGCCTTCCACGTGACCCACCCAGTATGCAACAGCAAGATGTTTTTTTTTTTTTGTTTTTTTTTTAACCTGTCATGTCTGGCAATTTTTGCAATCGGCATGATCACCCGAATGCACAGATGTAC
>JAVDPK010001510.1:942841-954306 GCA_034780415.1 Cichlasoma orientale
CACACACACACACATGCGTGCTCGCACACACACACGCGCACACACAAATACACCCACCCACATATGAACACACAAGTCTACATCCACACACACACACACACGTCCGCATACACACACCCATAAACACACAGACACACCCATACACACACACACATGCACACACCAGTCAACAGCAAGATGTTTAGCGGCTTGTCTGTGCCATCAGACACTCAGACATTTCAGTAATTCCGGTCCAAGCTGCCTCCCATCAGGCAGCTTGAAGCCAGCTGAACTCTACTGCCCTGCTCTGACAGCTGAAGGTACTGAATCACAGCCTCATACAAACACAACAATGTGACTGCATAACCACACAGTCACAGAAGTCTGTGTTTACTGAGTCACATGTAAATTATACTTGAGTAGACAATCCAGGCCGTTATTAACATCTGTGCCGCAATCTGTCAGCTTTGAATATGATGAAATTTAAGTTTTCATATGTTTAACCAATTACGTTGTTTTCATGTCCTCTTTGATAATACAGGGGGAAAAAAATCTGTCAGTTTCATCTTCATTCATGCTGAATTAAAGAACGCCACATATCCAGATGCAGACAGAAGAAAAGCTATTAAAGAAAAGTGCCTCATTAAAGCGTTGGTCACTTCGCCTTCTTATTGATTCCTAAAGTCACCTTTCTTCTAAAAGATCATCCTTCAAGCTCTGTTTTTAACGTAAAAACTGCAGTTTAAATCAGGTTGAGATCTGGTGACTGTGAAGGCCATAGCATATGATTTACAGCATTTCCATCCTCATCAAAACATTCACTGAGCCCTCATGTTTTATGGATGGGATTATTATCATCCTGCAATTGACTACCCCCATCAGCACGGAAATGTTTCATTGCAGTTTTATTGTTAATGATGTGTAAAAGTTTGGAAAGCGCTGTTTTGAGGGGGCAAAAAAATGTCCCCAAAACATAACAGAGCCACTGGATTCCCTCACTGTAGGGGTCAAAGATTAATGTATGCCCTGTCATTTGTCACCACTCTATAATATCTAATACACTGGCATTATGTCTGTGCGGTAAAGAAACTGTTTGCAACACTGTTTTTGTATATATTTTGTGTGCATTTAGTAATGTATTTGTGTGCGGGCACATGAGCAGTACCTGTCATTCTGAATTTCTAACATCACACCTGTTTAATAACACCCAGATAAAATAATCTCACAGTGAACAGAGAGGAGGCATGAAAAAATAGCATAAGATACAACAACGACACACAGTATAATCGTATGCTGGAGTACTACAATAGAATGCAGATTAAAATATGCATGCGTTAGATGTGATAAGCTCACTGTAAATGCCTCAAAGTTTATAAAAGATGGAAATAAAAAAAACTGCTTTTCCATAAAGAATGGATTGAAGAATCCGCCGTATTTTGCATTCCGTCTTCCAGAACATTTCTTGAAGTGTTACGACAACAACAGTCCTAAAAATAAAAGTCATAATTGCATTTGTATTTGTACCGCATGCGCAAATCGATAGTAGGCTCCACAACCCCTCCTAATTCTTAATGTGAGTACCTCAGCTCTGTGCATCCCCAACAAGACATTAACCAACCAGATCAATAACATTCAAGGGCAATGAGCAGAAGGGGCTAAACGCCGAGCTTTGCACGCTATAACATAACTTCTGCATGTCACGCATGCAGGAACATCGCCGATAAAAACAAGCGTCGGTGTGTTCTTATATAGGTTATGGTGACCTTTAGTAACTCCTGGAGTGCTGGGCTTGATTAGCTGTTTGGACCAAGACATGCTATAAAGCGGGAATCATCCCCGTGCTGCACGGGCAGAGAGCATTTGGGTGCTGCGATGATGAAAGGCAGTCAGAAAGACAGTTGGAGACTTACTTTAAGACGGCGCTGTCCCCCTGTCTGACGGTGATGTTGTCCTTTAATACAGAATCTCCGCTCCTGGTTGGAACTCCTGCGGGTACAAGGAATAACAATTTAAGTCCGATGACGACAAGGCATTTCCCAGACATCGCCAGATAGCCACAAATTCCCATGTTTTTCTATCACTGCGCAACTTCCAGGAAAACTTAAATGTCTGATATTCCTTTTTTGCGTCTTGAGCTACGGACCGCAAAATCCCACTCCACAAACAAGACGCAGTATCGGCTGCTGGAACTGCGCTCGACCTGCTTTTGCTTCAAGTGAAAAGCCTTGTTATGAAATCCTGCTCGTATAGATAACCGCAGAGGGGGGAAAAGTGTCTTTCCGTCCGTCAGCCGCTCTAGGAAACTGACTTCGGAGGAGAGAAAAGCACCGTGTTTCTCAAAGAAATGCGCACCGTCTCCTCAGATTAAACTGTAACCGCCGTGAAATGGATGCTCTTGCACAGATGCATCAGCCAGGGCTCCTTGTATATTTGTCCTGCTCTCCCTCGGTGTTCTCTTTTCTTACTGTCGTCTGGGTGAGAATAGGAAAATACTCAAAACAAAAGGCTGAATTGGCTTCAGTATCTTCTCCCTCGTTTAGTACACAGCTCCTGAAGCATACTCTCTCTCCCCCTCTCTCCCTCCCTCTCTCTGCTTTTTAATCGCTGGGTAGCATCACTTGCATGTATTATGTGGAGCATATGGTCTGCAGCCTATTCCTTCATTCGATTTACAGTAAATGGCCAAACGGGTCCAGGGGCCACCCGTTGGTCCTTTAGGGGGATATGTAGAGGATATTTCTATTTGGCCACATCAAAATAATGAATAATTTCTTAGGGGACTGAATATCACAGCAAGCGCACGGGCATTTGATAGGATCTTAGAGTCTTAGCTTTCGTTGGTGTAAGATGGGAGCACCCAGGGCACAGAGGCAACAAAACAGAAGTGAAATTGTTCAATTTCATTTAAACGATCCCAATCAGGGCACGATTTAAGATTACTTCAAGGCGTCACACGTGCCCCTTCTCCATCACTGAGCAGGACTTGAAACAGTTTTTGTTGATGTGCTGTTGAATGGTTTAAGATATTTGTGACGATTGTTGTGTGTTTTTATTTGGCAGCCGTGAGAGGAAACAGGTCGAGGATCACTTCAAGTGAACAGGATGGAGCTATAGAGCTAAATATTTATCAAAAATTTTGCTCTTAGACTCACAGACCTATGAAAGAATGAATAAATAACGGTTTGTAGTGCGGGCCTGTAGAGTCCTTAGAGTCCCAATTAAATCAAATGTGATGTTAAATGTTTTTGTATGACAATCTCAAGTGCATTCATTCTTAATGGTATTTTATGGTTTATTATTTCCCGGAAAATTGTATATAAAACGAGTTAATAATAATCGTGCACTGAGGAGTGGTTAATAATATTGCATCGGCAATATTTTTGCAACATTTTAGCAAATAGTTAAAAACTGCTGATTTTAGAAGAAGGTAAATATTGAGAAAGAAGTAACCCGCTGATAGACGTGTCACTGGAAGTGCACCTGTGATAGTTTTGTGTTCACACGTTACACATTCACAAGCAGTTGTTAATGATGTAGCAAACACCGCAAACTCAGGTATTTTCCAGCATGGGGGAAAAAACAAGACATCTTACATGCAACAAATTTTGGGGCAGGTTCCTACAGTAGCCCTGTTAGACTAAAGACTAAGTCATGTTGTTGGATCCATGTTTGAATTTCATCAAATCTGTACTGCATTCAACATCTTTTCATGTCTTCCAGCCAAAGAAAAGAAATAAAGCCGATCTTCTGCTGTGAGGTGGTCACCATCGTGTTAATCTGCTGGATCTAATGTAGGGAACACGTCCTTGTACACATACGTCTGGTTGGAGTATTTATACGGTTAATGTGCACGTCTGGCATTTTAACACAGCAGATTAGAATACAGAAACCATGAAAGGAGGTTGAATAAATCTGATTTTCCATAAAGAAATAAATCATGTGACCACACTGTCTCTGATGAATAGCTAGTCATGGCCCATTTTACCCTGTGAGTAAAGCAGAGAATCAGATCAGTGTCTATCAGCTGTATGTTTCATATGAGAAATGATGAAGTGATGTCCAGCATGGTGGCACAGTGGTTAGCACTGTCACCTCACAGGAAGAAGGTCCAGGGCTTGAATCCAGCCTGCTGCCTTTCAGTGTGGAGTTTGCATACTCTCACCATGTCTGTTTGGGTTCTCTATGGGTACTCCAGGTTCCTCTCAGTGTCCAAAGACATGCATGCGGTGAGGTTAATGAGATGTTCAAAACAGGTATGAGTGTGAATGTTTATCTGTTTCTATGCGTTAGCCCTGTGACAGACCTGTCCAGGATGTACAGTCACCACAAGGCACTTTATATCGTAAGGTTCAAACTCCACCATAATGCAAAGAAAACCCAACAATCAGACGACCCCCTATGAGCAAGCAGGACAAAAGAAACACTGTGGTAGAGAGCCGGAGATTAATAATAACTGATGATTAAATGCAGAGTGGGGTATAAACACATAGAGAGTGAAAAGAGGTGAATGAAGAAAAAACACAGGGCATCATGGGAAGCCCCCAGCAGTCTAGGCCTAACTAAGGGAGGGTTCAGGGTCACCTGATCGAGTCCTAACTATAAGCTTGATCAAAAAGGAAAGTTTTAAGCCTAATCTTAAAAATGGAGAGGGGGTCTGTCTCCTGAATCCAAACTGGGAGCTGGTTCCACAGAAGAGGGGCCTGAAAGCTGAAGGCTCTGCCTCCCATTCTACTCTTAAGTATCCTAGGAACCACAAGTAAGCCAGCAGTCTGAGAGCGAAGTGCTCTATTGGGGTGATACGACTGGGTTGTCCTAAGACACAAACATGCATTGGCAAAGGAGAAGCCACTTTAAGAGTGTTCTACATAGTGCACCTTTAGGGGAAAGTGTTAAAAATTAATGAGTGTCTGAACCTCACAGAGCCACATTGGCTTTGTTTACTAATGTGCTCTTGCCCCCCCCCCCCCATCTGTATGCATGGAGGGGTTGCTGGTCACTTGGGATGAAAGTGGCACTTTGCTGTGCAGCTAACAGAAGCTCTCACAATTACTATGACAGCTTTTGAGTCTCATGAGAAGATTGAACAAGATAATTTCTTTACCTTAACATCAATTTGGGATGCTGTTAAGATATTGGATAGGAGGCAACAAATGACAGTGCGCCGAAAGCACTGGCTGTCATCGCTGGGGAAATTTACAAGCACACATGACATTGTTCCCGTCTACTATCAAATTTTGTGCAAGTGTGAGAGCACTGACGGGCTCAGTCTGCATTCTGTTCATCAGCCTTATCACACATACAGTTGGCTTCACAATGAAAATTTTCTCTTTACAATAAATACACAAGTGTTCAGTACAATCCATAGCCAAAAAAAGACAATTATGTCTTAAAGGAAGGCTTTTCAAAGACTTTATTACCCAATTTTGTAGCTGAGCACTAAAAAAAAAAAAAATTAAGAACAATGGAAATAGACCTTGGGGTGTCATTAACCATAAAACCTATAAACCACACTGCCCTGTATGTCCCATTCGTTCTGTTTCTACCATTTCACGGCTGTTTCAGATTCCAGAACTCTTCAGCCTGACATCAATGACTGGCTGGGCAAAAGTCTGAGTTACCTTGTAACGTATGAGCAGCCCCTTCTATTTACCAAACTGCTGTTCAGTTTATATGAGGTTGTTATTGAGGAATTATGATGATGTCTTGTGCCAGAGAAATTGGGTAAAGATAAGAGTTAATTAAAATTATATCTACCTTGGATGCAACACAAGTCCTGACTATGTGCACAACTTAATGGTTTTTAAATTAAAAGCCCTCCCTGACCTCAGCAAAATCTAGGATATGTGGTCTTAATTAGAGTCAAGGGTACAGGCAGAGGTAGGCTCGGGCACTTGAGCAGACACCTCCTCATTCGATTAGAGCTTCATCTGGTCACATGACATTGTTTTAACACCTTTGTGGTTTCTGCTTTCAATGCACGGTGAGGATACGGAGGGTTTAATAAGAAAACAGAAGTGATGAAGAGTAGCAGCTATGTGCAGTCAGCTCTCAGCTCTTTGCAGAAATATAAGACTGCAATCCATTTCAATCCATGTCATGTGTATTATGCTTTTGCCCCTCATTGTTCTGCCGTACAGCAGGTCAGGTTAAGCCGATGACCTTGCCAAACCTTCACCACAAGCGCGAGTGCCAAGCATGCAGAAATGACAAATCAGAATGGCATTGTTTGTTGCATGGCCCGCATGAATCATTCTTGATGTATCACACAAACAGAGGGAGAGCAGAAGACAAAAAGAATGCTCAATTATGTGGCATAGATGAACTACACATGCTCCAAAAAGGGGAAGTGGACATTGATTTTAACACACTCAAATGAACAAAGCCATTGTGCTTCAGTCAACATCTTTTCCGACTGGCTGTAGCCACATTCAGCCCAACTCTCCCTAACAGATTGTGTTTCATTTATTTCACTTATACATGCAGTGACATTCATATAATTTCCTGCTGCAACGTATTAACGCCAGACCCTGGGTGGTTTATTCAGACCATCCATGCTAATCTTCATTCATATCATGCAAGGATGGGCAGAGCAAGCAGACAATGGACGGGCCTCTGACCAAAGCTAGTTAATACCCATGCAAAAACATGGGGAGCCTGAATAAAGAGCACCAACTCAATGGATCCAGTCATCTGCAGTAGTTCAGATCCCTCTGGCACAGAGTTGTAACGTTACACAACATATTCATGAAAGGATGACATTCTGAGGTGAGTCCAGCAATGTTTTGGGAAACAGTTTGAAATGTGCTTGTGTGTGTTAATAGCCACAAGCTTTAACGACCTTTCTAAAAATCTAATTTCAATAAAGAGTTCACATAACTGCAATTTAAGCATCTAGATGTGCATTTTAGAATAGAGCCATTATTCAGGATTGCTTTTAATTCACATCTGGGGTCTTCCCCTGTACCCCGATGAGCCAGAACGCAGCCTGAAGTACTAAAAGGGGGAAAAGAAGAGAAATGGAATTGTGGACAAAATTAGAATGGCTTGATTTTCACTTTTAGAGCTCTATTTTAGGTGCATTCTTTTAGACTTCCCTTCTCTTTCATTGCTTTTGGCTTTACTGCAATCTCTTCCATAAACACAGAATTGGATATTTACCTTTCATATGTTCATTTCAGACGACTTTTTTTTTTTTTTTTTGACAAAGCTGGCTTTTAAAAACCAATCAAGTCTGTCATTACTTTTATGGACTTGTTTCATTTGTGATTGTGCGACATCATTGTTACCGGTAGAATCTGAAACCAAAAGCTCGCTTTGCAGTGTAATTGGCTGAAACGCGGGGCTTACCGGGTTGTCTCTTTGAAGACAGACTCATTTCTTCTGCTGTTTTCTTCTCTTTATTTTCTTAATCAAATTGCTTCTTGTTTCAGGTATGCTTTAAACTGTGTAGAAGCTTAAGTGCTCCTGGCATGTAGAGCTGCACATAATTCCAACTTTGATCTCAGATAACTGCATCTGCCTCAGTCTTGACTAATCAGACAGCTTGAATTAGACACCTTTGCTGCAGTCACAGCATGCAAAACAAAAGACAGTTTGTCCGTAGCCCGGCTTTAAAATGTAAGGCTAGTGCTTTCTTTGCTCTCACAAAGTGGTCTTTTTCTGATCTGATCCCAGCCCTCCCCAGTTTTCTCCCTGATAATGCTACGTGATGTCTTGCAAAGTCAGTCAGTGTAAGCAAGGCATAAGGACATGAATTATTTAAGATGCTGGAAACTTTAACTGATCTAAATGCCCAGCCGTTTTGTATTATCAATAGGTGTGATATTCTATGTGCTCTCAACATTCATGTTCAGCAGATATGCTGATACTTTATCAGAGGCTCCCACTGACGGCTGCATTCTTGTGAGTGCGTCTGAATTAAAAATGTACCGTACTGATGTGTCACACGTTCTGAAGTCTTAACTGAGTGTTCACTTTATTAAAAAAACAAAAAAAACAAAAACAAAAAACCTTTTTTCATTCCAATCCGTCAATATTGCAACAACTTTAAGCATCTACTGACTACAAGTAATGGACATAAAAGCTGTTTGAAGGTCAAAGCCAAATCCTCCTGCATTACAGCATCCAGCTTTTATGAGAGCCTTGAAAATATGAACAGTATCAACAAGGACTCAGTGTGCATTACTGTGGGGGTTTTTTCTCCAGTCATCCTTGCATATTTACTCTCTGAGAATAAAAGCGAATGCATTTGATCCCCTCAATATTTGCTCTTCAGTATTTTCAATGCCACTAAAAGAAGGCAGTTATGCGCCACACCTCTTTCAGATTAAATCACATCTAGGATCTGTGCCATGTAAATGACGGCTTTGAGGTGGCATTTCAGTAGTTACCTTGGGGGGAAAGTCTAATAAGGTTTTGGAGCGTGCTAGGACAAAGAGATAAGACTAATGGAGAGCAAAATGATCTGGCAGTATTTAGTTATGCTTACAGCACAGAAGCTTTCAGAAACAGCTTCATCGGTAAACAATTGCCTCTTTCATTTACAAATAAACAAAAAATTACCAATGCTATGGGCCATTTAAGCAAAGTTTCATTAACAGGAAATTACTTTGGAAAGTGTATTTTTCAGAAGTGGGATTCTCTTTGGCAGACGCCGTGGTTATCCAGCCAATGTGGCCACCAATTCAGCCCTAGTGGCAGCTTCACTGACATTAAATTGTTGATTTGTATGTATGTAAATGTAGCAGTATTTAACTCTGAGGTTAAAAACAATTTAGCGCCAATGAATGTCCAATCTAAGAGGAGCGTCTCTAAGTAATGCTTCTTATTTAGGCAGAGGCTGTCATCGCAGAGATGGATTCCACTCACTTCAAGGTGAATGCCTCTCACTGAGTAATTTCCGTTCAAATATTAGTCATATGGAACTAATACCTTGGGCTGGAATAAATCAGCCACTCAGATCTTATTTGACACCGACATATGGATGGCAGTTTTGGAAAGTTGGGGAAAATATTGACATGATTAGGGGATGTTTAAGGAGCTGCTAAGCACAGTTTTAGACAGTTAATCTTTCACTTTTCACATCAACAGGTGCCAGTCAGTACGAGCTGTTTTTCAGTCCTGCTCCGGCTGTCCTTAATGCTGGAATGGGATTCATTTATTTAGACGTTCTCAGTTCTGAATTTGCGACACATTTAATACAATATTGCAGAGAGATTGTTCATGTGATGCTCTTGCTAGCCACGAGCAACTAAACTGCAAAAGATGCTAATAAAAGCTCTTGCTGTCAAAAATATGTCATTTTCCTCAAATATGTTTTTGCCAGTAGTGCTGCTGCACATCTAACACACATGCAAACACAAATTTAAAGATCACAACACTGTGTAAGAAAACATATTTGTGGGAAAAAGAGATATTTTATGTTTCCACCTAAAAAGCCCTGTTTGTGGACACCATGCTTCAGTGACATCCCATTCTTAATTCATAGGGTTTAATACGATGTCATCCCACTTTTTGCAGCTACAACAGCTTCAACTCTTCTGGGAAGGCTTTCCACAAGGTTTAGGAGTGTGTATGGGAATTTTTGACCATTCTTTCAGGAGTGTATTCATGAGTGGTGTCCCAAAAACGACGTGGGCTCCATCCATAGTGGGAATCCCTCCCACTATGGATGGAGCAGCTCTCATTTCTAGAAATCTGGCTGAATTTATTAAACCTCGCAAACATGACAATCCAGGGTTGAGAACTTCCTGACTAAACATTAGGCCTCTCTCTTCTACGACCCTGTTAGTAAATGATTTAATAATTGATCAACATATTGATTTATTGTGCCTGTATTGTACTGTCTGATCATTTCTTAGTAACATTTACATTTACAAAAATGGATTACACAGCAGTGGGGAATAAATTTTATTACAGGAGAAATCTTTCTGAAAGTGTTGTAAATAAGTTAAGTGATATAATTCCTCCATTATCTTTTTCAATGCCGTGTGCCAACACAGTGCAGAGCGGCTACCTAAACTCCCAATGAGGTCGATCTCAGTTCAGTTCAATTCAATTCAGTTTAGATAGCGCAAAATCACAACAAATGTCAACTCAAGGCACTTTATATTGTAAGTTCAAGACCCTACAATGATACAGAGAAAATCCCAACAAATCAAATGGCCCCTTATAAGGAAGCGCTTGGCGACAGTGGGAAGGAAAAACTCCCTTTTAATAGGAAGAAACCTCCAGCAGAACCAGGCTCAGGGAGGGGCAGTCAGTTGGGTGTGAGGGGATGGAAACAGGACGACAGACATGCTGTGGAAGAGAGCCAGAGGTGAATAATAACTAATGATTAAATGCAGAGGGTTTAATAAACACAGAGAGGTGAGTGAAGAAATAAAAAAAAAAACCCATTGCATCATGGGAACCCCCCCAGAGGCCCAGGCCTACTGTAAGTAAGGGAGGGTTCAGGATCTCCTGAACCAGTCCTAACTAAGCTAACCTAAGCTTGATCAAAAGGAATGTTTTAGGCCTAATCTTAAAAATAAAGAGGGTGTCTGATTATTCAAGACCTTGTGTGTTAAAAAGTGGATTTCAAATTCGATCCTAGATTTAACAGGGAGCCAATGAAGAGAAGCCAATATGGGAGAAATCTGCTCTCTCTTTCTCGTCCCTGTCAGTACTCTAGCTGCAGCATTTTGTATTAGCTGAAGGCTTTTCAGGGAGCTTTTAGGACAGCCTGATAGTAATGAATCTCATAAGTAATTGTACATTTTCAGTGCGTATGACTCTGGATACTGCGGCTCCTCTGAAAAAGAAAGCCTCAAATCAGAAGTGCTTGACTCCCTGATCTAACTCACAAATGCGCAGCTTAAAGCAGATAACCCATAAACTAGTGAGAAAATGGCATCTCTCTAATTTAGAAGATCCTTATTTAGCCTGGAAAAAAGAGTCTGCTGCTCTTTTAAAAAAGCCTTCCATAAAGCTAGGGCATCTTACTTTTCATCACTGATTGAAGAAAATAAGAACAACTCCAGGTTTCTTTTCAGCACTGTAGTCAGGCTGACAAAGAGTCAGAGCTCTATTGAGCCGAGTATTCCTTAAACCTTAACTGGAAATGACTTGATTAACTTCTTCACCAATAAAATTTTAACATTTAGAGAAAAAAATTATTCATAACCATCTCACAGACGTATCATTACATACAGCTACTTTTAATACTACTGATACTTATTTAATCTATTTTACTCTTACTGATCTTTCCTAGCTGACTTCAACAGTTGCTTCCTCCAAGTCATCAGCGTGTCTATTAGACCCCATTCCTACAAGATATGCCCTTCAGTGCACATGCTGAACAAATTTGTAGGACCCCTTTCTTGCATTTGTGCGAAATCTCTAAAATTAGAAACTTCTTGGCTGGTTGCTCTAAAAGCTCCCTGAAAAGCCTTCAGCTGGTCCAAAATGCTGCAGCTAGAGTACTGACAGGGACTAGAAAGAGAGAG
>JAVDPK010001510.1:985562-995943 GCA_034780415.1 Cichlasoma orientale
CAATTTAAAGGTGGATGCATAATTTTATGTTTTAAATTAAATCTGACTTAGTGTCATCATGTTTTGTTGATCATAAATTAGTTTATTAATACCCGGAATGCTCCGATGTCAACGCCGCATTCCTTTGCCTGGCGGCTGAGACATCGGATTAATTGCCTGTAACCTCCTTATGTATTTTGGGCTATTGATGTGGTTTAAACATCAACATTTTTATTTTTCCATGCTTGTCCTACCTGCACAAGTTTCCAATATAAATGGAAAGAAATGATGGATGGACTGAAATTATTTTTACCTTATTCGGTGGCACTAAATCAAAATATTCCCACACTATTCCCACATTAGATGGCTCTTTTATTGAAAGTCCGAAATTCACACAAACCAGCTGTTACTGATGCACAGCAGGTTTGGTACACGACGTGAAACTGCGTTTCAGTCGTCTTAAATACTCTGAGCATCGCGCCAAAGTTTCAAAGCTCCGCCTGTGAAATCAAACCAGGCAGCTGATTCAGTCTGAATGAAGCAGTGAAGCAGTTCGAACGTCATCAGTGACGTCAACCGAAGCAAGCTCCGGCCCACTGCTTCGCAAGACTTGACCTATCGAGTTCAAAGCGTGTTTCGAAGCCTCGGTGTCAGAGGGAGCATCACTAGCAAAGGGAGACCTGCGCAGGTGAGCTGACGGTGCATCACTGCGTCATACAGCTGGAAACGCTGCACAGTAAAGTCCTGATAAGCCATAAGCACCGCAGCACAGACAGGAAACTTTAACAAATGTCAGCAAATTCCTGGAGGGAGACTGCTGAAACTATTGCAATGGACGGGAGGGAATGAAGAAAGCGAAAAAACGGGGACAAATATGTTTGCAGCCAAAAAAAAAAAAGAGCACAAAGAGCGAGGACCAAAAAAGTCCGAACTGGCACCGCATATAGAACACCAGCACGCGACCACAACGTAATTAACACACATAATCCAGCTACACAAGCATAAATGCGGACATGAGGTCGGCCACTTCTGTAGATTTGTGTAATTTGTCTAATTAGAGAGCATCTAACCAAGTTGGCTCCAAAACAGAAGGTGGTGGAGAACATCAGGATGCAGCTGTATATTGAGATGATGATCGTTATTCTCTGACTGATACATTCAAAAATGCAGCAAAAAAGTAGCCAGATATGCATATGAGGATTCATTGGTACTGAACAGACCAATCACAATAGTTGCAGGCTGCATTCACGATTGACATTTTAAAATCCTCATCAAAGTAATCATCTCCCAGGTCCTGTACAGTTGCTTACCATATGTGTAGATCTGACCTTGATCAATAGATATATTAATTGGAACACTTTTTTTTTTTAAATTATTACTGATATGTCATTTAACCACTCATAACAGAGTTGTGGAGGTATTTTGAGAATTGGAAATAATCACAAATGCAGAGATACAAAAATATCGTTTAAGAGTTTATTTAAAGATTAAAATCGGGAAAAAATGGAGTAGGTGAGAAAAAGAGAGGAAGGAGAGGATCGTAGGAAAGATGGAGGGGGGCTAGTCTTCAGGCAGAGGAGGAAGAACCACAACGAGATGCTATGTGGCCAGTTTCCAATCTTCTCCTGCGTTTGTGCATTCTTTGCCTCTTTTTCCCGTCTTTTCTGCTCTTTTTTTTGCTTCTTTCTCTTGAAGTTTCTGCCGTTTCCTTTCTTCATCCTCTAGTTTTTTCATCTGCTTCTTTAACTTTCTGTTTCGGGTCTGTTTCCATGGCACCTCCTGTGCCTGAATCACATTCCTGATGCTCTCTTTGCAGAACTTTGTCCAACTCCTCCAGTTGTTTTTCTTGAATAAATCTTTTCTTTTCTTCCCGAAGCTCTATGGCGGCCATTTTAATTTTTTTTTCCATTTCGTAGACCGTCCCGTACTCGTCCAGCAGCCTTTTATTTTCTTCCTCGAGAGCCAGATTCTCCTGCTCCAGTATCTCTCTGTGTAATGCCTCATTCTGCAGATCCTCAGCTTTCTGAAGGTGTCGTGCAAGTTCCGCAGACAGAGTCTTGTTCTCCTGTTTCAGGTTCAGGATTTCACTGTCCCTCTGCTGAAGCTGCTCTTTCAGCCTTTGTATTTCCAGTTCAGAGTCACTGGGCTTTTCCTGAGCTTCTGAACAAACCTGGTTCTCTTGCTGGTTCTTCGTGGATTTCAGCAGTGAGGTCAGGTTGTTGATCTGCTCTTTACATACGGCGTTTTTACAATTTAGCTTTGCCACTTGAATCTTGCATTGGTCCAGCTGAGTTTGCATGTCTGCCCCTTTGACCGTCAGCTTGCTGACGATCTGTCTGGCTTTCTCAGCTTGCTCAGAAACAAATTCATTAAACTCTTTCTCAATGTCATTGAAACTAAGAAAACTTTTTTGTATATTATACAACGCTTCAGGGTTTTTGTGCTGGTTGCTCATGTCTGACATTATAATGAGAAACACAATGGTGGTCTGGTTTAAGAATCAGGTCATCTGGTTTTGGCTGCAGAACAAAATTCTTGTGACTGTACTTGTGGAATGCGTGTCCTTTAAATAAGGGTTTGTCAGAATGTGTCAGCCCCTTTGATGTAAGATGATGATTGCCTTTGATGTTTGGAACAGGCCCTGCCTTCAAAAACATTTCATGCCCTGCCCATTCAAAATGGAGCTTCAAATCCTCTTCAAAGCCGTTCTATTTTGAAATGAACTTCAGCTTCCCCTCCAATCAAGAGGGTTAAGCAAAATGTCAAAAGAGTAACTTAAAGGGCCAAATTGTACGTTATTTTTGACATAATTCGCGGACGGGAAGAAGGGGGAGGGGCCGGAAGTGGCCCGCGGGCCACAAGTTTGGTCACCCCTGAGCTAGAGACACCATTAAAGCTTTAAAATGAAGCGAAGACTTTGAACTATTTAGGTATTATATGTATGATGTAAGACATCTTATGGTTTTTGAACAGTGACAGTTTAAGGACTTTTTTCACCCTTTTCAGAGTTTATAATGGGTGTGTATTGCATTGGTGAGACTGGTGCTAGAGTGAGAATTCCAACTGACAGAGTGGGAGACTTCAAATTCTTCAGCTGAAGAAAATTCTCTTTAAATTGCCACTGTGTCAACAGTGTTTACTCTACAGTCATAATTTTACCATCAAAACGTAGAGACACTTCTCTACTTTCAAACAATGTGTCTGCCAACCCTGAAAAATGTAAACTTTTTAAACTGTGAGGGTTCAAGCAGAGAGAATACCCTCCAACTTCTTCATTAACCTCCATAGTAATTTAAGGGAGGTGATTTTCTTAAAACCAGAAAAGAGCCATTTTTTAAACTGCTCCCATGATCACATTTTTAAACCCAGAAAAATAAAACTTACACCGCTGTTTAGAGCAGGTCCTTGTGACACTCACGGTTCAAAAATTATTTTGATAGGAGCTACGGTTTTTGATTTAGAAGCAGTTGTTCGACAGGTGGTCCAAAACAAATTCAACAGGGCTTTTACACAAAGTGCCTGCGTTTCAGCAGTCATGCAGCTGTTTTCAATTGGCAGATTTACATGTGTAGGAGCATTGTGATTGGCCAAACTGAAATTATACTTTAAACTGATTTGTCTTCAGTACACAAGTGGTTCAAAGCTGTGCTGTTGGTCTCAGTTGATAGTTAACTCAAACAGGGAGACACAGCAGTCAGACAACACACACACACACACACACACACACACACACACACACACACAGCTGGTTACAATAGGCTTGAAAATATGCTGGCTTTTCTTAAAGTGATTTGGAGCCTGTGAACTTTATATTTGACAGTGCAATGTTTTTTTGTTTGTTTGTCTCTTTTAGCTCAAACGCATATCAAATTTCAGCAGGTTTCTGCTTACAGCAGGTACAGTCTTCAGCTTGCAGTTCGGCTTTTCGGTGAGCAGTTCAGTGCATTTACACACACTCAAAAGGCTTCAGTAACATTTTAGATATTACAGGAACACAAGAAAAAAATAGCATTCAGCTAATCTGAAAATGCAGAACAATTCATTGCATGTCAGCAGCTTTAACAGTTTCATTTAAGATTCAGCAATTACAACAATTCATCTTAAAATCATTCAGCTGTCTGCATTCAATTCAATGAGTTTTCAATAGTCACTCGGTATTCTTCGGACCCTGAAGTTTCTTTTTCAGCTTGTGTCTAATGTACAGTTTAAAGTTGTAATATTTTCCGTTGTATTATATTTATTCTTCCTTGTCATTCCCCTTCATTTCAGGGCTGTATGTGTATGGAACAACATGTCCTCCAATCCGAAATTCCGAAGTGCTCCTACATGTAGCTTTGTGTGGCATGACGATCATGTCAGCATGTAATGTTGCTGGAGCTCAGCAGGTAGCGCAGCTCACCAAATTACTGGAAGGTTGTTGGTTCCACTCTTGGCTGCTCCAGTCTGCATGCCAAAGTTGGGCAACAACATTGGGCAAAATGAATGGGTGTGAATGAGGCATGTTGTGTGAAGTGCTTTGAGTGCTCAGGTACAGTAGAAAAGTGCTATGTGAGAACCAGGATATTTATTGAACGTTTAAGCTTTCCCTGTGGTATCAAATACCCTTCAGTCCCCATAGACATGTCAGAAGTGTCAGAAAATCCATATTTACATATTTCTTCAGGATTTGCCGGTGAAAACCAAACATGATATTCATACACCCTTTCATATATGATCACTAGAGGTTGCTTAATTTTATTTTAAAACGCAGGCATTGGTCATAAAACATGCCTCCAAAAATGACCTATGAGGTCATTTTTTTAAAGGATGAGAGGCTCGTATGTGAAACAGTGTTTTGTATTTTGGAAATTCCGTCTAAGAACTTAATGTGATTCCTAGTTTGTTGTGGAGGTTTCGCAGTTTTGAGGCTTTTTTATTGTTCCTGGGGGAGTTCTTTATTTGTATCCTCAGGCCTTCTTAGTTTAGTTATGCGAGTTCTGTTCTTGGTTATAGGTTATTGTATTTAATTCCTTGTTTCCCGTGTTCTCTGTGTCAAGCCTGCATTTCTGTCGTGTT
This sequence comes from Cichlasoma orientale, assembly GCA_034780415.1. Lineage (NCBI taxonomy): Eukaryota > Metazoa > Chordata > Actinopteri > Cichliformes > Cichlidae > Cichlasoma > Cichlasoma orientale. The sequence goes on from JAVDPK010001510.1 coordinate 990,597, forward strand.
TGGTTATTTCCTGTTTTGTCAGTTTCTTGTATTTTGCATTAGTTTCGCTTTCTTGCCTTGTCCTTAGTGATTTAATTCAGCTGCATGTTTCCCCAGGTGTCTCGACTTCCCTTAGTCACCCTCCCGTGTATTTATTGTCTCAGTCTCCCTTTGTCCTTTGTCAGAGCATCAGCTCACCTTCCCTCCATGTGTCCCAGCTCGCCTCAGCTCCTTAGTGTTTAGCCCCAGTTAAGTTTCTGTAGTTGAAGCTTTCTGTTCCCTCTTGTATCTGTACTCTGAGTTTCAGCCAAATAAAAAGGCTTGCTTTAAGTTCACCCCTGTTTACCATCTGCATGTCAGCATTTGGCTCCTCACTCCTCGCACTCCCTCACATGACACACTTTTCATATTTAGCAATGCCGTGTTTAAGCTTTACCATCAAATGCAGATTAATATTCACACATCTCTGCGTCTTTGTGTGCAAACTTCAGCTTTCAGCAGCTCTGTGCTTTGGCTTGCAGGAGAATGATTCAGTGTATTGAAGCAGTTTCAACATATTTCCCAAACAATCTAATTCAACTCAAATCATTCAACTTTCAGCATTCACACTACATTTTCTTCAGGAAATGCATTCTGTAGTTTTTATTAGTGTGAATGCTGATTCAGCATTCACAGTATTGAGATCCAAATCTTCATAATATATTATTACTAGCATAGTTACCATTCCTGCAGACCACTGTCAGTTGATGCTGTTAGTAATGGAATGATAGTTACTGGGCAGAAGCATAAATGTACCAGTGTAAGCATCAATGATCACTTGGTGGCTCATGGGTAGACCTAAATTGGTGTAGAATTTATACAAAAATTTAAATTTTATCATTTCATGACTTTTTTTAGGAATATGGCAGTGCGACCGGTGCTGACAGTGACCTCTCCTGGGAACTTACCAATGTGTGTAAATGAATATATTGTTATGGGTGAAGACTGAAGCTAAGTGTGCAAGATGTGTGTGCAATCGGCAGTGCTTATTGAACATCTGCAGCACAAAATGCTGCTACGAAGCACACCAGCCAGCCGCCCTCCATCGGCTGAACAAGGTCTACTACATTGACCAGGCCTTGAGACGCCATTGCCCATGGAGCAGACATCAGCGGCGTTGTGAAAGGACACGGAAACTGATAAATGTATTTATTGAGACTGGCATGTCCACACCACTGTGTGACACACACAAATACAAACACACCGGCTTGAATTGCTGTATTTGAGCTTTGATTCCTTCAAAGGTCCAGAGTTCAGTTTGTTCTTGTTTGTTTCACTGTGTTCTGATGTTATACACCGCATGGAGCTAATGCTAATCTCCTGCACTGAAGCTGGACCTGCATCTAGTGCTGGGCAGTCCAATTTATTCCTAATTTATTTTTTTAATTAATATTTTTATTAATTTTTTTCAGTTGTTGAGATACAATTTTTTGAGATAAGAGTTTGTTGGGAGTTTATGTTTTGTGTCATGATCTTCATGTGTATCCTTAATATTACAGACATTTAGCACATAACGCTGCTATCTAGTGAATAGTTGGTTGTTGAATACAATTTTTTTAATGGTATAATTTGTTGAGCTAATTAAAGCTAACTGAATTAGAGAAAAAAGTTTAAATGAAATAAAACAAAACTAATATAATGTAAAGTCCAAAACTATTATAACCCTGGTGCTAACTGGCAAGCGCAGAGAAGGAAGCCTGGCGGTTTACACCAACAATTCAAGGTGTCTGGATGCTCAGGTGGTTTTGGAGGTCTGCATAGAGCTGCTGATGGTGAGATTCCGTCCCTTCTACCTGCCACGAGAGTTTACGGTGGTCATCATCGTGGCTGTGTACGTACTGCCAAGGGCCAATGTGAAGGAGGCTATACAACAACATTAGGTACAACAACATTAGGTAGGTCTCAAATTGAAACAAAAAGAACTGAAACAAGCTGCAGAGATAACTGAACACATTATTTTCCATCTCTAACTTAACAGAAACCTGCTTGACTCTGGCGCTCTGTAAAGTATGGACATATTGAATAATAGCAGCTGTCTAAAGCGCACGTGCACACTGACAGAGATTTTTGGTGGTTGTTCCATAATTGGTGTCTTCCAATGTTATTTAAACCTTGAGTGTGGGACTTATATAAATGATGAGTTTATCTTTATGTATTTTGGTAATGTGTGCATGTGAAACAGCCAGTAGGTGTCAGTCCTGAATAACAAGGTTGAAAATATACCACAACTTTCAAATAAAATGTTTATATTCAAGCTGCTGCATTCCAAGTGTATACAGTGATCTAATATTTTGTTCTTACTAAATGTGTGTTTGAGTTGTTTTTATAGTCTTGTGTTTTATTGCTTTTTTAACATCATGGTCAGGGTGAAAAGATGAAAAAAAGCCTTTAGGCTAATTCTGGCTTTTTAACTCATGTTATATCATGTGTTTCATTAAATTGCACTGTCCCCTTTAAATAAATAAATCAAATCATATTGCGGGGGTTACGTTCCAGAGACCCACGTGACAGGTGAAAATCCGCGACGTAGCGGCGTTATATTTATGTATATTTTAAGGCATTATAAACCCTTCTCCCACTCTCTTACTACAAGCTGAATGATGAAGATGATGAATTATGTAGCTGTGCAGTACTGATGGCGATGAAGGTGATGACGATGAGATGAATGTACAGTACTGCACAGCACAGAATTACAGCTCTTCTAAAGGCACCACTTCATCAGGAGCTTCATCAGGTGGTGCAGCAGCTTCACCCTAACCCTATTTCCGCTAAAGGCGAAGGCGTAACTGATCTCTTTGTCCGAGTGATGAGTTATACAGTGAAGCTGCAATAAAGGAACCATGATATAGGGAGGGACGACTGTATTGTAACATTGTTGACACGCCCTTTCAGTAAATACACAATTGTAGAACTTTTTGTGGGTGGCTGTGGCTCAGGAGGCAGAGCAGGTCATCTACTAATGGGAAGGTTGGTGGTTTGATCCCTGGCTGCTCCAGCCTGCGTGCCAAAGTACCCTTGGGCAAGATACTGAACCCCAAGTTAGCCTCCTACGCATTCATCGAAGTGTGAATGTTGGATAGACAGGAAAAAAGTTCTTGTGCGAATGAAAAAAATACTTGTTTTGTCACAGCTGCAAATACATTTAATTCATGCAATTATCATGTGTAATAATTTTAATCAATTTATTGTTTTTTCTTAATTTGTCACAGTGTGCAAAAGAAGGACAAGATCTTCCATGTTCTTTCTCACATCCCAACCCCCACCCCCTCTATCCCCCGTTCTGCTCCACCTGTTGTCTCTGCCTTCTTTCCATCTATATTTCACGCCGCGGCTCGACGGCGATTTCCAAGCTGTGTCTGTCATCCTCTGTCAGTTCCCTCTAAACTTTCTCTCTACCTTTTTTCACTTGCTGCTGATGTGCCAAGCCGATCATTTAACATATACAAGAGAAAGAAATAACAAGCAAACAACAAAATAAAAACACACGAGTGTTCAGAAGAACACGTGCGGCCTGCTCAAAGCTTTCAGTATGTTGCACGGTTGGTGCAACATACGGCAACAGCCGTGAGATACTGAGAGCGTGACAGACTGAAAGTGTCGTGGAAAGTGGAAAAAGTAAACACAGGGCAATAACTCCAGTTTCAGAGGAGGCAGGGTTTTGGTTCTTGTGCTCTGCAGTTGCAATACATATCTATCCTCCAAGTTTGAAGTCAATATGGTGCACGGTTACTGAGACACTGAAAGCGTGACGGACGGACGGACGACAGAAAAGTGTCTCTCTGCCTGTCGGCAGGCGACACAGAAAACAAAAAACATCCTTTGGAGAAATAAAAACTGGAAAAAAATCTGTTGTGTATCGATATTTTGTCAATATATATTCTAAATATTTATTAATATTTCTTTTACATAGTAAACACCTTTATATGGGAATACTAGCAGCTTTTATAGAGTTGATGTTTCTTCTTGTCCAAACAGAGTTTGACTCATAATTGAATTTCAGCAACTTTGTTCAGAATTTCAATCTTAAAAGAACAAAAACAAAATACAAATGAAATGAAAGAATGAAAAGATAACTGAAGCCGACCTTAATCTGGTCGTGGATAAAAAGTGATGTACAAAGAGGCCAGAGAAAGATTCCCTGACAATATCCATTAGGCGACTGATGAGCTGCCAAAGTTGAAGGTGTAGTTACCATGTAGACGTGACAGCCTTCCAGGTATGGCACATTTGGCAAACCTTCAAAGGAAGGTATAGTTACCGTTCTCAGCTTAGAAGTAGGACTGAGCTGCTTGTCAGACGTGTTGATTATGAGTATTCAGATCCAGATCAGGCTAATAAAGGTTCTGTGAGCCACACTCCAGGACAGCCAGTGGTCTTCCACTACCAGTGAAGTCACGTAATCTTTGTACGCCTGCGATGCTGAAATATGATTAAGAGGCACAAGATTCCTATGAAATGATGGAGATACCTCCTTCTTGTAACCATGAGCTGAGGCCTGTGCAGTTTTACAATATGAGCACAGTCAACGTGATTGACACCATCCCAGACACAGACTGCAGACTGACAGCTGTCACTCCAAACTGAATCAGAATCTTCCATCAAATGATGCTTCTTACACTCAGTGAAAGGTAAAACATGCTGCTGCCTGTGATCGCTCATACTGGTTTACAGAAAATCTGTAAGATGACAAAAGTTAATAAAGGTGAAGGCAAAAAATGAAAAGAAAATTAATGGCATCTAAAAACCCCAGAGAACAGGGGAAAATCAAAAGGGAGGACTGCGTGAAGTATGCTTCGAATAAAGATCCATCCATTCTGTTCCGCTTATCCTTTTCTGGGTCACTGGAGCCTATCCCAGCTGTCATAGGGCAAGAGGCAGGGTACAACCTGTACAGGTCACCAGACTCTTGCAGGGCTAACACAGAGAGACAAACAACCATTCATGCTCACATTCACATCTATGGGCAATTTAGAATCACCAATTAACCTAACCCCAATAATTGCATGTCTTTGGACTGTGGGAGGAAACCGCAGTACCCGGAGAGAACATGCAAATGCCACACAGAAATGTCAGTAATAGAAACATCTTTTAAATTTTTTATTTAATAATAGAAGTGAATGGGCAGTGGGCCGCTCCAAAATGACTGATGGGCAGGTTCTGGCCCTTGGGCCGCCAGTTGAATACCCCTGGCCTAGGTCTATATCAGAATAACTAAGGGAGGATTCAGGGTCACCTGATCCAGCCCTAGCTAGAAGCTTGATCAAAAAGGAAAGTTTTAAGCCTAATCTTAAAAATAGAGAGGGTGTCTGTCTCCCGAATCAAAGCTGGG
>JAVDPK010001510.1:1026642-1051210 GCA_034780415.1 Cichlasoma orientale
ACTATAAGCTCTATCAAAAAGGAAAGTTTTAAGCCTAATCTTAAAAATAGAGAGGGTGTCTGTCTCCTGAATCCAAAGCTGGGAACTGGTTCCACAGAAGAGGGGCCTGAAAGCTGAAGGCTCTGCCTCCCATTCTACTCTTAAGTATCCTAGGACCCTTATCTCGGAGTGAAAACTAGTTCATGCATGAATAACTTCTAGGTTGGACTATTGTAATTCATTATTGTCAGGTTGTTCTAAAATGCTCCATTTTTAAGATCAGGCTTAAAACTTTCCTTTTAGATCAAGCTTATAGTTAGGGCTGGATCAGGTGACTCTGAACCCTTCCTTAGTTATGCTGCTATAGGCCTAGGCTGCTGGGGGCTTCCCACAATGCACTATTTCTTCTTCATTCACCTCTTTTCACGCTCTATGTGTTTATACACCACTTTGCATTTAATCATTAGTTATTATTAATCTCTGGCTCTCCTCCACAACATGCCTTTTGTCTTGTCTCCCTCCCCTCACCCCCAGCTGGTCGGGGCACATGTCTGGCCCTCCCTGAGCCTGCTTCTGTCAGAGGTTTCTTCCTTTTGACAGAGAATTTTTCCTTCCCACTGTTACCAAGTGCTTGCTCATAGGTTTTCTCTGTATTATTGTAGAGTCTTTGTTATGATTTAGTGCTATATGACTAAAATTGAATTGAATTGAATTGAATCACAACATTAAACACAAGTACATGACAATGTGTTTCATTTAGTAGTTATAGTAAGGAACAGCTTGACAACTTGCACATATAAAATGTGTACCCCCAGCAGAAATCTATTGCTGTAAATAAAGAATCAGTGAAAACCTGATTCTTCCAGCTGAACATAAGCTGCTCCATTCTAGGTTATGTGTTCAGTATAAGTTACTATGGTGATTTAGTCAGGTAAAAAGAGAGCCACGTTTGTGAAAACTTCAAGCTCGACACAGCTTGCTAAGCCATTAATCTCACTTCGTAGTACGCCCCTCTTACCTAAAGTTAGCCGAGCTGGTTCGAGATGAGCTGGAGCACAAAGTGAAGGAAAAACAGCCAACAAGAAAATGGGCATCTCCTTTGAGACCGTAGGAAATTATTATTAAGTGTACTTCCTCTTTCTGGCATTCCTCCCTATTCTCAGTATATTAGCTCAGCTCTGCGATGAGGCTTGTTTATTGTGTCGTGCACTTTTGCCTTATATGACACTGCCTGGGTTCCTCTGCTTGCCGGTAGAAAATCAAGGGGTTTAGCCCGCTCTTTACAGCTCTGATCTGGGCATTTAGAATTAGTAAACCATGTGAGGACATAGGCATACATTTGGGCCACTGTGCCATCAAGCAGAAAAGCTTTGCATAACATTCTTGTCTTGTTGCATTTAGGAGTCAAGGTCAGTTTCACTCCAGTGCGCAGAGGTAATTCATCAAAAGCCGTTTTAAATCCTGAAACTACAATAAAAGATATAATTACATGTATTTGTGTCATGCCAGCTCTCAGATACTGCCAGCTCTGCTGTCAAAAGCTTATTTGTATGCTTTTGCTAAAAAAATGTTTTTTAAAAAAAGCTAATTTATTTGTATTTGGATCACGGATTGGGCTCTGATGAGGAGGTGCAGACAGGAGAGCAAACCTCAGCCTGCTGAAATCACACATCAGCAGCTCAGTGCTGCCTGTAAGCCGGAGGTTTGCTGGCATTTCCCTTCTCGCTGCAAGATCAGTCACAGTTTTCACTGATTATGTTACAAAAACCGGCATCATGTTGGATTGCCTTTGACTTCCCATGGCTCTCAATGCATGGACAGCATTTTACATCTTGCATGTAGGTGGCTTTATATCTTCACAGTACACAGCAATAGAACGTAATCGAAAGCTTGGAACGTGGATGTGAACAATCTCCCAATGTGACAAACCCCTTGATTTAGCATACAATTAATTTATAATCAATCAGGGTCATTGGTTATTTAGATGCAGAGGTGTGAAGTAAAAATACTTCACTTTTTACATTTACTCCCTACTTTACACCAATATCTGTACTTTCTCCTTACGTCTTTAAAACAGGCTATTTTAGGTTATTTTAGGTTTAACACATTTGAGGGAAGTTTTTATTTCACATCACTGCGTGCCTTCAAACATCAAACCGATTTGTGCCAAAATGGAAGGAACAATCACACATCAAAGGGAATTCTATACAAAGAGGTGAAAGAGCCAAAATCATGTAATTTATGCACCATTTATTGCGCTATACTCAGGGGTAAAGCGGGCCAGACGTGGGTTAGCCTGGTTTGAACTTACAGTGAAGCTCAGTGTTGGACAGGTGAACAGCGGCTGTGGTGTTCGTGGTCACAGGCAGGCTCCATCGAGTGTAGCAGAGGTGAATTTGAATTTAAGCTGATGATGCTCAGATTTGGTCATTGATTTCCACCTTTATACCAAACTTATACTGTCCACTGTAAAGACAGTATAAACAGTATGCTGTCAGTGTAGGGGGTGGAAATCAGCCAAAACAGCTCGTGAAATATTGGGTACATGTTGTCGAGCTGTGTAAATCCACAAACAGCAGCACAGGTCAGCTGATCACTGATCCTCTGGAACCCACGATGCCGAATTCCACTTTAATCCCCAACGGAACTCATATTTCAGGGTTAGGTGCTGAGGCAAAGTCATCCCCTACAATGTAGGTGACAGCAAATAGAGCTATTTTTTAAATTAATTTTCTTTTTTTACTTTGGTAAAGAAGTTGCATTGGTACTTCAACTTTTACCAGAGTATTTTTAGTAAAAGTAGCTGTACTTCTACTTAAATACAGAATGTTTGCACTTCTGCCACCTCTATTTAGGAACAGCAACTCATGCTGCACTTCTCCACAAGGCGCTTTTCTCTGGAGGACGTTGATTAACCGCTCTTGCTGGAAGCGGAAGTGAATGCAACTCTGCTCATGGTATGAGGCTACCTCCGCCCCAAAAAAGGCTCATTCCTTTGCTGTGGCACCTAAAAGGCCCAGAGGTCACAACTGTACCCTCAGCTGCCTGCTGATCTTTATTCAAAGTGAATAATTTGCTGAAATAAAACCACTGTGCAAAGAGTACCAGGGCACAGTCTATTTTAAACATCCGCCCTGCCACTGCTGCAAATTCTGCTTTGAAAAGTAGCCAGAACTGAGGCGAATTCTGTGGAGCGAGGGAGAAATAACTAAACTACATCCAAATTTGTGCCACATTTTATTCCTGATCTTTGAGAGTGGAGTCAATGAGTTTTCAATTAGAACAAGCATATTATTGCAAGAACTTAGATTAAGTGCTCTTAAGTTACCTAATTACAGGTGTCAATCTAATCAAGGTCATCACGTAGGAAACAGCATGTGAGCACAGGGGAGTTTAAGTCAGGAAATGGACAAAAGCCTTGTCCAAATAGCTCCACACTAGTGGACTCAGAGCTGCACCTTGGGCCTCCTGCCCACTACAACCACCTGTTATTATCATATAGCCCTCAGCTGTATAATCTTAAAGGGATGGTTCCTGCTGAAATGTGATGGGTGAATCTAATGTGAAATGTACAGAAACAGCCACTTAAAATGGACGTTCCCAGCTGGCTGTCAGCCAGTCCCCAGCCACTGGGAGTCCCACCTCCTTCTCCAGGGGTGTACCAACTTTCCACTATAGACACGCCCCTTTGATTTAATTGCAGTGTCACCAAGTGATGGTGCTTTCTTCACAAAAACTTTGACTTGTATAGAGCTTAAAATCATTTTGATAGCTTTCGTACTTACATATTTTCACCTGCTGAAATATAAAAACTTGATCAAAGTAAAATTCTGAAAATATAAAATAAAAGTTTTGAAAATTTGCAGTCATTTTGATCATAAAGAATAGTTTTGTACACAAACAGATCCCAAAGCAGATGTGCAGGTTCTGATTCTGGAAGAACCTAAATTTGCATTTACTGTTTGCTGAAATGTTCAGTCCTGCAGTTTTTATGTCAGGTTGCAATTTAATATTTTGATTTAGGTTTCTGTAAACTTTCATAAACTTGCAAAAGTCTCGAGCCACCATCATTTCTTTATATTTTGCATAGGAGAAGCCAGACTTTCACCAACTGTAATTTTCTTAAGTGTTGTCCAGGCTTCATGAAAGTCTTTTAAAGTTGTTCTTTGGACATTGGCTGGCTCACTCCTGTCCTTGTACCTGAAGACGAGTGCTTTTGTTGTTGTTTGTTTGTTAATCCATTTAACAATAAACTATGACTTAATCAAAAAAAGGCACTTAACGATGGGTTTCATGTGAGTGATGAATACGAACTGAAAATTTTATTTGTCTTAACACCAGTTTTATTAAGATACTCTAGATTGCATACTTTTAAAAACTCTTCCGGTCTGCAGGAGGAAGGCTCTTATTTCACACCTTATCATCAAGAGGTGAAAACGTTTTGCTGTGATGCAAGTGATGACAGCTGAAAAACAAGCACTAAAAGCTGAAATCTCTTATTTTTGCATCGTCCTTCAGTTTGGGAAAATACAAACAGGGACTGTTTTTATGCCAGTGTTCTGTAAATACTGTCTGGCATCGATTCCTCCAAAGAGGACCGCGGACTCTGGCAGAGGGGCACAGAGTGAAATTTGGGCTGTGGAAGTCGTTGTCCTTATGTGGGGGTGGGAGAGCTGTTTGAATGATGGCCTAATGTGCAACACAAGAATCTGCTGTAATGCTAATGATAATCTGGGCTCTCTTACCTGTCTGCGAAGGTAGTTTTTGCCCTTAAAATTACTGTAGTGATTTACCGGAAATGTGCAGCATTGATTAAATTTATCCAAAGATGTGGACATGTGCTGCTTTCAGAGCACACGCTGTATATTTAAAAGAAAAAACACAAAGTGGTTTGTGGCAGGCCGTTTACTGCATGTTACAGTTATGCACACCATACATTATTTGTAAAACTAGTGATATGACATCTATGTTATACTTTTTATAAACCATGTTATTAACACTAGAACTCCCAAGGTGGTCATTTTGTTGCTATAAACCCCGTGTAACTGTAGGACCCTGGCTCTACTCCACTCTGCATTTAATCATTAGTTATTATTAATCTCTGTCTCTCTTCCACAGCATGTCTTTTGTCCTGTCTCCCTCCCCTCAGCCCCAACCGGTCACAGCAGATGGCTGCCCCTCCCTGAGCCTGCTTCTGCTGGAGGTTTCTTCCTGTTAAAAGGGAGTTTTTCCTTCCCACTGTCGCCAAGTGCTGCTCATAGGGGGTCGTTTTGATTGTTGGGTTTTCTCTGTATTATTGTAGGGTCTTTACCTACAATATAAAGCACCTTGAGGTGACTGTTTTTTGTGATTTGGCGCTATATAACTAAAATTGAATTGAATTGAATTCGGTCTCTTTCACAATGGAGCAGAGTATTAAAAGGAATAATAGAGGTGATCCCAGTGCTCTTGTTCATAAAATGCATCCTAATCTGACAGAACCCAGCAATAATCAATTCACATTTAAATTTAACTTTCACTCACCATGTGCACATGTGACAGATACATGATTTAGACAGTGTATTTACATGAACCAAAAATTTTAGAAAATCAGTATGTAAAAACATTAAGTAAACATACGATAAATTACTTAACTAGATTCATAATCTCCTACTATTGTTTTTTAACATACTGTCATCAGAAAGCAGATTTTTTTACTCATCCACCTGGCTGCCAGAGTTACAGACATAGACATTTTCCAGGTGTTCTGACACAGGCAGTTGCAGTAGCTGTATGTTAGGCTTTATATCTGTTAATAGGAGTCATTACCTGAATAAATAGTGTGGTTTGTCTGATACCAGTTTGTGCTTTAGTTTTTGGTAACTGAAATTCTAGTATTTCAATAGTCTGTTACTTTACACCATGTAGAAGCCAAGACAATGCCCACAAGTTAGGAAGGACCTAGTTCAAATGACTATCAAAGGGCTCTTCCTCTTCATTACACTGGATGTTCATACTGTATGCAGATTGTTATTGTACCATGGGCATATTATAAGAGTTCCACTATATGTTTGACCTTGCTCCTTGCCATTTGTGCAAAATGCCGGCAACCTGTTGACATCAGCTGAGCAGAAATGAGTTTTTCAGTGTCTTTTGGTTCATTGGGAACATCAGCATTATAAATTATTTCAATAAAGAGATATAATTAGGAGGAACTGGATAGGATTTATTGATATACAGAATTCAATTAAGCAATTTGGTGATTAGCCTCTGATGGTCCATCATAGCAGAGCGGAATCCCAGTAGTTATAGATATTAAGGAAGTATGCCCTGAAGTCTAGACGCTGGTGGTGGTGAAGATAAAGATGGAGGCTTGGATAAATTGACTTGGTTGAGGTGGATACGGGGAAGGAGGTGGGTTGCATGAATGAGTATGCAAGGGAGAATGCCAGGCAAGCAGAGAGATTTAAAGTGCGCAATGTGGAGGCTGATTGGCTTGAAGAAGGCGGGCAGAAAGGTGATTGGACTAGAGCAGTGATGTCAGCTTTGATTTTGACAGCAGGAAAAATGGAAATGATGTGAAGAATAAACTAGCAGCCAAACACCCGGGAAAGCATACAGATGAGTTTGTAAAGTTTTTGTAAAGGATTGAAACATTGTTACCACTTATTTGTTCAAAATATGCACTTATACCATAATATGTGTGTGTGATGTATCTAGAAGCCTGTCCATTGTAAATATTACCAACTGATGATATGATATGATATGATATGATATGATATGATATGATATGATATGATATGATATGATATGATAAGTTCTGGTCATGGACCAGCAAGATTGTGTGAGCGTGTGGGTTTGTATTGCCAGCACTAAGTTGAACACAGGTGAGAGTTTGACTCTGCCAGGGTGGCCCTTTGTCACTGATTCTGTTCATAGCTTTCATGGATAGCATTTCCTGTCTCTCCTTGGTGGATGTAGGATCACATCTCTGCTTTTCCCATCAGGCAGTGACCTTCAGCTTGGGACAGTTTGCAGCTGAGTGTGAAGTGGCTGAGTTGAGAATAGCCTCTCCAAGTCTAGGTACATGTATCTCTGCTTAAACTGCAATCTGAGCCCAGATGGATGGATGGATGGATGGACCATTAGGCATCAGTGTTTTATGAGGAACTGTCAGTGTAGCTGACAGAGGGTTCTGGGTTCAAACTTCCTGATTAGCTGGAGCTGTTTTGTGGAGCGTGCTCTCCCACAGATGTGCTTGCTATGTTAACTGGTGATTCTAAATTGGCCATAGGTATGAACATGACAGCAAAAAGTGCTCTCTAGTCTCCAACCCAAAGTTGTTAAGAAATACATTCTCTCTGGCTGGTATAATCTTAAACATTATATAAGAAGTGAGCACTAAATCCTCTTCTGTCTCTTACAGTGTTAATATAGTAAAACATGGACCCAGCCTCCCTGTCACAGCCACTAGGATTTTGTGGTAGAAAAATTTACACTGTCAGTAATGTTATACATTTAGCACATTGTAAATAGCATAAACAGCTCTTATCTTTCCAGTCCAGAGACAGTGTCAGTTCATCATCTGCATCATTTATCCCTTTACTTTAAGCAGTGACATCCTGTTAGGGCAAGCAAGGCAAGCAGTGCTTGTCTAGTGAAATCTAAAAATAGGCATAAATTAAAACCTACTGAGATGAAAGCAATCTCTTCAGTCACCATATTCTCTCCACCACAACTTGCAGACACATGGTAGAGGCTTGCAGATGCAAAAAGACTGACACAAGCGTGTGCAGTTGCAGTTGCAGCCCTGGCGCAATGCAATTCAGGATATGTGACTCCTGCTTCTACACAGGAGAACTTCCTGCACAGGACGGGGCTCATGACGGCATCAAAGATGACGCTGCCTGAAATTAAATGAATGAAAAGGCAACTAGTAGCAAGCAAAATGACAACGGCATGGACTCCACTGCATGAATGAGAGTCTGAAAGGGGGAGTAACAGAAGAGCACAGAGATTTAAATCAGATATAGTGGGGGCTGATTGGCTTAAAGAAGGCAGGCAAGAAGATGATTGGACTAGTGTAATGACATCAGTATTAAGTTTGACAGCGTGGGAAAGTGGTAGTGATGCTAGGAACAGACTAGCAGTCGAACGGCTAGGAAAGCAGGCAGATGAGTGATTACAGATCTTCCTTACTGAACTTGCGCATAAGCTTCACTGAGTAAACGAGCCATCTGTGATTTATCATTGTAACAGATATGTTTCCTCTTACTAATCATCTTGGCCAACTTGTGTGAAGTAGAGGCGTTAGTGTGAAAAAGTTTTTAATAACTCCTTTAACATGTTAGCAAAGAAAGCTTTGATGAGAGGGGACATCAGCTCTGTCTCTGGTTTCATAAAGCAGGCAAGTTGAACAGGTACAGACGGCACCAGCATTTTGAGATGAGCATCTCTGAGAAATCGCCTAGTTAGCCAAATGTAGTAAGTTTAACCAGCTGTTTTGCTAAAAACACCACCTTCATTAGCTCGGCTGTTATGAAGAAAAAGTTGAGCTATTGTCATAGCTTTGGCAGCAGCATAAGCAGCATCTGTTCCACAAAGTCTTTAACGTTAGCCATAACTCAAAATGATGTGTGAATGCAAGAACTTGAAAATGATCTCACCTAGAATGTTCAAATTCAAGCCATGCGTACTGTTCAAACTAGACCCATCAAACTTCACAGACTGGTTTACTGACATTGCTATACTTTACCCACTGTGGGTACTTTTCATAAAACTACATTACTAAATATGTAGTGAGGATTTTTAATGGCGTAGTGTAATAGTGTAAGGGACTTGCTAAGGGACCTTGTATATCAACTTGTATCTAAATGTGAGTGTATATAAACTTCCGACCACAGCTGTATAAAGAAAGAGCAGGAAGAGCATATATATATATATATATATATATATAAAATAAAAAATTCTGAGCCAAGTTCAAAAACTGAATTCATCAGTGTTTTCATAGCAGTTTTTTCCTCACAGTCTGTTGATAACAGTAGTTAATTCTTGCAAACTATTTTAATTTACAATGACATTACAGTGAGCATCCATCCATCCATCCATCTGTCCACCTTCCAATTATCCAATTCAGAGTCACGGAATATCAAGATCAAATATCATCACAGACAGCGTATGGTTGTAAAATCGAGAGATTTTTCATCTACAAGAAATTATTCTGAAGTTTGTTTGTATTTAAGACTTCATAGGAGTGCTGAGAGAGACTTGATAAAACATGGTTACCTTTTCTGCAGATCATGCCAAAACAAGATTGCTTCAAGACCACCACCCACTACTGTATACTGAATCTACTTTATACTGACTTTTAGCTCATGATGTGGGGAACTTTTCAATGTTATGTAAACTGAAACATACAATATTTTGTAATATAGATCGCCCACTGCAAATGATAACAAACGATAAAAGACTCATCTGTCAGTTGCTGGGCTCTCTGCATCACTGTCTTCTTAATATGTATCTCAGTATGCACATACTGGATGGGATTATTGTGTTAACTGTATGGAATATAACAGAAAAACTGTACTTTTTGGTTGTTTTAGATGTACTGTATTTTTCTAAAACCTTTCATTTCATACTATGTACAAACAAGTCTGAAATGCTTGTTTTTTATTCAACACATTTTTTGAATGATACAAATGTGTGCGCACAGATACTTTTTAAACAGCACATTTTAAGAGTAGCATGATTATACTAAAAAAATCATTTTGCATAATCTCTCTTTTATTGTTTTACTTTTTTTTTTTTTTACCGTACTATTTATCCCTGTAGTAAAAAACAGCAAAACATAATAAAGCAGCATGCCATTACACAAACCGAGCATGTGTTTATGTGCAGACTTTGGTGTGACTTCTTATTCATAAGAGCTGAGCACTCCAAAATAAACGTAGTTTATTGTCACTGTGTTTGGGACATTTACTTTAAAGTGCATGCAAATGCACACTTGCTTTATAAACATGTAAACTCAAGAATCTTCTAAGTTGTCTTACTTCATTTATGTGATAGAAGGTTGCAGAGAGTAGAAAAAAGTGCACCATGATTTTCACATATTTTTGGAAACAACAGCGAGTGAAACAAGCTTATTTGTCAGCTTTTGTGCAATAAACCCATCTGGTACTTCAAACTGATTAACACATTGACTAAGAAGTATTTGTAGCTACTCTTGGACACTAGCCTAAATGGCAGACGCCACATGGAAAATCTTTTTTTTTTTTTTTTCATGTAAACCAGGGGAAAAAAATCAAAACGTTTGAAGATTTAGAAACATTAATAAATGAACTTCCTGTATTAGAATGAAATGCACACATTTCAAATTCGGAACTGATTCACCTGCCCTAAGTCATTAAGCCAAAGAGTTAACGCCTTTGAGCAGGAGGTCAGACGTCTTTGACTTGTTCCAGTAAGCAGCGCTTGTTCGCCCTCAGAAGGATTTAATTTACTCTTGTTCAGGTAGATCAACTTTCAGCCATTGTTAGAAATGTGGCTGTTCTTCAAGTTTCTTGCAAAATATTAGCAATGTAATAGTGTGAAACATGACATTAGAACTAGGTGGAAGTGTCAGAAGTGAGATAGTTACTGTATATTGAGCAAAGAGGAGCTTTCTCATTGTCAAATCATAGCTGAAATGGAGGGCAGTGCATAGCTCTAAAAACATACATCTAAAAACAAAAGCACAATTAGAACCTTAGACTTTGGAATCTTGAGTTCTTTTCTTAGTAAATTCTGTATCGATGATAAAGTTGGTTTTCAGACAATAGTCATTAAAGGTTCTTTAAGAAGGCAGTTATCTATTGCCACATTTCCATTAGTACCTACTCGACTCGACTCGGCACGGTTTGTAGGCATTTCCATTAGTACCTGGTACTTCTTTAGTACCCACTCCGCTGGGGTTCCAAGCGATCTGAAAATGTGGTGCAGAAGAACAGCATGCCACTGATTGGCCAGGGAGTGCCGTCACTAGTTGAGTCATGAGAGCGACTCCTTCTCCAGAATCAACCGAGCCATTTTTAAAACCTCCGCAGCAAGAAAATGGATGCACACAAAGCACTGGGAGGCTCGGCTGAATGCCCATACAAACAGTTTGCAGCGGTAGTTTTGCAACACGAGAGCCATCTGAAAAATGCAGAGAGCATACATATTTTAACCCTATACTGCCGGGCGATCGCCGCTGAAGCACCGTTACCTGCCCCTGCTAGCCGTGAACAGCTGGTTAACACCAAGTTCTGAGGCGGCTGATCAAAGGAACTTTGAATTACCGTAATTACGCGACCGTTAGGGTTATTATGGTAATTCTTGCCAGACGTGGGTGAACAGCGGCACTTTTGAAGTACACTGAGTTGATTATGACATGTTCGGTGGTATAGGGTTAATACTTAACAATGATAACCTTCATCCATTAAAACATTGTAGGGGCGACTTATGCATGATGACGATAGTAAACTGGCCTTAGCTATGTTAGCTTCCCTCTATCTCATCCACTGTTGTGTTGTGTTTTGAGTCGCATACAAATTACATCAAGAGACTACTGCCGGCGTTGCTATATCGAATCCACCCACATTGAGGTGGTACTCAATTGCAATGGAAACTAAACAAGACCGTGGCGAGTCGAGTCGACCCACAGTGAGTAAGTACTAACGGAAACGTGGCATAGCTGTGGTCTCAGAGGACGAATATCATCTATAAACTTCTCCAGAGGGGAAACAAAGCCAAACACGCGGAGTGGGCAAACACAGAGCAGCGTTTCACATTAAAAAAGTGGAACACACTCTTATTTACTGATACATCTAAGTAAGAAATTAGTGGTGATAACAAAAAGGTGTATGTAAGGGGACAAGCCAGAGAGAGAATGACCAAAGTCACAGTGAAACATGCTGTTAGATTATTCAAGTCTGGGGTGTGTGCTACTGTTTAGGAGGGGTGGGTGATACAGCCTCACAGTTATATCATGATATTTCAAAGAAATTTACGATGACGATATTTCTGATATTATATTTTTTTAAAAAAATGAACATTTTATTGATTCTTGCAGTTTGGAGGCAACAACATTTGTAAGTATAAGTAAGTGAAGGCCATGGTCCCTCCTTGTTTTCCAAGCTACTGTCACTGATGACACACTGCCTAATTTGAAGTGTGAATCTAGTAAAACAAGGCGCCTGCAGCACCAGCGTTATACTACAAAAACAGTGACGAAGCAATATACACTGCTCAAAAAAATTAAAGGAACACCTTAAAATCATCAGATCTTAATAGGAAAAAAATCATGCTGGATATCTATACTGATATGGACTTGATAACATGTTAGGAATGAAAGGAGCCACATCGTTTGATGGAAATGGAAATAATTAACCTACAGAGGGCTGAATTAAAAGACATCCCAAAAACCAAAGTGAGAAAATGATGTGGCAGGCTATTCCATTTTGCCATAATGTCATTGCAGCCACTTCAAATGTGCTTGTATGCATGCCTGACAGTGGGGGGATGCTCCTAATGACACTATGGATGGTGTCCTGGGGGATCTCCTCCCACATCTGCACCTAGAGCTCCTGCACAGTCTGAGGTGCAACCTGGCAACATCAGATGGACTGAAACATAATGTCCCAGAGGTGTTCTATTAGATTTAGGTCAGGTGAGCGTGGGGGCCAGTCAACAATATCAATTTCTTCATCCTCCAGGAACTGCCTGCATACGCTCGCCACATGAAGCTGGGCAGTGTGGTGCACCAGGAGCAAGCAGGGACCCATATGCACCAGCGTAGGGTCTGACAGTGGGCCCAAGGATTTCATCCTGATATCTGATGGCAGTCAGGGTGTTGTTGCCTAGCCTGTAGAGGTCTGTGTGTCCCTCCATGGATATGCCTCCCCAGACCATCACTGACCCACCGCCAAACCAGTCGTGCTGCACGATGTTACAGGCAGCAAAATGCTCTCCACGGCTTCTCCAGACCCTTTCACATCTGTCGCACGTGCTCAGGGTGAACCTGCTCTCATCTGTGAAAAGCACAGGGTGCCAGTGGTGGACCTGCCAGATCTGGTAGTCTATGGCAAATGCCAATCAGTCTACACGGTGCAGTGAGCATAGGGCCCACGAGAGCACATCGGGCCCTCGGGCCACTCTCATGAAGTCTGTTTCTGATTTTTTGGTCAGAGACTTTCACACCAGTGTCCTGCTAGAGGACATTTTAATTATTGTATGGTCTTTACTTTACAATATAACGTGCCTTGACACAACTGCTAGCTGTAATTTGGCACTATAAAAATAAAATAGAACTGAATTTAGCTGAATTTTGTAGGACTCATCGTGCTCCTCCTTGCACAAAGAGCAGCTATCCATCCTGCTGATGAGTTAAAGACCTTCTACGACCCAGTCCAGCTCTCCTGGAGTAACTGCCTCCTAGCATCTCCTCCACACTCATGAGACTGTGCTGGGAGACACAGCAAACCTTCTGGCAATGGCACATGTGCTATCCTGAAGGAGTTGGGGTACCTGTGCAGCCTCTGTAGAATCCAGGTATCACCTCCTGCTACCAGCAATGACTCTGACCTCAGCCAAATGCAGGGGTCATTTGTTTATTTTTGGGTCACATATCACCAGATGTTGCTTAACAGCCTGATTGTACTCGATGATGTGTTTTTATGTCACGTGATGAAACACATTTGTTTTCTTGCATATTTTAGAAAGTCCTGTGTTTTGTTGACTGTTGAATTAGCTTCCGTTTTAGGTACTTAATCATCATCAGAGGCTGACACCAGCTCTTGCACTCAGACGTGCTTGGGCTTGTCCCATTGTTGAACACTAGGGACTGATATTGTGATATGACATTTATATATATATATATAACGTAAACATTTATATTGGTATTATTGCAGATGATATGATATAGCACAGCCCTATTGTTTAGTTTCTCTTAGTTAGACACCTGCATTAAATCCGCTCCACCGTGACCACTCTACAGCGTCCTGCTCCACCCTTTAGTTTGGTTTTTATGGAGAATGATTTGTAGAGCTGCTGACCAATGAGCCCAAACACACCTCAAAGCTGTAGAACTACTTAAAGACCAAAGACTGTCATGGTCTTTTCTCTACATGTAATCTCTAATTTCAGCCTCACATAATTATTGCCGTGACTGAACACTCACACCTCTTTCAAACAAAACATTTTTTGTGCAGTTTTTTTTCTCATAAACCCTCTACAGTACAGCAGCGGAGTCTTATTTTTTGTCAGTAGATGAGCTTGTTTTCCCATTTCTTCCCTTGTCTCACGCTGTACGTCTACGAGTGTGAAACAAGGTTAGCAAAGATTAGAAAGCAGCGCTAAAGTTAGTGACAAACGAATAATGATTGATTTTTAATATCTTTCATTATTTCTCCTTTAAGTGATGTATAGAATTGGCCGGGATGATAAACACTTGCATATGTTACAGACGGAAGAGACGATTTCAACAGGCATCATCACAGAGTCACTGGACCTACAGCAGGAATGAATACACTCATTACTAAGAGTTTCCTAATTAATATTTTTTTCATTTTTGGTAGGAAAAAAAATAAATTCACAAACAAATTAAGCAATCAAATAGTTATCGTCACCTGTGGTCTCAGACTTTTGGATCCTGCTGTATAAACTAAAACCATATTGATATTTACAGAAATCAGAGCATTAGAGCCACAGAGTGAAATTTCCATTTGAACAGTGGCCAAAGTGATGCTAGCAAAGGGACTGAAGATAATACGCTTGGCTTTTTAATCGAAATGCACTTGGAATATCTATTCTTTTGATCCTTTGATTCAAATTGTTATCCTTTTCCAATTCCCGTAGAAAACGAACAGTTTTTTAATGGATGTTTTCATTGGTCAAGAAAGAACACAATTAATTTACTGTCAGTAAGTATTCTTTGTGATCATGCAGCACAGACTCACATAAAAGGATGTGGACAATGAAACGGGCCTACTTTTATTCACATTTTAAGGGGATGGTGCATTATTTAAATGGCGATCACTCTGGCTGTTGCTTCGAAAATGTAATTGCTCATTACAGAGAAGTGACTGGAAAAAAAAAAAAACTCTCAAATGTGAAATACCTTGTTTCACATTTCAAACCAAAAGAAAAAAAAAAAAAAACCAAGAAAGAAAAAAGTTTTTGTCAGAAGTATCTTTTAGAAGCTCACCCTTTGCCGCACTGTTTCTGTTTCTATTAGATAGTAATTAGCCAGGATGGAGAGTAAAGAAGCACAAGGGAAGGAACGGGGGTGCAAACCGCAGAATTTGTTTCTTTGTGACGGGATAAAACACAGCATTGTGCGTGGCACATCCAGCGTGACATCCTGGGTTTAATCAGCTGTATATGACAGTGCTTGTGAGTGTCATTGTTCCTGAGGCACCAGCTTTCCATTAGCAAGCTCTTTAAACATCTGCCAGGAGCCACGTGAAGAGTCTATATTGTCTGGGCTCACTATATATCAAGCACCGTGCCTGACAATATCCCTCCTTTCCACTATCTATCTCTTTCTCTCTCTATCTCGGGCCACCTACACACCCCCCACCCCACTTCCTTCCTCTATCCCCCCACCCCCACCCTCACTCATTTCATCTTAGGCTCTCAATTCTTCCCTTCCCATCAGATTAGCTTTGGCTGGTTCATTCTACCTTCTGTCTAATTGTCAGTGGTGCACATTCCCATTCCACATATGAATGTGAAGAGGCGTGTCTGTGCAACATGTTTGCTTTCTTCCAGCAGACTCGCAGTTCTCCCGCTCTCCCCACGGCCCCCAACTGCCCATCTCGTCCGATGAAATCCCAAATGCAACATATATTCATTTGAAAGGAGCAATTTTGGGTGCGATTGGAATTTGCATTTACCCACTGCCATAAATGTCAGTTTCAGCAGAGATAAGTGGGGCGCTATAAAATGTACATGTTGTTCAAAGCCGAGGTACCACTTATTTCCATATCATCTGTCAGCATTAGTTACATCAGCTGAATTCACACAAATTATGTCTTCCCCCCTCCGCTTCCTGCTCAGATAGCAGGCATCTACTGTGGACTGGAGCCCGGCTGAGTGCTTGATGGACTGCTATTGGTGCATGAAGTGAATACCCCAAGCAGCTATCAGGTAGCAATATATTATAAACAAATAGCCGAGATGGGGTGATTTTTATGAAGTCTTCATCTTGCTTTACAGTACCTGTCTCACAGATACAGACGGAGCAGGATTGTAGGATGTCAGCTGGAGGTCAGCAGAGATTTGGCTTGAGGGAGCAGTCTGGTTTCCAAAAAAGCTTATTGCCTGCACAGTTTTACACCCACTATGCTTTAACATCACAGCACTGTAGCTGCTGCCTCGGTACCCACTATTGAGGACGGAGAGTGTTATTGTCTGTTTGTACAAATATGCTCAAGGGATACTGCTTTTGTCCTCACTGCAGTAAGTAAACTTAGTCCTTTGTTTACAGCTCCATCCTATCTCTGCACGTCTCCGCAATGAGAGTTTTAATTGCAGTGAGTGTGTAAATGAAATAAAATTAATGCCATCAGCTGTGAGCAGAGGCAGATTTGTGGGCTGTGTTTGTTCCTTTCTGCAGGCTGCTGTGAGAAAAGGAGCAGTTTTGGGGAGGGGAGGGGAAGGGAAGAGAGCTATGGCTAACACTTTGAAAGTCAGAGGTTGCTGTTTGTCCGGGAGTCAGCAAGCCTCTGAATGCCAGGCTGAGTGTGGCAGAGATGACAGTCGGGAAGCTAATCCTCTGAAATAATTTGGTCGGCAGTCTCTGAACTTCCACATTATCTTTCTCTGCATACGGCTGATGATTTAAACGCCTCAGTCCACTTTTGACAGGTGAATACAGGCCTGAATCAGCTTTTCTAATAGGTAAATGTTGTGAACGGGCTCCATGTTTTGGCCTCCAGTTTGAATTTTCTCGTATACAGAAGGTGCGAGGGACCTTTATTTTGAGATAACGGAACTGACAGACCAAGCAGCCAAAGCCACAGAGCCAGAATGTGCTTGCACACTGGTTTGAAGGTAGTGAGGGATGGTGGATGGCATTATTTGCTGGTTCCTCATCACTACACACACCACAACAGATATCTTCATTTCACATGTTCCCTTAAGAATTCCGCTGGTGTAAATCACCTGCTTGGCACCAGCAAGGAATTGTTTATCTCATCAAACAAATAAATAAACATGTCAGAAAGGCAAAGAGGGAAGAATCTGCTCCCAAAAGTGATACTATTACAATCTCAAAATGAGAGAGTCCTTAACAGGCTGTTACAGGTTCACTGAACTCAGTAATGATGAAAATGCTTGATGAAAAGACTGTTTCTGTGGCTGAGTGCGAGGGGAAAATTAATGCCACAATGTGTTACCATACTAAAAATTAATCTCCATCTCCACCGGGCCTTGTTGATAAAAAGTTTTCACTTATGTGAACAGATGGAAGCTTTAATAAGGCTTTCATCACAGATATATGACTGTGAAGCTGGTAATAATTTAAAGGCAAAAGAGCTTTCAAACCCATTGTTGCAGCTTACCCGTCAGTGCCGCGTCAGCCTGCTGCAGACGAGACCCAGAGGCAGCAGACGAGGCAATTCCACAAACTGTCATGGGAGAAATGGCTCAACAAGTCAATAACCTCAAGCCAACTAAATAGTTCCAGTTTTAGTTCAGATGCAACTTTTAAACTTTGTGTAGTACAGTGCAGTCTTTCTTCTTTTTTTTTTTTTACAAGTAGTCCTGATGAGCCTAAAGCTCACGCTGCTCTAAATGCTCTGTTTTCCCCTCTCGTTTATTTTTTCTCTCTTGGCTCTATATGATGTCAATCATACTCTCAGTGTGGTTATTTCAGACACAAAGCTTTTTGTTTGGGAGTGTCAGACAATTTAGAACAAAGTTGGATTAAGGGGATGAGGAAAAGGAGCTACCGGGGCCCAGTATGAGAATAAAAAGGGATTATTTTGAACTATGAATCATACAAAGCTACTCTAGAGTCCAAGAATACAAATATGGAGTTGGGAATTACTGAGTCCCCTTTAACTAATCTGTAATCACCTTTGAAACCGGTACATTGATGTTAATAACCACTGACACAATCACGAGACAATAATCGATGGTAGCCAGCATTTACATTTGACTCTGGTGTTACTAACAGTAGTATTCGGTAATTTCAAGTAAAAATGATGCTGTATTTATATAGAAACACACAACCAGCCAGCCCAGAGATGTAATCTCTCCAGCTTGTCCTGGGTCTGCCCTGGTGCCTCCTCAACTCCTCCTAGGACATGCCTGAAACACCTCACCTGCGAGGCTCCTAGGAGGCGACCTAGTCAGATGTTCATACATGTACCACCTCAGCTGGCTCCTTCTATGTAGCAGGAGTAGCACTGTAGATCAGCCTAACTTCACAGACCGTTGCATTGCCCACATTACTGCAGATGCTGCAGCAATCCATCTGTCTTTCTCCCGCTTCACTCTCCCCTCACTCATGAACGAGACCCCTACATACGTAAACTCTTCCACTTTGGACAGCAACTCATCCCTGACCTGGAGTGGAATCTCCACCCTTTTACAGCTGAGAACCTTGGCCTCAGACTTGGAGGTGTCTCATCCAGCCACTTCACACTCAGCTGCAAACCATCCCATAGTGCAAGGTGGCTGTCATGACTCTCAGAGACGAGAGCCTAAGACCACCAAACCCTCCACTCTCTGCACTTTGGATGCGCATAGAAATTCTTACCATAAATATTACGAACAGAATCTGTAATGAAGGCCAGAACTGACCGGATACTCTGGGAAGTTCCCCATCCAGATGATAAATCAGTGATGGCATCTGAGTCTTCTTTACAATGACACCATGCCTAACCTTGGATAGTGTGTATCACTTTAACGTAGGACCCATGGCAATTATTAAGCTAACAAGTAGTTAAATTGATTAAAACTGCAAAGGTGGAATTGGGTTCTTTTTGGCTGGGACTTCCAAACATTTGTATTTTAAAAACCACTAATTAAAGCAGAAATAGATAAAAATGATGACATCATTAGGAACAAACTGACAGAGTCATAAAAATTGGAATGACAGAAAAAAGTGCCTCTGGGCTCTGCACAGACCGCAGTCAGCAGGATAACAGTTAAACATATTGGATATACAAAGAGTCATTTTCAGCGTGCGGGATTAATGCTGCAAACTGTTCTCAGCCTATATAAGTAGTTTTGCAACATGAAACAAGCAATGCAATGTTCACAAAAGGGTCACAAACTGCAGTCTCTTGGTTGACAATCTTGTAATTTGTGAGTGAGCTATTAGAGAGCCAGCCTCTGGAGTTTCCCAGCTGCCGTTCGGTGCCCCTGCATCACCCACAGATATACTAAGGAGCACTGGAAAACATGGTGGCAGATTTATTACTACTAAAGTTGCTAAGCACAGCTTTTGCTGGATGGGTAGTGAACTGTATATTTGTGAGTTCATCAATAGACTCCATTCGCATTAAACAGTAATGAGATCCATTTTAAATGTAGAAATACTCTAAAGGTGTCTGCAGCAAGTTCACAGTCTCTTTGTCGCGTGTCTATAGTCTCTGTCCATCACGGGCAGCATTGTAATTTCTCATCTTCTGAATTTGGTTGCAGGCCAGGCTTCAGACCTTCATTTAAGGTCCTTTACTCGCTCCATACAGTACACCTGCAACACTGTAGATAGCCGAGCACCTGACTGTGATGAAAGCCAGATAGCATCTTCTTTGGTGCACTCAATATTTCTTAAACCAGAGGGGATGCAAGCATCAAATGACTTATATCCGAGCTTATTATCAGTGATGTGCAAGTGGCAGAATGAACAATTCAAATCGAAAAGCCTTTGCTTCAGAGGCTATTTTTTTCCAACTCAGGCTGAACACGTAAGCCAGCTCCACCTTGGAAAACACATTTGCTGGTGTCTATGTGAGTGCAGGTATTTTGGACAAATTGTCTAAAAAGAGTATCTTTTGGCTCCTGGATGTGTTGCTACATTGCAGTACGTCATTACAGGAGACAAGAACTCCAAAAACATGGATGAAAGGCCACAGACCTTCAAAACGCTACGCACATCATAGTTTTTGTGTATCAAGCAAGGATTTTGTTGCCTGAATCAGACACCACCTATACCGTCTGCTTGGCAGCTGCTGTGCTTTTCTTCTCCTCCTCCTCCTCACCGCCTCACCCAGACTTGAAGCGAAGTAGGCCGAGGACTTCGGAAGTCCCTCAAGTTATCTCAGCAGAATGGATAGACACAAGCTTCCCACTCTCCCCGGATGACTCAAGTTTTAATAATGTTTGGTTCTCTATAACCTGCTGTGCGTGTGAAAAGTTACACAGGTTTTGTTTTGGGGTTGTTTTGTTTTTTTTGTTTTGTTTTTTTGGCAGAGTCTCTACCTACCGCTGAGCTAAATTATGAATCACTTGCTGATATTTGGAAATATATTATTAAAAGGCCGCACACCTCCACAATATTTTCTGGGAGTGTGTGTGTGTGTGTGTGCAATGTTCAATTGCTGGTACACTGAATTTGTAAATGATCTTTGTTTACACTCCCAGTGTTTGTATTAACATTCAATTTTGCATTAATGAATATGAATGTGGTCGTCCAAGTGTTGCTTAACTCACACAGTCGTTTCATTAGCTGTGCCGCTGTCACAGAGAAATGAGAAAATCCTGCTCTCCGCTCATATCTACACTCCGGAAAAGTAGCTTTTAATACAGGCTGCACACTTCATCAGTGAATTTATTTCACTTTCTGTTTTAATGTGCGAGATTATGCTAATCAAAAGCAGAACATGTGTAAGAAGTCAAAAATGGAGTAAGGAAATTAAAAGGGAAAAAAATAAAATAATGAGAACTATTGTTCTAGTGTTCAGCTGCTTTAAACATTCCCCACATAAAGAAGCTCTGATTGCCACAGAAGATGAGGATTGTCACATTCCTTCATGGTTATCAGTCACTTTCAGCACTGATGACGAAATCTTACATCTTGCCTCACAGACTTTCTGTGACCTACAAAATCAACAAGGACCGCGAGCCTCACGTCCTCCGACTTTATGTAACTTCCATACATAACTGTGCCGCGCATTTGGCTCCCATTTCATTTTGTATACATTATTTTGTATGCCATCTGGGGACCTTTATTGTAAGGTCTTCGTAGGTCAGCTGCTGTCTGCCTCAATCAGCTGGGATGAGAAGAGCGAAACAGCCGCATCACTGTGTGGACTAAATCATATTTGAGTACCGCCAAACTGGTTGTTAAAGACATTGTTCAGCTTCTTTGAAGTGGGTTTGTATGAGGTACTTATCCACGCTCAGTGTATCACCTACAGTTGATGGCATGCCGTTTGGCTTTTGTAGAACGGAAAATAAAATACTTTTTCTGTTAAACATATTTTCTATCGGCAAAATCTGAAATAAAAAGCCTCTCTCTCTCTCTCTCTCTCTCTCTCTCTCTCTCTCTCTCTCTTTATCTCTCCATGCCTCTGTGGTTCTCAAAGAAACAGCACGCAGCAGCTGCATTTCATCTATTTTATTAATATTAGTCATACTCTTATTAAAAGCAATAATGATTGGGAAAAAAAGCTAAATGACGTGCTTTACAAATTTTGAATCTGCTGTTTCAGACCATCAGTAAGGCACACAATAGTAAAGCTTGCACTGATCAGAATAATTTGGCTGTTGGGAACATTTGCAGACCGAAAGAGCAAGGAATCAAACCACCAGCATTCCAGTTAGAGAGTGGCCCGCTTTGACCTGCTCCATCTCCTGAGACCTTTCATTCTAATGTTGAGGCACGCTGGCACTGTGAGATTTCAGGATACCTGAAAGTTCATTCCTAGTCACTCGTGACTAGGAATATGTTTCAGAAGGGGGGAGTCAGCATGGTAGGTGGATGCACCTGTTGTAGAAAAGGTTTTTATTGCAATCAAGAGAGCTCTGAATTTATTGTGGCTATTGTGATTTCAAATGTCTAGAAACATAAAAACATTGAAACAAAGAAGAAAATCACCATATTTAAACGCCTGTTCGCTGTGCACACATCCTGCTGCTAAGACTGGTGATGACGTCTCGCAATTGCCAGTTGTCATGGAAACGCAACACGCTTTCCGTGTACGCGTAGCTTTCAGAAATAGCATCTGTCAGAACCTGTGATGGAATGATTTCTCGCTGAAAACGCAAATTAAACACAGTCTGACAGGACTGAGCCCGAGCCCACCGAAAGCGTTGACATAACTGAAGGAGAAACCTTTCAGTCACAGACCAACCTGATGTTCTGGCAGATACGCAGCACAGCAGTGTAAAAAAAAAAAAAGCTGTTTTAATCCTAATGTAATCCAGCCCTGGACGAACGTCTCAGCCCGCGATACTTTATGCCCAAAACTCACAAATTGGAAACATTTACAATGTGGAACAGACTCCCCGAGAATGTACAAACCCAGCGTCGTCGTTTCAGCCCAAACTCGCTTTTTGGGTTGTATTTGTTTAAATATATCTTTGCATTGATTATTTATTCTTGCATTCTTGGTTCCTTTTGTGTGGCTGTTGAGTTTTGTTCCTTTGTGGTGCTGGAAATACGCTGATATTTTAGTCCGATTTTCATGCCTTTCCGGTGCAGTCTCTCAGTACAAACAAACAAAAGATTCCACAGCCTTGACTGCTTAGAAAACTTTGATAAGCAGAACAGTGTTTTTCTGAAACAGGATGGGTGCAGCAGCACTGGAAATGAATACCTTATCTGCCGCTTTTATTCTGGTTTGTCGCCGTGATTTCTTCCCGTTGCACTAGTGGAACCCATTTCACTTAACCTCCCGGGGTTTGCTGGGGCCTTCATCAGCGCTTCACCCAAGGTCACAGGCATAGCATAACTTGGCAGCAGACCAGAAGGAGATGCTCGAGCAAATCCACTGATGCACTTTCTCCCACCCAGACAAGAACAACCATGCAGTCCCTGCAACCAAGGGCTGCTTTCCCCCAGGATCACTGCTATTTTTAGACACTTCTCCCCACAGTGAAAGCAAAATGCTAATCTTCATCTCGCATCTCTTTGAAGTGTAAGGGGATACTTGAGGTGGATTATTTGTGGCCACATAGCTGTAGTCTTAAATCCTGTTAATTCTGCTGAGAAGCCCTCACAGTAATGTTGGGTGGCTGGTAAATAAATAAACACATTGCAGTGGCGCGTCACCCCGGCGAGCACGTAACAGCTTACGGAGGATAAATAATCAGGTATGAGCACTTTCTTAACCGTTAGATCCTACTGCCCTCACAGCTCCTCGTTTGCTCCCTGTGTCTCTGCTAAAGACAAGAAAGGACAAGTGGGGAGGCATAATTTGATGTACGCAGTTTGTTAATAATATGCTTGGCCTCTGCTGCAGTGACACAGCATTCAGCACTACCAATTGATATGGAAATGTATTATATGTTTATGCTCACATACATATTTTCATTTCAAAGGGGCAACAACAAATGCATAAGACCAGTCCAAGGTTTGGAAAAATGGGTCACTGCTGTTAAATGTTGATAGTGCTACTTTGCCCCCCAGTGGCACACATGCTCAGTGCAGATGAGAGTGTTTCATTATCATAACCTTCAGGCTGTTGACATTTAGAGTTGCAGGGATATAGATAGGCTCCATATATGCTCTAATAAGATATGTGGGTTTAATTTCATGCAAGCATTTCTTTGACATACTATAAATCTGTCTGTCTGTCTTCCCTACAGTCTTGTAGTTGTGACTGAAACACTTTTTTTCCATCACACATCTTTTTGCTCCAGTGAGTCATTTCCAAGCTGCTGTAACGGATGACTCACATGTTAAATTTACTTGGCATCCCATCTCAGGAGCTGCTGTTAAGTCTACTCTATTTTTTCAGTGTATCAGCTAAAAAAAATATACATTTTATCGCATCCTCACAGGTTACCAGGCTTTGGTTAAAGGCATATGTCCCAGGCTGGGGTGTATCTGCATATCAGTTAAATCCTGCAGTGCAGAACATAGAAAAATGATCCATTTACCATGCCCAAAATTCAACAGGCTCTTCCAGTGACAGTAGGAATTGATGAGTTATTTCTGTGTATAAAATGAATTGGCTTGATATTTGCCTTGTCAATATGAAATCCCGGACTTCCCTGTCCATCACCACCTCGGGTAATTATAGCCTGAAGACTGCAGAAGCAGCTCACACTAAAGGATTTGGGATGTTTAAACAAATGCTGGAGCCTGGCTGACAAAAACACACAGGAGCAGTTTATAATTCATAGTAGGCTGTTTGGATAATTCTCATTAACTCTGCATAGCTTTGTGTGTAATGCCACCCCATACTGTTAGCTATATTCCTGTAGTGAGCTCCAAATAATGCTTTAATTATGAGGTGCATGAAAAGAAGTGACCTTAGAGATCCATGTATTCAGTTGATGAATATATGAATGCATTTGTTAGCAGGGTCTTGCTGTTTGAAGGATCTTCAAAAATGCGGTGATGTATTATGGAAATCAGCAGTTGTGCTCATTTATATATTGTGACAAGTAACTTTGCCTCAGCTGCTTAGTG
>JAVDPK010001510.1:1060018-1072578 GCA_034780415.1 Cichlasoma orientale
AGTAAAAATCGCCTAAGTTGAAGTCACACAAATTGGATTTTCCCTCTAGTCGGATGTCTTCTGCAGGTCCCGATTTTTTTCCTGGCGTTAATTCCAAAAAAATTATCTCCTAAATCAGTCAGATTTTCGCCTACCTCGGGTGAAAAATCTGCTCCCATTGTAAATTCAATATTAAACCCCAAACTGTCGGATATTTGGAAGAATCTGGTTTTATCAGATTTGCACTTAAGGTGGATTTTTTAACAAGTCAGATGAAATTCCATGGAACATTTGAATCTGACTGAGGCGATTTCTACTGTCTTTGTTTTTGCGGTGTATCTTATTTTGAAGGGCAGAGAGGATGTTATTCTTGCTGTTACGCGATGTTACGAGGACGCTGCTGATGGAGTTGCATACGAATACACAGTGGATTCATGTTTATTATTATACTTAGAAAACGTCACACTTTTGATTACGTTCGTATCATTTATTTTGACGTATTTATCCGCCACACCTTAAAGACCGGTCCGTGGAAATATTTTCTCACACTAAACCGGTCCGTGGCTCAAAAAAGGTTGGGGACCACTGTATTACATGACATAAGCATTGCTGAGGAGGACATGGAGGAAACGTTTTCCATTCACTGACCTGCAGAACAGTGTGTAAGTAGTTCTGCCTTAACACATCTGCCAGAAAAGTAAAACTGTACTAAAAATGTTTTATCCAGAATTGCCTGGACAGATGACAGAGATGCTGGTAAGAGTGATAGCAGCACTGATGACGAGCGCTTCCCACCAATTTGTTTATGGTATGTGATTTTTGCAGTTTTGTCTTTCTTTGTATATGTTTTATATTTTGTCTTCATGCTCTGTCTCCACAGACTGCGAGGAGCAGGGAAGAGGGCATTGATCAGCTCCCTGTTATTGGAATTGATGAGACTGT
Organism: Cichlasoma orientale; assembly: GCA_034780415.1. Taxonomy (NCBI): domain Eukaryota; kingdom Metazoa; phylum Chordata; class Actinopteri; order Cichliformes; family Cichlidae; genus Cichlasoma; species Cichlasoma orientale. Next base: position 1,060,940 of record JAVDPK010001510.1, read on the forward strand.
GCATGACCTGCCTGCACATGAAGACCCTCCTGGAAAAGCCCCGTCCCACTGCTGGTTTATCTGTGTTACCACAGCCTCACAAGATTCTCTGTGAAGATGACATCATTTGTGTTAAAGATGCACTGGTGTATGAGAACTGCTTGAGGCAGATTGTAATATCTTTGAACTTGCCAGTGCATAGATGTACAAGTGTTCTAAGGACCTGTGGAGTATGTGACAGTATTGCACCCTTTGATGTTAACATCAGTGTGAGGGGCACGACAGTGAGCGTGGAATGGGTAACTTGTCACTCACAACATTTTCTAACTACTTTCTGAAGTACTGATGGATCTTTGTTATTTAGTGGTTCTCTCACTAGTCTCAGCCTCCTTCTATATGCTTAGCATATAGTTCAGGGTGCTGGATTTAGGGTGAAATGTGTGTGTCACATGTAATCTTTGTTGTACCTGAAGAAGGTCATTTGGACTGAAACACTGTAATTTAATAAATTCAGTAATCAGTAAGCAAGACAGTGTGGAGGGTTATATACCCCACATGAGCTACAGTGTCTCCCTCGCCTCACCCAGATGACTGCCCCTCCCTGAGCCTGGTTCTGCCCGAGGTTTCTTCCTGTTAAACGGGAGTTTTTCTTTCCCTCTGTTGCCAAGTGCTGCTCATAGGGGGTCATCTGATTGTTGGGCTTTTCTCTGTATTATTGTAGGATCATTACCTTACAATGTAAAGGGCCGTGAGGCAACCGTTTGTTGTGATTTGGTGCTATATAAATAAAATTGAACTGGAATGAACTGAACTGAACTTTTTGCTCTCACACAATTGCTCTCCATTCAGGTGTGCAGAGATTTTGAACCAGCTTGTTTGTTAAACTACCTTCTCGATTAATTAAGCTGTTTTCCTGCAAAGGCATCAAACCAATTCCAAATAAGCAGACACACACACACACACACACACACACACACACACACACACACACAAAAGGTCAAGTTGTTGGATGATGATATGGCCAACTTGTTGTCTTTCTGTACATTTTACAACACCTAACTCATCCACACACTTGCACAGTTATGCAGGGGTGAACTGCTGCTCTCACGCATACTGCACGTGTCTGCAGGTTGTTTTTGAGTCTGCTTTGAAAAAAAAAAACTGGAGAAAGATTGCAGTTTGATATGTAGAAGGGGCTTCTCGTACAAATGCAAACAGCCCTGCTGCTTTTCTCTTCCTGTACACTAGCATGTGTTGTGCTCAGTATACCTGACACACTGACCTAGCAGGCTTATCTTTAAAATATAGGACATGACAGCATTACCATTTCTGTAGTATCAGGAAGCTGAGACAATAGCAAATTAGGTCAGACAAAATTGATAACTCAGATAAAAACCATTGCATTTAAGCCATCTTCCCAGGGCTGAATGTTTAAAGCTCCAGACTACTGAAAAATAGAAGAAATGAGCTTTTGAAATGGAGCATTCATACTTCTGCTGACTTGTTTGGAGAAGTTTGAGAGAGGATAATTGTTAGATCTCTGAATGTCTTTTGACAGAGGCTGAAAAAGAATAGTCCTTGCAAGGATTTCCTTTGAAAAAGCCAATACCCAAGAGACGTTGAACATTCTTTCAATTTGAACAAAATCTCTGGATTGAGCCAGAATGGAAAAGGCAGTTCCAGGCCTTTATGCGTTCCAGTGACAAGTGATGCCAACTGGACCCATTTAGGAGTCCCTTTTTTATTTAATTTTTTTATCCTCATGGCCCACCAGGTTGCTATTTAGTGGTGATTTCAGATCATGGATACTTATTTGGAATAAAGTTTGATATGCTTCTTCTAAAAGTTTGCTTGTTGCTTATTTACTAGCCCCAGTCAGGACTGTCCACGATCTCATATTTCCCATATGGGCAGCTACAGTAATCAGGTGATCACATGAATTTAACAGTCTGTGAGGAGAGTGTACATTAAACTATGTGCATAACAGTCCTGTATTTGGTTAGAGTCACTGGCCTTTAGTTTTTCTCCAGTTTATGAGCAAAGTTCAACATACCAAATATTCATGTAGCAGCTATCCCATTATTAAGTTAACTCAAAAGATCAATTAAAGAGAAAGAGTCTAAAGAAGTATCAGCAGCACTGAAATTAGCTGTACATAAAGATAGGTGCACTTCCACAGCTGGTAAAAAGCTTTACTCTGACTTTACTCTGAACAGTGAAAGTCTAAGAGCTAGTTCCTGATTTCAGAAGAAAAGATACAGTCACATGTCCTGCACTGAAAGGTGTCCTTACCCAACAACATGGCTGTGACAGTGACACACTTGCATGTTGATGTCACTGATGTTTGTCTAATGTCCGACTGGAAACTCCATTAACAACCAGTCTGGACTGTATTAACTTTGAAGCATAATTAATTTAAAAAAATTAAATTATGCCTCATTGTGAGGAAGCTTCTGGTGGTTCTGGCCTGCTACGATATATTTGCACAGGTCTTTCTAATGCAGCCATTGTTTTTGGTGAGTTTTTTTTAACAAGCAGCTTCATGTTGCAGAAAAAAGTATACACTCTATTTTTATTTTTTTAAGAATTCACAAGCAAAATCAGCTTTCCATGCAAACACAGCCATCAGCTACAGAGAGTAAGTGTTGCTCACATTGTTAGGTTATAGCCTTACACCTGGGTGTTGTCAATCGCAGTCAGGTGTGGTTAAATAGTTATTTCCTCCAAACCATCAACATGTCTATAAGACCCCATTCCAATCAAACAGGTCAAAGAGGTCCTACCATTAACAAAACAGCTAAAACAGTAAAACAGCTAATTGATCAACTGCAGAGGAATGATTTATTTGAAGTTTCAGGGCCCGTTTAACCAAGAGCATTTCCAGTGGAAATGGTGTTTTGTTGCCATTTTTGAAACGATCTCCGTTTACATGGAAACGCAAGATTTTGAAAATACTGCAGTTGCTATTACCAGGCCACAAGTTGGCGGTGTGGATATAGGAGCCGCAACCATAGTGCGCATGTGCCAGCGCAGACGTTTTCAAAAAGCAGGGTTTTTGTTCATTTATACGGAAACGGAGGCCGGAGCGTTTCCAAAAAGCTCCACTCTGGAGCCTGTTTCTAAAAAATATCGTTTTCACTCTGTTCTCGTGTAAACGGGAGGCTGAAACACATCAAAACTGTGCTGTTCTCATCTGGAAACGTTCTGGCGTAAACAGGGCCTCAGTCAGGTTTCAGAATTCATCACAGTACAGGAACAGTGTTAGTGAACGTTACAAATGATCTTTTTATGGCCTCTGACAGTGGGCTCATCTCTGTGCTTGTCCTGTGAGACCTCTTCAGTATTCAGCATTGACCACAATACTTTACTACAGAGATTAGAACATATTGTAACAGAATTGCCCAACAGTGGTTTGAATTATATTTATCTAACTCCAATTTGTTCATGTAAATGGAGAGACTTTTTCACACACACAAGTTAGTCACAGAGTTCAACAGGATTCTGTGCTGGGACCAGTTCTATTTACATTATACATGCATCCCTTAGGCAGCATTATTAGATGGCATAGCATACATTTTCATTGCTATCTAGTTGATATCCAGCTTTATCTATCCATGAAGCCAGATGACACACACCAATTAGTTAAACTGCAGGAATGTCTTAAAGACATGAAAACCTGGATGACCTCTAATTTCCTGCTTTTAAATTTAGACAAAAACTGCGGTTATTGTACCAGGCCCTAAAAATCTTAGAAATATGGTGTCTAAGCGGATACTTAGGCTAGATGACAGTGCAGTGAGTATCACTGTTGTGCTGTGAATTGCAGGGTTCTAGCCAGCGGCTGATCGCCCGGCGCTGCGCCATGCTGAGTTTGTCTTGTGCCAAGCTGAGAATTTCACTGGTTTGCTATCGGAACTGTTCTATCACTGCAATTAGCAAGTGGACACACACACAGGATACCAGACAGATTTTTTATTTTTTTCTAGCTAGATCGCTGCACTATAGTATTATTTCACCGGGCACGGTCAGTTTCGTTCAATGTGCACGCGCAATCTCACAGCGGTCCTGTTCACGCTTGATTTTGAGGGGCAAAATAGCGACCAGCGTGAAACCAACGGGGAAGAAGAGACAATTTTGGGCTTCCTATTAAACATAAACTCCCAGGAGCTTGTCTTGTTTCTTGTCTTCGTAGACTCACAAGGATAACACACTGATGTGTTGCTTAAGGAATGTTTATTAACAATAGCTGCAGGTAAACATGCATCTTATTTTCAGAGCATCATTACACAGACTAGATCAGGGGTGTCAAGCTCATTCACCGGATGGGCCAAAATTGAAAAAAACGGTCTAAGTCGCATTCGAACAAAAATCAAAACTACTTTAATCAGCAAAATGAATTTGAATGGCCAGAAAACAGCAACGTTTTCCTCAAGACAGTAAATAAAATATAAATTTATATTTTTCTTCAAAAATAACATCGGGGAAAATGAGAATATTTCAAGCTGATGAAAATTTGCAATTTATTCAGGTAAAAACTGTGATGTGAATTTCTGTCAGAAAAAAGCCACCTAAACTGCGCAGTGTGTCCAGCTTCTCAGCAAAAAGCGCAGCTGCAAACACAGCTGTGGAGACCTGCTCTGATTTTTATTTTTATTTGTTTGACAACATGGAAAGTGGCATAAATTCCCTTTTTGCATCTGCGCCTCTCGCAGGTGCAGCTTGACTTGAAAAGCTTTCACTGCGTCATACATGTGCGTAATCACGCGGTCCCGTCCCTGAACGCATTAGGATGCTTCATTATGTCGCAGAGAAAAGCCGACTCACACAGCCACCTTTCATCCCGGAGCCCTGCTGAGACTTTTCCTTTACATTCTATGAACTGACAGATTTCCTCAGGCAGCTCATCGCACCTGTGCGATAAGGCACATCAACACATTCAGAAGCTTTTTCCTCCAGAAAAGACTGAAACTGCCGGTGATTTAAACCTTTGCCTCTTATAAAGTTCACGGTCTGTGTTGTTAATATCGGGCCATTAATAATAGCTATATGAAATCATCTTGCGGGCCATATATAATTATATCACGGGCGGGATCTGGCCCGCAGGCCTTGATACTGACACGTGGACTACAGGGATCCACACTCCCTATTGTCATGAAGTCACATGGTCCAATCAGATTCAGGTGCCTTCAGTAGGAACAACCATTATCACAGAATATTACATACATAATATTATCCAACTGTTCACTGTCACGGAATTAGCAACCTGGCATGGCATTTAGTGTTTAGCATTAAGCAAGCTAATGCTAATTAGCCCCCCCAAAACACACGCACAGCAGGCTGAAATTGAAATATACAAGTTATAACCTTTTTTTTTTTTTTTTTATCCAACTTTGTTCCTTTTAAACCGAAGCTGACATGAAAAAACCCCACAGGGTAAGGATAAAATCACCTTGGTGTGATGAAAATTGCAATACAGTGACAGTCAGGATGAACGCAAATTAAGCAGATTGGAACATCCACAAATTATGAAATATTTCTTTTTTATAGCTTGATGTATTTACAAATATTTTAATGCTTTCTTTGAGTTGGAATCTGCATACTGATTATCACATTTTAGGCACATTCCCCAAACCTCTTGTGCTCCATTATTCCTTTCCAGCTCTAAGCTGTTATTTCCAGTCAGACCCTTGCCAGAATTCTAGTGATAAAAGAGCAGAGCTGGAGATACTTGTGCTCCACATTCACTTCCAACTATTACTAACAATGGTAATTCACTCGTAGAATTTGCAGCACTACCACCTGCAAATTCCCCCTGCAAAGTGACATCCTATGCTGTCTTGGGGTATTAAAAGGCGCTTTAGCCAGACCTGGTGAACCATAAAGAAATTTAAATTACTGTGCAACTCAAGCCTTTTTTGATTCTCTCCACCTCCTATTTTCTTTTTGTTTGTTAGTTTTTTGCAGTGTATGTATTAATATTTGGATGAAGAAACAATTTTCAATCACTGAAGCCAACTGAATTTAATAGATGTAATGCCTCAAGTCCACAACGTGCAGCTTGAGTACTGTAGTCACGGAGCTTTTACTGATTCCAGGTGGAATGGCTTCCATTCCTTTCAAATTTATATATGTGGTATCTCATATGAGAAGCCCACCATGTCTGTAGTGGAAAGAAATAGCAGTGGCTCATATTGCTGGTTGTTTAAAACAATAGCATTCAACTGTCAAACTGAATTCTGTGTGAATGACTGTGTCCCTGGTGCCAAAGCAGACACAGAGCTTATCAAATCGCAGCCATTGAAAGACAACATTAACTGAGGTACTGCTCTCCTCGGCACCGTTCCCACCGGAGTCTGCATTTATTCACTCCATCATTAAAGATATAGGATCTTATTTCTCTCTCTCGCTTCATTAGAGCAATTTGAGCCATTATTTTTTTACTGATGCAACCGTAAATGGAACTCTGCGAAATCTACTGTACGTCTAGCGAGGAGAAATGTGTCATAGCCATGCTGTTCATCAATAATTTTGTAGATTTAGTAGCACAAAGATGACATTAAAGCTGTCATTTCACACTGTCCGTGTTCAGGGAATTCATCACCCTGCCGTGCACTCGCTATTGCTAACCTGAGACATACATGAAGAACTGCACTGGAAAGTAAACCGTCAAAACATGTTTAGCACACTGAGCTGGGACTCTTTCAAAAGCCCTCTTCTCTCCTCAGGCTGTCTCTCAATATCCTTCATTCTCACCCTGCTTGGCCTGTCTGCTGCTTTTGACACAGTCTAACACTACCTGCTGTCTGGCACGCAGGAAGAACTTGGCCACTGGGAAAGGCAGACTGGAGAAGCGCAGTTCATTTCATACTTGTATACTAAGGAGCGTATTTCTTTCTGTACAAAATGCAAGGCTCAAACTATTGCACCAGTTCACAATGTCTTGAATTCTGTGTCTTGAGGAGTGTATGTAAGCTTATTGTTCTCTGGTATGAAGGTCTCTCATGCTGCCTGGCTGCCATCTCTAAAGATGTTGAGCTGTTAATACCCATTTAAGCATGACTTGATTTGCCCCAGTCTTATTGTGTGATTTATTTTCCTGCAGCATTCCACATCAGGACAGTTTACCGTCCCTAAACATGCATTTTAGTGTATTTCAGCAGCTTCTGGAAATAACGAACCAACTGTCTCATGGTGTCTCTCTCTCTCCAGAATGCTGAAACATTTGCCTTATTTCAAAACATCAGTCTTAACAAGAAATGCCCCCAAAGCAACATATGAGCGACAAAGCCACTGGAATTATGACCTGTCTGCTGCGAGCACACGAAATGTTGTTTCAGAGCCACAGAGGAAGCCAGCTCTACGGAGAGTCTGACCGGAGACAGACTGCTCACAGTTAGCACTGATTCCATTCATTTATTAAGTCACTGTTTGGACCCCTTTATACTAATGAATTATGTCAGCCTGCTCATAGGCTCAAAACTACACGTGTCAGGCTGGACTGTAGTATACGACATATTCTGACATGGTGACCTGGTTAAACTGTAAGACTCAAACACCCAACCAACCAAAGCAAAACCCCCGAGAATCACCAACACAACACCACTGACACCCTGTCAAAGCAATAACAGCAAAAAACTGACAGCAAACCTTATCTTAGTTTCCTCAGTTCAAGCTTTTAATTTATCCAACTTAATATGTCCGTTTGCCCTTGGTAACCCATAATGACAAAGAGAAGACATGTTTTTAGAAATTAAAAATCAAAAACTGTAATATTGGTAAATGGACTGGTTCTTATATAGCGCTTTTCTACTCAAGCACTCAGAGCGATTTATGCAACGTGCCTCATCCACCCAAACACTTTTTTCTGTGTCTAAGTTCTTTCTATCTAACATTCACACTCCAATGAACACATCGGAGAGCAGCTCTGATTCAGTGTCTTGCTCAAGGATACTTCGGCATGCGGACTGGAGCAGCTGGGGATTGACTCACCAAGCTTCTGATTAGTAGGTGGCCTGCTCTATCTCCTGAGCTGCAGCCCCACTCCATTTACTAAAGTAACCAGAGCCTTTGCTGCGGTACTCCAAACTGAGGTTCATTGTATTCTGTTTACTTGAATAATTGTTGGGATGTGAACGGAGTCTGATTGTAGTCCAAAGTGAATCAACTGCAGATTTAGTAGGATGGTCTTGGGTCAGGGAAGAGACCGAGGAGGTACTGTAACACAGCTTTAGAGATGCCCTGCATGGATGGCTCTCCCATCCATGCAGGGCAGCTCGGCGATCAGGACCTTATAGTAGAGCAGTTCCATCAAAACCACTCTGAGTAAAAGACACGCGACAGCCTGCTTGAAGTGTGTTGAACGGCATTTAAAGGAAAATGATTCCTTGATTAGACAACATGTGGACTCTAAGCACTATGTCTATTAAAGCCAGAACACTTCTTCATACTTTTGCATGTATGCAATTAGTAAAAAAATTGCAAATTTTCTTTTAACTTTGTTACTGTGGGTTGATGAGTGTAGCAATATGGGGGGGAATCAATGCATTCAAGTTAAAACTGTATCTATTACAAAGTCTTACCAGCTTCAGAGTGATTGTATTATTTCACAGTATTAAAAGTATATTAGAATGTGTATTTAAAAAAGCTCACAATATTCTAAATAATTAAATTTGATAAGTTTAAAAGAAAGTTTTAAATGACATATTTAAAGCTTTTATTTATTTTTTGTGTAATAATGTTTTACCAAACTAGATAGAATTCACAATGGAATATTATATTATGAATTTTTATAGTACAACTGTTAAATGCTGGGGAAAGGGGTTTCTCTGCATTTTCCAGCTAAATAGCACAATCTGCAAGAACTTGTTTTGTTTGCTTTGTAATCACAGATTATTAAGTTATCAAGACTCACTTGCAGTGAAACATAAGACAAGCTTGCATATAGTAACTAGTTAATTACTTAAGCTGTTATTCAGTTATCAGCATAAGCCCAGCCAAACAGTCAACTAACAGCAGCAGAGCATAAAAATGAATGAGTAAGAAAGAAAAAGCCCAGAATGATGCTAAGATCACTAGCCTTGTTGTTCATTTTATTTTAATAATTATCTATTCGTGTGGTAGGCAGACGCCCCAGTGGTAACTGAGAATCATTCATATGGTTTAAGGCCTGCGTATAGTCACTGTGAATTGTATGATCGTGCGGGTATGCTTGCATGCATGAGCTTGGCACAGGAGTTAGCTTGCACTCTGGCAAGGACTAATTAGTGGCTGTAATCTGCAGGCTCACTCTAGAATCTTGGCTCCAAGGGCACCTGGATCCCTAAGCACTAGTGTCCACCTGCCCAGCCGTCTGCCTCCCCACGACACACAGATGGTTTGGAACAGAACGCGCTTTTACTTACTCACTTCTTCAGAATAAGTGGAAGCGTCACTCTACTGGGTGGACAAAGACCTGTATAACACATAAATATGTCATAACCTCTCTCTTTAAACTTAATTTGCTGATTTTTCTCTGACTTTGTAAAGGCAGAAACTCTAAATGTCCCTAAACAAGAAATCAAAACGGACTCTATAATGTGACTGTGTTGGAGTCCACTGATCCAGCGAAGTTCAATTAATGAGCAACACTGGCTCAGGGGGCTTTTCAGAATTATGTAAAGCTTCGAGTTGTGATTCACGACATGTTTTCATATGCCTATAAGACTTAGGCAGTAAGGTCACAGTTCGTGTTAACATGAGGTCCTAGGACTCGACTTATTAATGTTTGAAGCAGCTCTAAGTTTTGTCTGAAGAGAACATCATGATGCAATCTCTGTGCAGATTAAAGGTCTTATCTAAACTATAAAACATTTGAGTTTATCTATCAAAAATTTGTATACATTTTTTTCACAGGGTGGAAAACACTATATAAACATCTCTGTTCATTCTTTGATGACTTCCACATGAATTCTCATGTAAACCTGCATGTTACACTGCATATGAATTTATACACATAACTATATTACTCTATAAATGACTATCCATCCAGTTCCATTCAATTCAATTTTATTTATATAGTGGGGGGGCAGTCTTTCGCCGTGACTGGTTGGGGTGAGGGAAGGGAGACAGGACAAAAGACAAAAGAGCTTTATGGGACCTGATGATGATAGATACTGCACAATGAAATCATAAAGAGCAATCCAATCAATGAGCTACATGTTATTGATGTCCTCTACCAGAGGCCCGGAAATTAATGATTCTGATGTTGTACCCAGAATCTGCTGCAGCCACTCTTCCAGTTACGGGGCTGTAGCTCATCATGCTCCTAATACCACTGGGACCACTTTGGACCTTCCACATCTGCTTCAGTTGCTCCTTCAGGTATTCCTCCAGGTATTTCTCTGTTTGCTCGTGCAACTTCTTTCTGATGTTGTTGGCCACTGGGATTGCCATATCTATCACAGCTGCAGTTTTCTGCACCTTGTCAACCACCACTGTGTCTGGTTGATTGGCCAGCAATTGCTGGCCTGTTTGGACCCCCAGACAAGCAGCCGTCTCACAGGACTAGCCATCTTGTTCTCAACCACCTTTGGCTATTGAGAACAACAGGGCTCATTGGAGGAGTCGGGGATTCTAATCCATATGTGGCACAGATGTTCCTGTACACTATCCCAGTTAGTTGGTTGTGCCTCTCAGTGTACGCTGTCCCAGTTTGGATCGTACATTCTGTTACTATGCAATGGACTGTCTCTGGAACACCTTTGTGAAGCCTGCAACTTGGGTCCTGTTGGCTGTGGTGGACTCCTGCCTCTATGGATCTGGCGCATGATATTCCAGCAGCATGGCTTCATAACAGAAGAGTCTGGGTGCTGAACTGACCTGTCTGCAGTCCAGACCTCTCACCAACTGAAAACATTTTGCACATCATGAAATGAAAATCCAACAAAGAAGACCTTGGACTGTTGAGCAGCTAGAATCCTGTATCAGAAAAGGATGGGACAGCATTCCTCTCCCAAAAGTCCAGCAACTGGTCTCCTCAGTAGTTCCCAGACATTTACTGACTGTGATCGCTCTTCGGACTGTGGGAGGAAGCTGGAGTTCATGGAAAGAACCCATGCAGATATGGGAAGAACATGCAAATGCCATACAGAAAGACCACAGAGAGGGGCAGACCTGATGGAGAACTGAGGACTGTATTTACTCACTTATGGCAGTGACTCACAAGGTAACAGTACCCTAAAGCATACCCTCAATGTGTACTTTGCTCTTAATGTAAGTAACTCATAATGTTTAACATAACTGGGGTCATGACGAAAGATAGGTGTGGGGCAAGGTTCTTATCATTGACAAAAACGAACGGAATAACGAAAACTGAAAAACCATTTTCGTTAACCGAAATAAATAAAAACAATCGTTAAAAGGATAAAACAATAACTAACTGAAACTGTACTGTGTTTTTACAAAACTAACTAAAACGAACTGAAACAATGGATAAAATGCCTTCGTTTTCATGTCTGTCAGTTTATTTAAAAGCCTTGTCTACTGATACGAAATCCTTTTTTTTCCCACTCTAGAAGTTTAAGCTGGGAGCGCCATCCAGCACCTCACTATGTGTGTGTGTGTGTGTGTGTGTGTGTGTGTGTGTGTGTGTGTGTGTGTGTGTGTGTGTGTGTGTGTGTGTG
>JAVDPK010001510.1:1077676-1091780 GCA_034780415.1 Cichlasoma orientale
AGCTTATAGTTAGGGCTGGATCAGGTGACCCTGAACCCTCCCTTAGTTATGCTGCTATAGGCCTAGGCTGCTGGGAGTTCCCATGATGCACTGAGTGTTTTTCACTCTGTTTATACCCCACTCTACAATAAATCATTAGTTATTATTAATCTCTGTCTCTCTTCCACAGTGTGTCTTTTGTCCTGTCCCTCCTCTCACCCCCAACCAGTCAAAGCAGATGGCTGCCCCTCCCTGAGCCTGGTTCTGCTGGAGGTTTCTTCCTATTAAAAGGGAGTTTTTCTTTCTCACTGTCACCAAGTGCTTGCTCATAAGGGGTCGTTTGACTGTTGGGTTTTCTCTGTAATTTCTGTAGGGTCTTTACAGCTGTTGTGATTTGGTGCTATATTATAAATAAAATTGAATTGAATTGAATTGAGAAAGTTTAACCTATAAATACACACCTTTAAAATCATATCACTCAGCTCCCTATTAACATCAAACTATATGGGTTTAATAATGTTCTGGCCTCAAAAAGAAAAGTAGGCATAATTTAGTCTATTAATTTAAATTTTAATATTTATGCCTAAATAGTCTATATGGTCACCTGGGGTCTGCACTAACTAAGTTTTGAATAACAGTTGTAAAAGAATTGTCAAAAGTCAAACTCTCTCCTTTTGCTATAATCTCTAAGGTCATTCAGGGTGAAGTTTCTCACAAGAATGTAATGATTCAGAGTCTGCAGTAGCCCCAAGGCCTGAGAGAAACCTCTGTCCTCTAATTTTAATAGTGTAGAGAGGCATGGCCTTGCATACACAACATTCCTACTTCAGCTTTAGACTGAAGGTAAAAGAGCCGTGTTATTTATTTATTTGGACATACATTTGTAATTTTAGATGTATAGAATGAGCATAAACGTCCTGATAGGATACAGCCGTTACACCTGGCAGTCTCAGGCTTTAATAAGTATTCCTGCTTAAGACACCTGAGTCTCCTCAGTGCCCTTGCATCAATGAATCAGGAGCTTATAATGTGAAGCTCAACCCAGGATATCTTTTCCTTATCTTGTTTCACTTTCCCTGACATTAGCAATCAGGCTAAGCGGTCACGTGATGCTCGTTATAAACTCTACAAGTCAATCCAATCCAGTCACATCAAAGAGGCGGAGCTGGCAGCACAGCAGCAAATTTTAAAGATGAAGAAAAAGCTTTAACATTAAAAAGAAATTTATTATACTACAGGCTAAAAGCGACACCGATTCTGCAATCAAAGGAGCAGTTTGTGAATGCCTGTGACAGGAAAATTGCTGTCCTAATTTTAAATAAGGTCAACAAGTTCAAGGTTCAGGGTAATAGTGCTAGTTTAAGGGTAATGTTATTTAATATATGGCTTACACACTCAACATTGTACACTGCTGTGGTGTTACATGACACACAGATTGAGTACAATGACAAGCAGAACTCAAAAATGTGTTGTGATTACATGCAGTGACTGAAATTTGTTTTACTTTATCTTTTACTTTTTAATACTACAAGGCTGATAATGCAGCTAACATTAATGAATGTAATAGTATCTCAACACCTGGTAGTTCTGAAGGGTTGTTACTTTCTCCCATGACTACTGTGAAATTAAGGATTTTGTTAAAAAACAAGGGGGGGGGGTGTATAACATATTTTATTTATGTCTTTCTGCTGCTTTACAGCTGCTTGATATCACATAATTTCAACAACAGACACATAAAGGAACAGAAGTAAGCAATCAAATTTTCAGAGAGCAGTTTCCCCAGTCACCAGCAGTCACTGTTTTTTGGAACTTGACAGACTCTGTTTCAGCTAATAACCTCAACACTGCTTTATTTTTTAATAAAATCTAAATTCAGAACAGGACTGACAGCAGATGAACTTAAGTAGATCCACCTGAGCAGTACGTTAAGTTTAGTAACTTGACACACTGAGAAGGAAACTTGCCTGAAAGAAATACATGAAACTTTGTGTGTTCAAAAATGTAGCATATTAAGCTAATTTAATTTCCAGATCAGTTTAAAGACTGTAAATAAACACAATTCTAAAAAAGTTGGGTTGCTCTGTGAAATGTAAAACAAAAGGCAACAAGAAGCACTCAGAGAGCACAAACCTCCAAGTATTTTAAGGGATTATATTTTTTATACATGCATTTTGTTTACTTTGTTCTTTTTAAACATACTTTAAAAAGTTTTTAGTGCAATAAAAACAAGTGCAAAGTGCAGATATTTGTTATTAGCCCTGTTGAAACCCATTTTAATATGCTTGACATCATTTTGAGTAAAATTATGTTTTATTATTTTTTATTTATGTCCACACAGTGCTTTTAGCATTCATTTCATTGTTTAGTAAAAATTTGTTTAAATGTTTAATAATAAATGTGAAAAAAATGTATTTTGTTTTCCAAAAAAAAAAAAATGCATTCAGGAACATTGTACGTGTATTCAAATTATTATGCATTTGAACAGTTAAACCCTGTTACTGTAATATACATAACAATATCATAAAATAAATGTTGCCAATACAAACAAAGGCAGTAGAATTTTAAGTAGAGTTTTAAAGATAAAAGCCATTGAATGAACGTTTGGCCTTTTTTGATCTTCAAGAAGAGGTCAGAGGTAATGAGAGTAATGAGATATTTAGAATCCCCATATAACATTCCCTATATGCCTATATCTTATCAATACAAATAATGGCTGTAAGGAAAATTGATTTAAATAACACTATATAACATTACTATCACTTTGACCTTCAGATCAATCTATTGACCTTGAGGGAGAAGTCAAAAGTAAAATGTGACATTATATTTCAAATCTTTATGTGGTACTTTCTGTATATACACACCACACTTGTAAGAATCAGTTTCTAGGTTTTAAGGCTTTTTGTCAATTTTAAATCATTAAGTTGACCTTGAAGATGTTGATGGATGTAAGCCAAATTTAATGTATTGTTAGCATAGTCCCACTCTACACCCCTACAAGGTTTTACCCAAATTCATTCAAAACTTATCGAGCTATCGTGTTTACAGACGGAATCGCACGCACGCACGTAAACACCAAATTATAACCTCTTTGGTGAGGTAATGATTTGCAAATGACATGAATCAGTATTTCATTCACAATAAAGCAAAGAAAACATATCAAATGTTGAACCTGAGACATTTCACTTAATCATGAAAAATATTAGCTCGTTTTGAATTTCGATGGCATCACATCTCAAAAATAAACAGCTTAGGTTAATTGGCAGCAGGTCAGAAATATAACAGCGTATAAAAATCACATCTTAGAAAGGCAGGGTACGGTGGCCCTGAGAGGTCAAATGAACTGCAACTTAAGAAAACACCAGCAAATAGAAAAATGCAGCAAAAGCGCACAAAGGAATCTGAATAAAACACAATAGAAGCAGAAGAAAGCAAAATCTCACTAAAGACAACGGAAGCGTTTCTAGGGAGACGATAATGTGACGGAACAGCTGCAGAACTGACAGGAACTAAAACGTGAAGGATTACACTGAGACGCACTCAGAGGAAGCGGAGGATTCTTCAGTGCTGAAAAAGATGCAAAGTAATGACTTAATCTCATGATTCATATAATCCTACAGAACATGTTAGCCTTTTACCGTTAGCCTGTCACTGCCGCAGCTGTTCCGTCACGTTATTGTCTCCCCACAAACACGTCTGCTGTGTTTCATGAATTCTCTGTTTTTGTGTTTAGTTTTTTGTGAGCTTTTGCAGCATTTTTCTATTTGCTGATGCTTTCTTAAGTTGCAGTGCGCTTGACATCTCCGAGCCACCGTAGAAGGGTTTCTCAGAATTGAAGATGGGCAAGTTTACCTATCAGCAAAACGTGTTTGCACATTGTGGAACAATTTCAGAAGAATGTTCCTCAACGTAAAATCTCATTAGCTATAATACATAATATCAAAAAATCTGGAGAAATTGCTGTGCACAAGGGACGAGATCAAAAAGCAATATCAGAACCTAAGACCACACTGCATTAAACACAGGTTTGATTGTGTCATGGAAATCATTGCATGGGCTCAGGAACACTTCCAGAAATCACTGTGTGTGAGACCAAAGTTCGTGGTGCCATCCACAGATGCAGGTTAAAACGCTATCAAAGAAGAAGAAAGAAGAAGCCAAATGTGAACATGATTCAGAAATGCCATCGTCTTCTCTGGACCAAATCTCATTTAAAATGGACTGAGGCACAGTGGAAATTAAATTTAAAATTCTCTTTGGAAATCATGGACATTATCAGCACTCTGTTCAAAAGCCTGCATGCCTGATGGTATGGAGGAGCATTAGTGCCTGTGGAATTGGTAGCTTACACATCTGGAAAAGCACCATCAGTGCTGAAAAGTATCCACAGGTTTAAGAGCACCATATACAGAACGGCTTCATAGCAGAAGAGTCTATAGGTGCTGAGCTGGGCAGCCTGCAGTCCAGGCCTTTCACCAACTGAAAACATTTGGGGAATCATGACATGAAACTACCACAAAGACGACCCAGGACTGTTGAACAGCTATATTCCTTTTTCAGACAAGAATGGGACAACATTCCCAAAAGTTGAGCGACGTGTGTCTTCACTTCCCAGATGTTCAGAGACTGTTGCTAAAAGAAGAGGGGATGGACACATTGGTAAATATGACACTGTCCCAACTTCGCTGAGACATGTTGCTGCCATCAAATTCAAAATGAGTCCTTTTCTTTCTTAAAAAGGTCCAGTTTATCAGTTTACACATTTAATGTATTTTCTTTGTTCTACTGTGAATAAAATGTGGGCTTAAAAGATTGCATTATGTTTTTATTTACATTGTAAAGAGCGTGACAGCTTTTTTTTTTTTTTTTGAATTAGGGTCGTAGAATAATGAATAGGCACGATTATTTTAACTAGCTCTCAGAAGTAATGAAGGTGGCACCTTTACGGAGACTTGTGATGTAAACTATAGAAGTACACTGTGTTCACAAAAGAAGACCTGAATTATGCAGATAGTCTGTTACAGCAACTTAAGACCTTTCTTAAGCCTATATTGCTGAGCTTCATGATGAAAGCATTCTCATAATTACAAGCTAATGCACAAAACAGGATGAGAGAAGGAGTCTGAACACTTTGAGAATCATCAGGTTTTTTAGGTTTCTGCAGTAGTAACACAGCACTTTGCATGGGATTAGTATTAGTGTCTCAAATAAGTACATGATCAACACGACCTCTGCACATTTGATCAGAGAGCTCTGGAACAGCATTAAGATATTCTAACGTATTCTTGTTGGACATGTACAAAGTTACAAAACGGTTAATTGCACATTCGAATGTAAGAGTCTTCAAACACTATTGTCCATCTGCAATTTTCAAGGATTAACCAAAAAGAGAAATTAGTCTTTTGACTTGAATGTGATGTACATACACACACACACACACACACACACACACACCATCATCTACCAGCTATGTACTAATTCACGGAAACAGTGTGTACATATATATATATATATATATATATATATATATATACTGTATATATAAAAACTTATGTATGTAATATATGTAAACTTTAATCTGTGCTGTGCTGGTCCAAGCCAAAGCTATCATACTACTAACTAAACTGTACTGTGTCTAAAATAAGCTTGAGCTAGTACATGCACCGAGACAAGCAACACTTTTCCCAAAGCCTTCTAATCCACTGGGTCACCCTTTCTGACTTTGCCCACTGGAAAATGTTCCTCTTTAGCAAATATGACCTCATCATTGCTTGGTGGAAGTCTGAGCAGCACCAACAGCAGTGACACAGTGTTGAGGGGACGGTGCCTGCACTGCTACAGGCAAGATAATACCAAATGAGATGTGACAGCTGAAAGAGAAAATAGGACCAGCTGATGGGGCTAAAATGAGAACAGAAGGTCTTGTGTATCATGCACTTTGGTACTTTCACTGTAGCCGCGCTGAGGTTACACAGAAAAAATGTGATTGTGTTTCTGTACGTAAAACCAGATTAAACTGGTTGAATCGTTTTTATAAAATCCTGTTCTGACTTCTGGCCAGACATGTGGCGTAATGACAGCATGTATCTGTCCAGTGTTCAGCTATTAGTGCCCTTTGATGACCTTGTTATTGTGAAGTATATAAGAAACGAGCAGGCTTCACATTCAGCTCAGGCCTCATCTGTTAGTAAAAGATCAGAGCTGTCCTTGTGATGGAAAATGGGGGGAGGTGGTTGCGGTCGGGGTGGTGGGGTTGTCTCCCTGAAATTGTTGTTTCATCAATAAATAATGGCAGACAGAAGTCTGATGGCCACGCAGCGCCTCTGATCTATGATCAAAAAGAAGAGTACTGTCCTGCTTTCAGAGTACAAATACAGCCATACACCATACATCAAACACACACAGACACACACACACACGCACGTGCACACACACACACACACGTGTGCACACACACACACACACACACTAACAAATAAGTCAAACACTTTTACAGAACTAAACACTCACTGAACTTAACAAAGGCTTTAAAATTTCAAGTGCGGTTGTTTTTTCCATCACACTTTCTATGCTTCCCGTGGATTTCTGCTTTTACTACATGCAGTTACTTTCCTGCTTTATTTGCTGCCCCAAGCTTTCCACCGACTGAAGTACTCACAAAGCCTCTTATTTCCACCAGGTAGATTTGAGGTCTCCAGCCAGTTTTCAGGCACTCAGGAGCCAAGTGAGTGCTTGAACCTTTTCTTGTCAGGAGCGATCACGAGAACCGCTCCTGCTTCTCAGGAACTGAAATGTTTTTTTCAGCGCCACCACCACCACCACCTTCTTCAGGGAATGGATTTGTCAGACAGGTGGCCTTCAAGGTTTTTAAATCCAGACATGTGATTTGTTTCTGATGGTGCCAGCGTGCGTAACCATATGTATCAGTTCATTTTTGTGCTCTTTTAAATTGTAATTTTTTGTTTTATGATACTGCTCATAGGAAAAGATGCAAAAGATTCATGCTGTATTAAAGCATAAATCCTTATGCTGATGGTCCTGCAGAGACCTCTTTCATGAATTCTACAAAGGCATGTTTGATGGTGAGTTTCTAAAGACTGATATATATTTTGGCATTGATGAGTTTTCATTATAGATTACAAAGCGTGCACATATGGCTAATACGTCCTGCAGCCTGTGTGGATAGTGAGCATTCTGTTGATCCATACAATACTAAAAATGTGTGTACACACAAATGCAGAAATGCAAGTGTGTAGTTTTTCATAAGAATTTTAAAGCTGTGCATACCTATGGTCCTATTCTGCAAATCTCTGTCAATGAACTTGTATAACCATTATATCAACTCCCATCTTTAGCAAGGAACGGCAGCTTCCTTTGCTCTTCAGAGAAAAGAAAACTGACAGAAATAAACAAAAAGTGCCCTCCAATATCGCCAGAGCAGCCGCCCGTATGTCTCACAATTACAGTTGGCTGCTGCTATTTATAGTAACCTCAATTACCCCCACCCGTCCAGAGCTAATAAATAAATAGCATTTAGTACACGTTCTGTTTGCAAGGAAGTCTGTGAATAGTGCATTGTATAATATAGGTGTGTGTTTGTGTGTGAGAGCGAGCAGTGGAGAATTATTATGTTAATGAAAATGTAAGTTCTCGTCACGCGCATTCCTCCTTCATAAATAACTGTAGGAAACACATACATTTATTTGTGAGTACACGTGATTTATACTTATACTACAACAGCTAGGTAGTGAAATAATTTTGAACTTCATTTTCTCATTGCTTAATTTTCTTTCTATATGTTTTGTATTGAGCAGCTAGGGCAGCACGGTGGCGCGGTGGTTAGCACTGCCTCACAGTTAGAGTACCATCTTGAAGGCATGGGTTCGAGTCCACCTTGGCCCGGGCCCTTCTCTGTGTGTGGAGTTTGCATGTTTTCCTCAGGTACTCTGGTTTCCTTCCACAGTCCAAAGACATGCACTTACTGGGGTTAGGTTAATTGGTCACACTAAATTGCCCATAGGTGTGAATGAGAGCAGGAGTGTGTGTGGTTGTCTGTCTCTCTGTGTTAGCCCTGTGACAGGGTGTACCCTGCCTTGCTTCCCATGTAAGCTGGGATAGACCCCACCGTGACCCTAAAACAGGATAAGTGGATGGATGTTTTGTCTAGTTTAAATTAGTCAAACATTTTCTTGTCTCTTGCCCCTCCTCTCTTAGCCAGAGACAGACTGTAAGAATAGAACAGCCTTTATTGTCATTGCATAGCCAGCATACAATTGTGAGAGCCACTCAGATCAGTGTATCATAGAAATAAATAATAAATAACAAAAACAACAGCTACACATGAGATAATAAAAGAGTGCATCAACAGTTCAACATTATGAATGCCGAAGGATAAACTCTGTTTTTGAGTCGGTTTTGCATTTAAAGCTTCTGTACTGGGTGCCAGAGGGCAGGAGGTTGACCCTACCACCCTGGACAGTGCTGAGACACCGGAAGCTAGCACTGAGACACCGGAAGCTAGCAGTGTCTTCTAAGGAGGGCAGGGAGCATCTGATGATGCTCTGAGCTGTTTTCATCACCCTCTGCAGAGCTTTCCTGTCCACAGCTGAGCAGCTGGCATACCACACAGTTATGCGGTATTCCGGCAAGCTCTCAAGCAGTAAAAAGCTACCAGCAGCTTCTCCTCCAGATTGTTCTATGCTGCACCCTGAGGAAATGCAGTCGCTGCTGCACGCCCATCAGTTTTTCGATTAGGATGTCAGGGATGATTGTGTAAAAGGCTGAGCTGTGATCAATGAAAAGCATCCTGGCATAGTTCCCCACATGCTTAAAATGGCTCAGCACTGTGAGGGATTATAGTGACTGACTTCAGACAGGATAGGATGGTAACTTGCGCCAGGGTTGTGCTTGTGCTAGGTTAGTTGGTTGGTACAGGCTTTAAGTACTATACCAGCTACACCATCTGGCCCTGTAGCTTTCCTCTGGTTTATTGCCTTCAACACACATCTCACTTGATATTGATGTAAAAAAAAAAAGTGGGTGAGGGTTGGAGGTCTGTGGGGGCAGGTGACCAGCATGGGGTTTCTTTGTCTCAGAGCGGACAAAAAAAATGGTTCAGTTCCACAGCCAGCAGGGCATCAGTGTTGACAGCTACAGGAATATTGCCTCTGTAGTTTGTGATGTAATGTAATGCTTGGCACACCTGCCTTGGTAGTTATGAATGTTATGGTTCTCCACTTTGCTATTGTAGGCCTCTTTTGCAGCTTTAATGCCTCTCGCTAAGTTTGCTCTAGCCACACTATACAGGAGAGGAGAGACCGAACCTCTGTGGTCCTTTTTTTTGTCCTCTCTCCCCTCAGCCCCAACCGGTCGCAGCTTATGAGTGCCCCTCCCTGAGCCTGGTTCTGCTGGAGGTTTCTTCCTGTTAAAAGGGAGTTTTTCCTTCCCACCGTCGCCAAGTGCTTGCTCATAGGGGGTTGCTTTGACTGTTGGGTTTTCTCTGCAGTATTGTAGAGTCTTGACCTTACAATACAAAGCGCCTTGAGGCGACTGTTTGCTGTGATTGAATTGAATTTGCGGTTTTTGGTTGAGGAAAACCTGGATGTGTTTGTCTACTGAACTGTCACATCCGGAACGAGCAGGTATATCCATGTTTCTGTGATGATCACCACACAACAGTCATAAATGCACTTGGTTTCTGCCACCATTAGCTCCAGTTTATCTGTTTTACCAATGATGCATGAGGAAGATGCTTGGTAGTGGGGGTTTATGAGGTAGCCACCTTAGCCTAGCAAGAAGGTCGAGCTCGCTATAGCCAGTATTTTGTGAGACTGCTGGAAATCCCTTGTAATGTCAGAAGGACATGCAAATCTGACATCCTGTAACTCTGCATGGGTGTAGATGTGTTTGGCCACACGCACTCCTCAACACACACATCCACGCACACACTAGACCAAACAATATACACTGAAACACAGACCTCATAGCCTCTCCATACTCATGCGCCGCTAGCTTGTCTCAACTCTTTGCCGATTTCACATAATTATGGCGTGGGAAAAAAAAGCTTTTTAAGGTTACAGAAATATAATGCTTTAGGTTACAATAATTGCAAAGATAGATTTAGATAAACATTGTGAGAGCAATTTTGTAAATGGAAATTTACAAAGTATTTTCCCACATCAAAGATTCATTTTTGGCTTGGTTGACACTGTCCTCCATCAATTTCCTCTCTGTAGCTCCATAATAACATCACTAGATGTCATAAGTTACTGTGGGTGTTTGTTGTGTACTGTTTTCTTAAAGACATATCCAGTAACAACTCAAAATATTAGCAAATTTTTGCACAGTGGCCAAATCTTTACTTGAAAGAACATTTATCACAAATGTTTGAATACTTCAATGTAAATACCCCCGTCCATCCGTCCTGCTCTCCCTCAGAACATAGCTTCAGAGCTCCCGGCTGCCTTTTGTTCAATGATTTGTGCTAAAAGCTTTCTGGTTCTCAGTAATAAAGCTCTGGCTTGTATTGTTTGCACTTGGCTCGCTGCTGTAGACCTCTCTGCCTCGTCTTCTAGCTTCTGTGCACCTGAACGGCATCACTGCTGTTGCTAAGCATCTATACTGTGCCAGTCACAGCTCTGTAGAAGGTGTTGCTGATTCAATTTGAATATTGTTTATAAAAGGAAGACAAGTTGCCCAATCTTTCTTTTTCAAATAGCTAAGGCTATTTGAAGGATCTAAAGCCAAGGCAATGCCTCCAGTTTTTTCACCTATTACTGTAAAATTTTGTGCGATACCAGCAGTGTGTAACTGAACTCCAGCTGATGTCTGTTCCTCTGCACTTAACTTCTTTTTCTTGCTTCCATTCTCAGTTTTCTTTTATGTGGTAACATCCCGAAGCAAAGATGTATCCTTTCACATTTCTGTTCAGCTCTGAAAAGGTTGATGTTCTTGACCTTTTGGAGTCTCTCACAAAGCTGTGCACATGAAGAAAATTCATGCTCCGCTTTGACTGTGTTGCTTTTATCCCTGCTGTATGCGTATTTCATACTATGGTATTTCTTTTACAGAAAATGCAAATGTACAGGACAGACTGTGGGTTCAATAAAAAAAAATACTTATTTCCTGACCTTTAACATATTTTCTAAAGAGAAGTCTTGAACTACATTTAGTTGTCACGTAGGTGTGCTTAGAACTTATTACCCTTATTATTGAAGATAAACAAAGAACCAAAATAATAACATTTAAATGCATGTATGATGTTTTGCAGGTATAACATATATTCAGGACAGTAGAGTGAGGCCAGGAAACGTGGGGAGACAGAGAAAAAGAACAACATGAAACCATTTTTCCATTATGGGGGGATTAGTGTGTTGAGCCTTGCTGTGAACAGCCACAAGCAGCAGTCCAAGTGTTTCCCAACTGTTTTATTTCAGTGACGTTTTAAGGTGTGCCAGTCACAAACAACAGTATTAGCCTGTTGCCTACAGTCACTCACAATGGTTGTTTCTGTTAATACTATTCCTCCTTGCAAATTTAAAGATATCTATTAAAAAAACTATCCAATCAGCTGCAACATTTAAAACAGCTGAAGTGAATAATAGGGATTTCTGTGTTACAATGCAGTTTTAAGGTAGGTACTTATGTGGATGTTACTTTGACATATACTGCTCTGGAATGGCTCTAGGAACATTATAGGACCCAGCCTCAAAACTGCCCAGATTTGAATCCGGTTGTGCATCTGCAGGATGTGCTGGAACGAGACCAGTCCACATTGGTTCCACCCCACATCCCACTGGGTCCAAAGCTGCCCATATTCCAGAGCCAGGCAGCAGTGGACACCCACACAGGTCCAATGTCCATGGTCCAAAGGGTCACAGTTGTTTCCAAAGCATGAGGGGGATCTACACAATATTAGGTTGGTGGTTGATATGATGTGGTTGATGTCCACAGCTATTTGGTTTACACATGTTCTTGGTAAATAAAAGCCATGATAATGGAGTTTAGAGACTTGGTCATTATTTTGTTATTACTTCATCACTTGTTTGCTGGCAGACTTATCATTAACAGTTACATAGACAGGAGAAAGAAAGAGAATGTCTCCATTCTTGATGAGTTTATAATATTTAATCTTTCCAACTTTCAGTTATTACTTGTCTGCGTACGTTCTCAGTCATACAGGTCATGGTAGCCTTAAGACCTTCAAAAGCTTGAAAAAGGCAACTGGACCGGACTGGACGTCTTTCACACCTTGGCTCGTGTGATGACGCACATGATCAATAGTGGGTCAACAAGCACCTCCAAAGGGGACAGCCCCCACCAGGCTTTAAATACGTGCGACTCTACTCCTTTTGGTTTTAGAACTGAAGAACACACTTTTTCAAGCATTAAAAACTTTCAGTCAGTTCTTGGAGTGAGAATATAATAAGAAATGATCAAAAAAAGTAAAGGAGCTGGTTTATCAACATATTCTGCCTTACAGATCAACACCCTCGACTCACACTAAGTGTCAGAATTCTCAAAGCACAGGCCGAGGAGGAGTAGCAGCAGCAATCTTCCACTCCAGCTTATGGAAAGCAACCAGAAAAGCCAGACAGAGTTTCAAATCATTTGAAAGCCTGACTCTTAGTCTTGTCCACCCTAATTGGAAAACTCAAAAAATTATTTGTTATCTGTCATCCACCTGGCGGTTCTATCCAATTTCTCAGACTTTTTTTTTTCTGATTTAGCATTCAATTCAGATAAAATAATTATGCTGGATGATTTTAGCATTCATGGAGATGCTAAACAATGATTTTAATCTATTATTTGACTCAATACTCTACTCTCTAATGTAAATGAGCACCTCCACCACCTGAATAACACTCTGGATCTTGTTCTGAGAAACTGCATTCAAAATGAACATTTAACAGTATTCCCTGAAAACCCTCTCGTCTGATGTCTTTCTGAAAGCGCTGTAATGAAGTTTAAGGACATGATTCCTCCACTGCTATTTTCAATGCCATGTCCCAACACAGAGCAGCTACCTAAATTCTACTCCCACAGAGGTCAATTATCTCGTTAATAGTTTTACATCCTCACTGCATACAACTGTGGCTCCTCAGAAAAAGAGAGCCTCAAATCAAAAGTGCTTGACTCCCTGTTATAACTCACACGCACGCACCTTAAAGCAGATAACCCATAAGCTGAAGCAGTAATGGAGTCTCGCTAATTTGGAAGATTTTGATTTAGCCTGGAAAACGTGTTTGTTACTCTATATAAAAAAAGTTCTCCATGACGCTAGGACATCTCACCACTAACTGAAGAAAACAAGAACAATCCCAGATTTCTTTTCAGCACTGTAGCCAGTATTCCTGCCACACTAACTGTTAATGACTTAATAATTTCTTCACAAATAAAATGATGACCATTAGAGAAAAAATTCATTAAATGGCGATAAAGACATGCACAATCCAAAAGAAAAAAAATAGAGTCATTGAGGAGCTTTCGCTCATGTGTGGACTTTTCTTTTTAGAAAGAATTCCGTTACCATCAACAAACGTATCATTATGTACAATTACTTTCAGTACTAATGATATTTATACACTTTCTCTAAAATTCATCTTTTAGTTATTTCAATAGTTACTTCCTCCAAACCATGAATGCAGACCTCATTCCTACAATACTGCTCAAAGAAGTCTTGCCATTAATTAATGCTTCAATCTTAAATTTGATCAATCTATCTTTATTAATGGGTTACGTTCCACAGGCCTCATCTCTGTGCTTGTCCTTCTAAACCTCAATACTGTTGACCATAATATTTTATTACAGATATTAGAGCATGCTGTAGGTATTAAAGGCACGGCACTGGAGTGGTTTGAATCATATCTATTTAATAGACAATTTAAATGGGGAGTCTTCTTCACACACTAAGGTTAATTATGGCATTCCACAGGGTTCTGTGCTAGAACCAATTTTATTTACATTATACATGCTTCCCTTAGACATTGCATACAAGCCAGATGACACACACCAATTAGCGGCAGGAATGTCTTAATAATATAAATACCTGGACGCGGACGCGTGAAGGAAAACAAGCTTACTATGTTCTCTTTGAGATTGTGGTTTGTATCTGTTATAATAAAAAAAG